>OZ014457.1:14122530-14722530 GCA_963966035.1 Acleris laterana | reverse complement strand
TCATCCGTTCAGGAGCTACGATGCCACAGACAGACACATACACATTTACACACACACAGACACGTCAAACTTATAACACCCCGTCGTTTTTGCGTCGGGGGTTAAAAATACAGCGAGGTACAGTGTTCGCGTGAACATTGGCTCGAAAATATATTTATACCATTCCCCCTATTAAAGGCTTATTTTATTCACTCAAAACAGTGAATAAAAAGCACTTTTACTCACTATTTTGGTGTTTGAATTTAGAACATAAAATACGCGATACAAACTCCTCCTCGAGATTTGATTGGTCGTCATTAACCACAAAGAGTTTAGCATTAAAAAAGTTTTGTGTTATTTGCTGTCATTAGTAGGTAAATTGGCGCCATAGGCTGTATGGATCGATATGTCTTTTGCCTTTCTCTCTGTGAAAAATACAAGGAAAAATAAATTGGCGAGATTTTGAATACTGAAAGTTGTACGAACATAAAATTTAGTGTTTCTTAATAAATAAAACATTTGTTCCAATTTTAATGTGCATTATAATTAATTTTACCTTCCATTTTTCGTCATTAAATATCTATTTTCGCTTAAATCTTTCTTTTTCTCGTAGTCATGGTATAAAGTTTAGTATGCAACTCTTGAATAAAACGGATTTATATCGAGGGCCATGTATCACTCGCGTCGCTCAGGATTCTAACACTTGAATCACTCGCTACGCTCGTGATTCAATCATCCTGAATCACTCCCTGCGGTCGTGATTCAGTCGTTAGTATCCTTCACTTGCTCGAGAGTCATCTATGGCCCTCGCATTAAATCTGTCTTTTATTCACTAGTTGCATAATATACTATTAAATCACACAACGCGCGGCAACCCAATGTTCGCGTGATTGCCGCGCGGCATCTGTACGCGGCTGTATGGCTTTGACCCCGCAGACTAGAGGCCCTGTTTGGATTCTACGAAAGTAATAATTGGATATCCGTAAATTATGTATGACTTTGGAACTTTAACGTTTACAGAATGCGCCTTGTGTTAAAATATCGAAAGTGGTTTAATTGTAAAATGTATGCAAATAAAAAAAACCGTGAGGATATGTTCACATTACAAAGTTACATAGTTAGCAGAACGACAATACAATGGTAGCGGCAAAATGCGGGTATTCCCAGTGCCCCTACCACGAGTTACAATAACCGTACTCGCTAGCGAGTCGAGTGCTCTGTCCCTCGCACTCTATAAGATTACTTCGAGGTCTGCGAGGGACAGAGCATTCGTCTCGCTAGCGAGTACGGTAATTGTAACTCGTAGTGAGGGTACTGTTGTCAACAGCATTCCCTTGTCTTCTAGTGAGTGTGAAGTACAACAAAAACATAAACGTGAAAACATGAATAAACGTATTTTTTTTTATCTTATTCACGATTAAATTTTACATTTAAACCACAGAGAGTAACACATATGTATACTTAATCGTTGATAACTGGCCAACTTTAGTAACTGGCCACTTGCAATAATGAGTAAAGCAAAAGATATGCTGATATTTGTTCGATTTAACTAGAATTTCTAGATCCAGCGTACTGTCAAAGTATCTTTACGAACGGCGGCTGTATATGAAATAGGTAGCTAGTAACTAAATGAAGTTTTCTCAAGTGGACAGTTATTAATGTTTAACCCTAGTTACTAAAATTGAATTTTTAAAACACGCCAAACAAACCAATCGCGTAAATTGTTACTTCTAATTAGAGATGCGCTGAATAGCCGAATACCGAATACTATTCATAAATTTTACAACAAGAAGTTTTGTCTTTTAGTACAATACCGTGTTGTGTAGCCAAGAAAATACATATATTCGGCATCAAAACCAAATAATTCGGCCAAATACAAATAGTGAAAAAGATGCCGAATACGCCGAATACGAAACGAATATTCGGCGCATCTCTACTACAAAACCAAAATGTAAATAGAGAATCAGTCAGGGAATTAACTTTATTTATCGATCTTGTTGGTTTTAGATGCGGCTCTTTCTATTTCGTGAGCGCCGTCGATAACTTCGTTCGTCGCTACTTGGAGCACCAAACGTGCCAAATCTGGTAAACCGTTCTCAAATGCAAAGTCTTGAAGTTCATACAAGTTTTCAGGACTTGCTGTCCAGGCCAGCTGCACCGTGCAATCCTCCCTCAGATTTTGAAGTAAGTAGCACTTCGCGAGAAGCAAGAGCTGACGTACATCCTCGGGCAAAGTGCCCAAGTACATGTATTCCTTCAGCTGCTGAATAGTCTGCAGCGTCAGGCCTTTCAGTTCCACGCGGCCTTCTTCAGTCTCCTTCCACTTGCCTAAGAGCATCGTCTTGAACATGTCACTGTGTGCAGCCAGGCAAATTCTGTGCACCGCCACTCTGCCTTCTTCTGAGCTCAGGTAGAAATCGGTGAAATCGGTGTCTTCATAAAGCTTTGTAAACGTTATTGGTTCTGTCTTGCTCACAATCATTTTGATATTTATTGGATCATCAGATCCACCCAGCAATACCAATCCCTGATATTGTGGGCATGTTAACTGTTCAGAAAATTTCAGTTCATTGCATATAACATTCAGCTTTACTGTGGATTTCAATGCAGATTTGTGACTCTGTATTAATATAGACCAATAATGATCAAATTCTATCTTGACCCAAACTTCAACTGCATCGTCAATGTTGAATGGCGGACTTAATATTTTATCTCCGTCATGTTTAACACTAATGCTCAGCGTCGTGACTGATCCTCGCTTCATTTCAGTAATGTGGCTGAAAAAACACAATTATAATTATATCCGATGCCAGTTACAAATTGTGTCAAATTCGGCCAGTTCGATTCCCGGTTAAGGTTAAGGGTCAAAAATATGTACAGACCTTATTACTAACGCAATAAGGTCTATGGGTGGGTACTTATCATAATATATAAAGTTCAACATACATAATGATCATAATATAATTATAATAGTTTTATTTCTGAATCCGTAAATATTACAGGCTTTTTTTAAATGCCCATCTTATAGAACCCATTAGGTTAGGTTAGGTTAGGTTTGTTTTACAACAATCCTGAAAAGTTTACGGTTTCAGAAATAAAACCATTATATATTATCACCATTATGTATTATGACCCATTATGTATTTTGAATTTTATATATTATGATACGTACGTACCCCATGGGTACATATTTTTGCAATTTTGTGCGGGTATTTAGTTTTAACCTTGACTGTACGTACCATTTTACAACAAGTTATTATTTTAGGGTTTTGAAGGCGTTTTTTTTACATTTATTTTGTTTAATACATTTTAGTGATCATAATAAGCTGTAATGTAGTTCCACTTCTTAGTTGATATGAAACTTGAAGACTTTTCCAGCTCGCCGCAAGTAACGCCGCGGGAAAGTCATTGTCATATTTAAACAATTAATCAAATCAAATCAATTAACGAAATCCTTAACATTGTAGTAGCACTTATCAAAAAGCCAGTTTGTCAACTTATTCCTAAACATATTTCCCTGGAGCACCCGTATGTCCTCAGTGGGGTTATTATGACCTATCTGTGCCATTCATTTTACGCTGAGAGAAAAGGACAGAGTTATGTAACTGCCATAACTCCGTCCTTTACGCTGACCGTAAAATAAACCGCATAGCTATGTCATAATAACCCCCCAGGTAAGGCATTCAGAGCTCGGAATAGGTAGTGCCTATTTACCTAAACTTCGCAGGAGAACCTAACTAAGCGTGGTTACAACCGCCAAAAAACATTATTTATTTTTATTGAACGGGTTTAATAAGAATACATAATCCACACTAATTTACACTTGGGGTCAAATAATTAGTAAGATTCAAAAGTTTAATGCCGAAAAATACGTGTCGTGGCATATGACGCACTGTGTAGAAAAACGATCAAAAATGTAATGTGTATGTGTGTAACGAGGTACCTAATTGAAATAAAAACTGATTACCATACGTTTAAAACATTTATTATGTATAAATTTGTGCTAAATAAACATCTTTCAATCTGTATCATCATCATCAACATCAAAAATATAATCAAATATTGAAAAACTTATGGTTATTTATTATAATTCTTTTAACAATAATAATAGTACTGATAATTATGATATTTTTGATGTTGATGATGATGATACAGATTGAAAGATGTTTATTCAGTACAAATTTATATATAATTAATGTTACAAACGTATGATCAACAGTTTCTATTTCAATTACCTCGTTACACACATACACATTAGGAACATTTTTAATCGATTTTCTACACAGTGCGTCATATGCCACGACACGTATTTTTCGGCATTAAACTATTGAATCTTACTAATTATTTGACCCCAAGTGTGAATTAGTGTGGATTATGTATTCTTATTAAACCCGGGAAATCCCGCGTTCAATAAAAATAAATAATATTTTTTGGCGGTTGTAACCACTCTTAGTTAGGTTCTCCTGCGAAGTTTAGGTAAATAGGCACTACCTATTCCGAGCTCTGCATTATACAGGATGTCCCGTAAGTACCACCACAACCTTAAGGGGGAGGTAGGTGAGCAAGCCACCTACCTAACATGGAAAAATCGCCTTAGTAGGTAAAAATCGCACCGTTTTCGAGATATTGGGATTTTTCTGATTTTTAGAAAAATGTACACCCCGCACTGAGTTTTCATCTGTGGTATTCGGATTTTTTTTATTTATTTTTTTATTGCAAAACAATCTTGAATAGTTGTGTTATCAAATGTTAAAAACCATTAAAAAGTAACTATTGTAGTTTTTTTATTTTTTAAATTAAATTTAAAATTGGCCTCTTTCGTTTTATTTTGGTCAAACTTTAGCCCCTCATGGTGAAAAAAAAATACATTACCACTGGTTAGCCAATGAGATTAAAAACATGCTCGTTTAATGGGCATTTAAAAATGATAAATACTTTATCATCAAAACACTAATATTTTTTTTTTTAAAGAAAAGTGTAAAATACACCGCAATTCACGTTAAGCCAGTACTGCCACCCAAGCATACTTGCGACGCGAGCTGTATCAGAATGCATTCATAATGACTGTACGTAAAGATAAGTAATGTAATTTTTTACTAACTGCCGAATATCAGGTTCGTATAAAAAAACATTGATAAAAGAAAAAATTAAAATAAAGTAATTGTCTTCAATTATTTTAAATAAGTAACGACTACTTACATTGCTTTTCTCTTCACCCCGCGGATGTTTACCAAGCAATAAAATACATTTTACAGTTTTTTTTTGTAATTAGGTACTTTTTAAATAGTAAACACAGTAAGTAAATGTTCGAATTGCCGGCCGTCCACAGCAATGCACGCTCGGCAGCACCTCTTAAGAAAGTTATTTTTCAATCTTCTTAGGTTTAATTCATTTATTTCTACGAATTCACGTTAAGAAAACTAAAAAAACTCTTAATCTGCAATATTCCAAGTAATTATTCGATTTGGGCTTACAACCTGCACAATGCCAAACTCTTTATTAAAAAAAAATACTGTCCTAAAATAATTTTGCTCCTCATTTGTTTATTGTCACATTTGAACCTAATCTTACTGTTTATTCGGTGTGTGGTTATTAAGTTTAATTACTTACTTACTTTTGTGATTTCGATGGGTCCTACGAATAAGGGCCAAAGTCACATTTTGACAATTTTGAGTTTTTCGTGTTAAAAGCACCACAAGACCCCCCTTAATAAAATCATTTAAAAAAAACACCGATATCTTACAAACTAACCGAGATATTTCTGCAGTAGAAAGGTCAATGTTTAGTCAATTTAAACGTACCTACAAGGGCCTAAAGAAAGTTTGATACTTTTACGCCGAGAAAAACCCGCCGTTCTTTTTAGTCTATGGGTCTATCTGTCACATAGACACTTGTACGCTACTCGAGTTCGTGGCGTATCGTGAGATTGCACAGTTTGGCCTTTTTTTTCAGAGCAACGAGGGGCAACAAACTTTATATTCTATGTATGGATATATGTATGTTTATATGTAAGTTTGTATGTATGTAGGTATTTATTATACGCGATCAAAATCGGACGTTCCACTTTAGTTCCTAAACAATTGTACCGATTTTGATAAAAGTGATGTCGTATGATTCTGCAAGACGGTGCGAGTGTCATGGATGAATATGTAAGGGTGCGTCACACTAGTTAGCAGTGGGGTTTTACTTTCTACGTTTCTTTTCACTTTTACATTCCTGTTAGCTATGCGTAGATATAGGTAATGCATTTTTTTTTAAATCTTCTGCCTTGTTTTTCACTGCCACTAAGACATTGGAAAACTCTTATTAACGTTTGTTTCGATGATGTGATGACCATTGTTAGACCTTGAAGAAGGTTACTGTTTTACATAGAAAAGTCAAAGCCATATGTATTGACAACTCCCCAGAAAACTCCTTTGATGTTTTATCGCCTGCAAATAATAAGTCTTTACCATTATGCAATGATGATGACCACGAACCTAAAAAAAATACGGATGTCACGTTGCACAAGAAAGGTGTGAAGTATGCAAGGTCGGCACTTTCATTCATTACACACGACTTACCGCACGCACACAGATACACTAGGTAAGACAACGCGTCGAGCCACAGAACGAGTGACAGTTTACGTCGTTACAGTCATTTTGCAGGCTTCACTCATGACTAGGGTTAGGACTTTTGGTGGAAGATCGTAGTTCTAGAATCCATGGAGTCGCTATTTCCTAATTATTATAAACATGCCACTTTGATTTTGGCCTTCAGTATTGTGATATTCTAAAATAAACTAAATTGGTTTGATTTATCAATACCTACTTATATTTGTTTGTAACGCTTTAACAACGGAGATATACTCCTTACCAAAATTCAATTCAAGTAACAAATTAATTAATTAATGAAATTAAATGAAATTTAAAAATATTGTTATGACAATACTGAAGGTCAAAATCAAGGTGGTATGTTTATAATAATTAGGAAATAGCGACCCCATAGATTCTAGAATCACGATATGCCACCAAAAGTCCTGACCCTACTCATGACGTGGTTACGTCCGTTTTTTTCCGGTCAGTGGTCTTTACCTACTACCAAAATGTAATAACACCGGTGTATCATCGGGTCAATCGAGCGAAGTGTTGTCCCGCAGTGCCTCATCATGATCTTCGGGTACTCATACACGCGAAGTACCTACTCTTAACTTAAAGTTTCCGTCTAGGTGTGTTGTTCAAACCAGAACAAATGTTGACTGCGTTTGATAATGTAAATGAAGAAGTTAATTTTTAATACAGTTGCTCAAAAAGTGGTACTTTCGTATCAGGCGGAAAGTTATTTTTTTTTGTGTTGTTCCAAGCCATGCATCTAACCAAAAAATCTGCTTGTTCAACCACTTTAAGTAATATTTTCTCTTCTGATTATGTACTGTTTTATTATACCTAATCGTTATTTGTCCTAACGTAACATTTGTCCGAATTATCGTTCATCCTTAAGTCATTTCCATCTGAATTTTACAACTTTTTAGTGTTATTATAATACAACCTAACGTAGGTAGTTCGGGGTTAAAGGTACTACAACGTTGCAAGTTTTGAAATTAATTAACGTATATAGACCAAACTGGTTTATTTAACGTAAATTATCATCGTTTTATTATGTATAAGTAATTTATCGTCTTTTTGTGTTAAGTTAAGTTGTTTCAGGTTAGTTTTATAACGAACATTGTATTATTTAAGGTTTTGAAGTCATACACGTATATGTCTCAAAGTGACACATTGGCCTTTGTACTGGTTTTTTTTATATAAATAAATTGTGATAAATACACGTACAAAGGCTTAAGTGAGCTAGTTTTTTTATAAAATATATTTAAATAAAAAATGTGTAATACGATTGAACCTCATGGGACTTAAAACAGATATGCCAAGTTTCAGCACAATTGGATGAAACATCTCTGAGTTACGACCTTTACGGACTTTAAAGGCCCGACCTGTAAAATTAAGATTTTACACTTAGGCCCTTATTCGTAGGACCCATCGATTTGTCGTTTATGTTTGATGTTTTTCGTACTTACTGTTTTTGCTTGTATTTCGGACTCTGATTTTGCTTAACGATTTGGCCTTTGTGACAATTGTGACTGTGGATTAATACGATTTGGCGCTCTTTTGGACTTTGTTTAGCTAACTGATTGGAATTTATTAATACAACCGCGGTAATGGCGGCACTAATGTACACGTCGCAAGAGTATGCGGATTTTCATTTAATTTATGGCGAAGTTCGCTGTAACGCCAGAGCTGCTGCGAGACTTTATGCTGATCGATACCCAAACCGCCGACACCCTGGACATGAAGTTTTTACTCGAACCCACAATGCGATATCCGAAGGCCGCGTGCCAGGACAGCGTACCAGCGATGGACGGCCTTCATCCTCAAATGATGATTTGGTATTGGAAGAAGTGGCAAATGATCCGTCCACTTCCGTGAGAATGATTGAAAGGCGTACGGGGATACCTAAATCAACGGCTCATAAAATTTTGCAAAGAAATAAGTTTCATCCCTATCATATTCAAAATTTACAACCGCGAGATTACCCGGCTAGGGTTACATTTTGCCGAGAAATGTTGAGTAGGCATCAATCAGATCCCAATTTTTTTGACAAAGTAATTTGGAGCGATGAGTCGGCGTGCAAGCGGGATGGATACTTCAACCTGCACAACCTTCACAGCTGGCAGTTATCCAACCCACACGAAATGCGAGAAGATCGGTCTTAGTACCGATACAAAATAAATTTGTGGACGGGTATCGTGAATGGGCAAGTACCTACTGGGCCCCGTGGAACTGCCGCCGGTCCTGAATTCCCAAAATTATTTGGAGTTCCTGGAAAATGAATTGCCAATTTTATTGGAAGGGCTACCACTTGAGCTGCGGCGTACATTATGGCTCCAACACGACGGCTGCCCTGCTCATTATGGCCGCCTAGTAAGGGCTCATTTGGACGAAACATATCCCCATAAATGGATAGGGCGATCAGGGCAATCGCATGGCCTGCTAGATCACCCGATCTTAATCCATTGGATTTCTTTTACTGGGGTTGCCTTAAAGATAAGGTTTACCGAAAAATCATTACAACCGAAGCAAATCTCCGAGAACAAATAAACACAGCTGTCGTAGAAATAAATGAATTAAACCTAAGAAGATTGAAAAATAATTTTCTTAATAGGTGCCGAGCGTGCATTGCTGTGGACGGCCGGCAATTCGAACATTTACTTACTGTGTTTACTATTTAAAAAGTACCTAATTACAAAAAAAAACTGTAAAATGTATTTTATTGCTTGGTAAACATCCGCGGGGTGAAGAGAAAAGCAATGTAAGTAGTCGTTACTTATTTAAAATAATTGAAGACAATTACTTTATTTTAATTTTTTCTTTTATCAATGTTTTTTTATACGAACCTGATATTCGGCAGTTAGTAAAAAATTACATTACTTATCTTTACGTACAGTCATTATGAATGCATTCTGATACAGCTCGCGTCGCAAGTACGCTTGGGTGGCAGTACTGGCTTAACGTGAATTGCGGTGTATTTTACGCTTTTCTTTTAAAAAAATTTTTTTATTAGTGTTTTGATGATAAAGTATTTATCATTTTTAAATGCCCATTAAACGAGCATGTTTTTAATCTAATTGGCTAACCAGTGGTCATGTATTTTTTTTTCACCATGAGGGGCTAAAGTTTGACCAAAATAAAACGGAAGAGGCCAATTTTAAATTTAATTTAAATAATAAAAAAAACTACAATAGTTACTTTTTAATGGTTTTTACCATTTGATAACAAAACTATTCAAGATTGTTTTGCAATAAAAAAAAATAAAAAAAATCCGAATACCACAGATGAAAAACTCAGTGCGGGTGTACATTTTTCTAAAAATCAGAAAAATCCAAATATCTCGAAAACGGTGCGATTTTTATTAAGGCGATTTTTCCATGTTAGGTAGGTGGCTTGCTCACCTACCTACCCCTTAAGTTTATCGTGGTACTTACGTTGCATGACTTCACCCCGAGTGTTAAATATTAATTGGTTTGGACGTAACAAAGACACATATTTCCCTTATATACAGGGCGTCCCAAACTTATGGGACATGAAGGGGAAGTACCTTAAATATCGTAGATAGTGTATTTTGCTGAAAGAAGACTTTATGTTATTTTTAAAAGTTAGTAATTCTGCATTCATAGATTTTCTAAAAATTACTTGCTGTGTCTGGGAATCGAACCGACTTAAATGTCAAAAAAAAAACATCCTACTTTTATGATGCCAATCAAAAGAATAGCTAAAAAATAATAACTCTGCTTAAGTAACATTGTATTTTAAAAGAAAGGAACAACGTAAAATAGGTGATCAAACGAGCTTCGCAAGCGAAGTTCGATCATTATTATTTGAATCGCTTAATTCGAAGATATAATAATAACCAGGTAGTTTCCTCAACTTACAGGCAACATTCGCACGATTTTAAAAGATACTTTTTGACTAATTACTAAGAACTTCCGGTCTTACCCTTCCTGTAGTTGCCGCCATTATGTCTTCTCATTTTTTCAGAGATCTATCAAAACTTTCATTTGGGGCATTAGGGAGGGCGGGAGATTATATCTTCGAATTAAGCGATTCAAATAATAATGATCGAACTTCGCTTGCGAAGCTCGTTTGATCACCTATTATTTTTCATCGCTTAATTCTCGATATAATAATAACCAGGTAGACTTTCAGAGTTGAAAGTTTTGATATGAATAAAAACAATCCATAGTGTATGAAAATATCAAATTTTATTTAACTTTCGTATTTACAAACAAAAAAAAAAATTAAAAAATAAGGACTTTTCGTTGATTAGGATCACAGAAATCAGATTATATTGAATGGAAAATAAATCCTAGGTGGGTATTGCCCAAACTTAGTAAATAAGTACTTATTGTTTGTTGTACTACGACTCATTAATCAATTGATTGTAAACAAACAGCCCTAGCAAATTGGCCCTCGTCAAGCACAACTCTGTTATAAAAGGTACCGGACGAGGCTGTCCAGCCAGCCTTCTTCCTGATTGCGTCGAAATGAAATGAAATGAAATGAAATGAAATGAAATGAAATGAAATGAATGAAATGAAATGTATTTATTTGCGTTAGACATAGTATACATATTATGTTGATCTTAAAACTAAAAATTAGAACCATACATCTAGACTTAAATAAGTCATGCAAATATTTAATATGAAAGTGTTAATTATACTTATATCACTAAACTATACTAAACTATATAACATCATCATTTATAAACCTGTGTTGTTTCAAGAAAATCTTTAACACTGTAGAAGCATTTTTCTACCAGCCAAGTAAACAGTTTGATTTTCAATTTATTTAGAGGTAATTGCTTTAGTTGCTCTGGCAGATGGTTAAATATTTTAATACACATGGCAAAACAATTTCTACTCCTTAATACCGTGTGCATTTTAGGAAGTACGAGTCTATCCGGATATCGAGTGTTGAAATTAGCTGTATGACTTTTCTTTTTAAAAACATCAGTGTGCTGTTTCACAAATATACAGACTTCATAAATGTAGATTGAGTGTACCGTCAGCAGTCTTAATTCCACAAAATAGCTCCTACAAGATGTTCGTGAACGGATATTGGTAATTGCTCTAATGCATTGCTTCTGTGCCACAAAAGTGCGATTAATGTGTACAGAGTTTCCCCAGATCAATATTCCATATCGTAAGTTAGATGCCACAAAACCGTGATATGCTTTTAAAGCGGTATTTTTATCGGTAATTCTGGATAACCGCCATAAGACATATGCAAATCTATTAATCTTAGAACAAACTTTATCAACATGCAATTTCCAAGTACAATGATCATCGAGAACAAAACCAAGAAATGTAGTGCTTTCGCATTCCGTTAGGACTTGACCGTCATACGTAACATTAAGTATTTGTTTCTTTCCTCTTTGATTAATAAATTGCACATATTTCGTTTTGTCTAAATTTACTTGCAGGTTATTTTCTTTAAGCCATCTTAATATGCCACTTATAGTAGTATCAATATTTTCCCTAAACACTTCTTTATTAGTATGAGAAATTACAATTGATATATCATCCGCAAATAATGTGCAATCATGTTTGGTAATTGAGGGTAGGTCATTGATGTAGAGTAAGAATAAGAGGGGGCCTAGAATAGTCCCTTGAGGTACCCCTATTCTATTGAATTTTAAATCTGACCTGTAGTTTTGTTCAACTTTTTCGGAGTTAGTACCTGTGATTTCTACCATTTGGCGTCGATTATTGAGATAACTTTCTAGCCAAGCATATACCAAACCTCTCATACCATAAGCTTCGCATTTTTTGAGCAAAAGTCCATGAGAAACATGATCAAAAGCCTTGCTCATGTCAAAGAAAATGGCCATTGTTTTATTTCCTTGATCTACATTACTGAGTATTTTATTAATGAGGTTAAAGGCAGCTAAAGTAGTAGATTTATTTTTCTGAAATCCATGCTGCTCTGTGCATAGTATTTCGTGCTTATTAATAAAACTCGTTATTCTAATATGCATGGTTTTTTCCAGTACTTTGGCTAAGACTGGCACAAGTGTAATAGGTCTATAATTACCCGGTTGCATTTTGTCGCCTGCTTTAAAAATTGGTTTGGTAATAGACACCTTTAGTTTGTTTGGAAATGTGCCTTGAATGAAGGTCAAATTAATCAAATGCGATAACACGGGTGCGATAATGTCACAAGTCAATTTGACAATATTTGTTGGGATGTCATCGTAACCTACGGAACGAGTATTATTAAGTTTTTTTATTATTCTTGAGACCTCACTAGGGTCTGTAGGCAAGAGAAACATACTGTTACTGTTATATTTTAAAGAGTAGTCGTATTGTTTTAAGTGGAGATTTAATTTATTATTATTGGTATTATTGATGAAAAAATTATTAAATGCATTGGCGATGTCAACTGGTTTATCCACGCTGGAATTGTTGTAAAAAATAGATTTTATGGGTTTATGTTTATTTTTTAGCATACCTATGTCCTTTTTTATGATTTCCCAGCTAGTCTTGGAAATATTTTTTGTATTATATATAGACGCTTTATTTTCTATTTTTCTAGAAGTAACTATGCACTTCTTGAGTACTTTACTATACCTGATATAATTAAGTCTACTGACAGGTGTTCTGTTTTGGTAATATAGATATCTTAGACGTCGTTTAGTATTTAAGGCGTTTCTCAATCCCTTTGTTATCCATGTAACATTTTTACGCGAGCTTTTAACCTTTACTCTGTAAATAGGAAAGCACAATTTGAAAAGTAACAAATATATTTCATGAAACTTATCGAATGCAATGTTTGTATCCGTTTCCGAGTAAACTTCACTCCACGATAAGCTCTTAAGGCTAATCAGAAACTTTCGTACATTTTCAAGACTAAAATCTGTTCTTTTTATAGATTGAAATAGGGGAGGAATGTATTTTTCTTGTACAGGTATTCGAAGTAGTTGACCAGTATTATGATCCGAGAGACCTAAAGGAAGAACTTCCCCTGTAGCATGTGGAACATTGGATAAAATTTGGTCAATACAAGAATTTAGCCTTGTTGGTGTTTTTATGTGTATTTGGAAATTGTAGTTTTGAATGATCCTGTAGAAATCACTAAGTATTTTCGTTGGTTTTCCTAAGTCAATGTTGAAATCTCCTGCTATAATTACATTCTTCTTCGGTAGTTTTTCCGCGATGATTTTCAACAATTTTTCAAGTTTAGACAAAAACAAATGGGTGTTACCATTGGGGATTCTATAAATACAAATAATTATACACTTTACTCCCGGAATTGCTACACCACAAATTTCAAAGATAAACTCAGTTATTAAATCATTTAAAAAGTTTAATGGTTTCGTCTCCATATAATCTCTACATAATATGCAGGTTCCTCCTCGTTTTTTGGATCTTGAGAAACAAGCTGCGAGTTTGAAACCATTTATATGAATATTTGCTTCATCTCCTATTTTAACAAAAGTTTCAGATATACAAATTACATCTATGTATTTACCTTTCTTAACCTCTAGATCATTTAACGCAATTTCAAGTAAGTCTCTTTTGCCTATTAAACCTGCTATGTTTTGGTGAAGCAGTAACAATACATGGCGTTTGTCATCAGAAGCCGTACAAAGAAAATCATTGTTCACGAAAAAAAATATTTTCTGTCTGAGTGCTAGTAGAAATTAAATGATCATACTGAACTGACACATCGAACGGAGGTGTACTACTACGTAACTTATCATGGTCAAAGACACCACCATCAAAGCGGTCAATTTCAGCGATGTATTCTTTTGAATCTATGAGTACTGTTTGCAAAGCAATATCATTTATTAGCCCTGTCTCTTTGTTGAACATTTTACTAGAGTATTGCAAGTTTTTATTACTGTCTAACATGTAAGCATATTGATATTTACAAACATCAGAATATAAGATTCTGTTAAAAAACTCAATACGTTTATTAAATAACATTCCAAATTTGTGAAGTTTAAAAGTTGGCAAACATATAATTACGTTTGTGTGCTTAATTTTTTCTAACTCGGATCTTATAAAACTAACTAGTTTATAGAAGTTTGTAGTGTCTTTAAAATCAGCTGCACCAAACAGTATAATACAGTAATCTTTCATTGTAAATCCCTTAATTTTCAGTTCAATACCAGTTAACAAATGATAGATCCCGGCGTTTGTCTTAATGTAGTGGCAGATTTCTTTTGATGGAAACGTGTTTTCTGCTGTTTGTAGAATTTTGTTTGTGTTGTTGCTGCTGATTATGCACATTTTTCTTCTTTTTTCAGGCCCCGGAATATCGCCGACAGTTTTGTTCGTAATCTCCTCATTATTATTTTTATTTTTATTGACCCCATTAGTGGTATTTGGTGATTTTTTTTCTGTAACTGGGATAGGGATGGAAATAGGCTGTTCTTGTAAAGGGAGCATTGGTTCATCCTGTACCAAACATGCTGGCGAGAGCAGTTGTGGTGTATCATCATCGCTATCTAAATTTGCTGGTCTTTTACTTTTGACAGGTACTAGACCTTTTTTTAATGGAGTTAGTTTTCTCAGGGGTCCTTTGTCGGTCAATAACTTTTTATAAATATCTGTCTTTTTCTGCTGTTCATCCAATACCTTTTGTAGTTTGACTATTTGTATGTTAAGGCAATCTATCTCTTGATTTGCACTTGCCAGTTGCATTGTTAAAGTGTTAACTTGGGTCTTCAAGTCGTGTACTTGTAAAGATTCAGACGATGTAATATTGGGAAGGCTATGTGTGCTGATATCTAAATCTGTATCTCCCTGCGATTCAAATTCAGACTCTGGATCCGATAGTATGTCCGGCATTATATGTTTTTTTTTTTTCAGTACCGGTTTTCGCATTGTTATATTCGCCTGCTGGTCAGGCATTTCGATTTCCGGTGGATGGATTAATTCCGTTGATACAGAGGTAGACACAGGGGTCCCATGGGGTAATTGAGGCATTACAATGCTGTCTTTTTTTTCCTGGCTTTTCCTAATTGAATAATTAGAATCAGGCTTTTTCTTAATAATGTCCTTAGAGTGTGTTTGTTTCTGAGAGATTTTTGCACATTGTTTGCATTTCCATGATTTACGGCCTTCCACTGACATTAAATCGTATCGCTTATCGCTTACCGTCGTGCAAGTAATATGAAATGCTGATGTACATGGTGAGCAAAATAGAAAATGTCTCTCCTTTATATCCTTAATGCAAATTTTGCATACCAACATCTTTGTGTTTCGAAATTAATTGTTTTGTCATACGAAACTATAATCGCAAATTCGTAAATCGGAACGTTGTGCGTGAAATATTCGTTGTATTTTTAATTTTAACATGACAACATTATTTGGCTTGTGCTGTTGGCACCTTGAACATCTGTCAACTGACAGATGACAGTGTGTCCAATCAGCTGCCGTTGTAACAGTTATGTTCTTCGAAAATATTAAATTAATCCCGTTAGTTTACAAATTTCGAATTACTTCCAGTGTTAACGGTTAAAATGAGTATCTTACCGAGGTGCCAGATGGTTTTCTCGCGCTTTTCTTCACAGTTCAAGTGGAGGATAACCTAACACAGGTTTGCAGCTTTTATATCCAAGCACAGTTGATAACTATTACTGTATTTTTCCAATTTTAGTCAATAAAATAGCGTGTAGCTGTTACGTTAGATGTTTACTTGGCCAGGGTTGCCAGGACATGGTGGCCAGGGTTGCCAGGACATCGACGCTGAGGCCGGCGCCGCGCGCGGCCGATGTGGCCGCGTGGCGCGTGCTGTGCGCGCTGAACACAGACGAGTCCACGCCGCTCTCTGACAGTACTTGTCTGATCCATCTACTTATGGATTGCGCCGTGGCAGCTTTGTGGGGTTTTTTAAACGTCAACAGCAATTTTCCAGTACTATCAGCTCTTATATTTTTAGTCAAAAATATATAGTCTTTCAGAGCCGTAGCAGGACAAATAGAAACATTATCTTTAAAATATGGGAGGAAGAGGACAGGTTGTTCCCGATTAGGAGCCGATGTTTTTATAATATCGGTAATAAGAATTTGTACACCGCTCTCCAATATCGCTATATTTTCCATTTTTATTAATGAAAATGTTTGTACTCTATGGGCAGTACATAGTGCCAGTAGTATTACTGTCTTTTTGGTAATTTTATCCATGGGTAAATCTGTATTAGGGAACCATTTTGAGACGTGGTTTAAAACTAATTGAGGGTCCCATGTATGCGAGTATTTGGGTTTGCTAGGTCTCAGTTTATATGCGCCTTTGAGCAAACGTTTTAAACACTCTGCTGAGCCGAGGTTACTACCAACAAGTAGCGATATTGCAGATCGGTGGCTATTGAGGCTGCCATATGCGCAGCCCTTATCGAACTGTTGTGTTAAAAAAGATAATAAGGACAATTCCGACGGGACAAAGGGATCCAAATTGTGTTTGGATCTCTTGGATCGGAACTCATTGCAAGTGGACGTGTTATCAGTTAATTTCTAATTTAAATAAACTTGTGTATGCGATTTTGGTATTAAAAGCTATTCAAATAGTGCGAAAGATTCCGTGAACTATTCAAAGCCTACAAGTTCGAGGTCGCCGCTGCACTTGCCCCGCCTCACCTCGGGTAAAAGGGACGGTTGACATAATTCGTCCCGCTTCAACACCGGCGCATACGTCACTCGCTGTTGCCGCGCGGCGGGATCTACTTGCTTATCGCACTCAGGTACCCATTATCTATTGCGCCGAGCGCCCCGCGCGAACATTTACGTTATTTCCTGAACTGCCTCGCTTTACCCGCTTATCGCTATGACGGCTAAATGTGAAGGTTGCGGGAAATTCATTGCCGCTGGTGGTGTTATGGGATGCGTCTGTTGTACACGCTCGTTTCATTATCAGTGCCTACGCATATCATTGGAGGATTTTAAAAAACTTTCTAACGAACAAAAAAAGGTAAATAAATGCTCTGTCTGCAAGATGGAGGAACGTAGCAATAATACCCCAACTCGCGCCGGCGGCTCCTCTACAGGCGCCGCCGGCGCTGAGGGAGCGCTTACGCCGTCCACCGGGCGGGCTCTCGTCGGCGCGGACGGCGGCGCCGCGACGCCCACGATGCCGCGCGAGCTCGTGCCGGCGGCCCCCGCCCGCGCCATCTCCCCGGCCCTGGTGCCCGCACTTGCTCAACCCGCTTTTGCTGATTTGGAAAGTCGCCTGATGGAATTTATTACGATCTCCAATGAGTCGTTAAAAAAGCTGATTACTGAGACAATAAAAACTGAAATTGCGAAACAGGTCGCCTCGATCACTGGGGAATTAAACAAAAAAATATCGCATTTAGAGGAGAAGTTCAGCGTCATTCAGGATCTCGAAAAAAAACTAGAGAGTTCACAGCAGCGTATTCTCGAGCTGGAGGGAGAATTTGGAGCGCACCAACAATGGTTGCGCATAAATAACCTCGAAATATCTGGAATGCCTGAGTCGGCAGTCGAGTCCCCCAGTAACATTATTATGCAAATTGCCCGGCATGCGGGCGTCTCTCTCCGAAAGGAAGATATTGAGTTTGCGCATCGAGTCCAACCCGCGCGCCCTCAAGCTGGTCGGCCCAAAAATATCGTCGTGAAACTGCGTCAGCGCCTGTTAAAGGACGACATTCTCTCGGGCTTGCGCAGATGTCGCGGAATCAAGACGTCGGACATTGGCTTCAGCGGCAACTCTCAAAAGATATACGTGCACGACCACCTGACTCCGGCGAACAAAAAACTACTCAAAGACTGTAAGCAAATCTGTTCTGCTAAAGGCTATGTGCATGTCTGGGTGCGGAACTGTAAGATATACGTCCGTAAAGCAGACCAGGCGCCGCTTATTTACATCAGATCAGCTGTGGACTTTCGTAAAATTGAATGACTTTCCTTCAACGTTGCCTGTGTTCGTTATCGGAGTTAACTTATCTTTATTTCATTGGCATGTCTTTTTGAACAATCTGTACAACCCACTTACGCACAACATACAAATATGCTATACAAACACATACATACATTTATATATATACACATTAGCGATTCTAGACGTTTTTTACACAACATATAATATCTTGAGCTCCTTGTCAATATTCACTACGTTCTCAAGCCTTACTGTTGCGAATATACAATTTTCTCTGCAATTACGTACCTATTTCTTATGGGCTCCAGGTCTAACCTAAAACTCTTTTACCAAAACACGAGAGGTTTAAGAACGAAAACGCATCAGTTTTATCGTGGCGTTTTAAACAGTGATTATGATGCTATTGTCATCACTGAGAGCTGGTTGTGTGACGGTGTCCTGGATGCTGAACTGTGCGATAGTAGATATGATGTTTTTAGATTGGATAGAGACAGAATACAAAGTGGTAAATCTGATGGTGGCGGTGTCATGATCCTAGTGTTGCGCTCACTCGGCGCGCGCGTGCGCCCTGAGTGGTCTCGTCCTGGAGTCGAATGCCTTTGGGTGACAATCCCCACCGCCGCCCTGAGTACCCACTGCGCCTCTCGGTCCTCATCGCGCGACTTACATTTATGTGCAGCTTATGCGCCCCCTGGTCCCTCTCTGTCGAACCACATCTCAAATATGACTTCCATATTCGAGGCAGTATATACTGATTGAGTTTACTGATGCAAGCTGTATAAAGAGCGTTTACTTTGCATATGTGCGAAGCCTGCTTGAGTATGGCAGCTGCATTTGGTCTCCTCAGTACGTCACATACAGGGACAGAATTGAAAAAATTCAAAAGAAGTTCTTAAGATATTTGAATTTTCGTGTCAAAAAATGGGACGCAACGTACGAGTTAACGTGTCGCCGACATCATGTGTTAAGCCTAGACGATCGCCGTCGCTTGATGGACGTATCAGTCTTACACGACATCTTGTCTGGACGGATTGACAGCCCATCATTACTCTCAGAAATAAAGTTTTACGTTCCTGCACACCGAACTCGGCATTCTGAACGAACCACTTTTAGCCTCTCTTTAACGCAAACAAAATATGCGCAAAATTCGCCGCTTATTCGTATTCTTAGAGATTATAATAAACGATTTCACAACGTAGACATATTTGACTGTAGTAAGTTTGTGCTTAAGAAACGTGTCACTCTCCTTATGGGGAATCAATAGGTGTATAGACACACACGCACTCACACTTGTAACGCTTTGCAGAATTACAGGTGAGATAAGAGAAACAATATATAAAAATTACAATTTTAATTTCGTAGGTATAAACGAGCGTTACTACATTAGTGTCTCAGGGTGTGAATCCTAGAATTACACTGTTTAGAATAAAGCCGTGAACACTTAACACCGTCTTACTGGACAGCCACTTCCCTGTAGTGCGGCGTGCGGAGAGTGGTTGCGAGCGCCCGATGACGTCACGGGTAGGTCCGGATGTCTCGTAGAACCACAGGAAGGGTTTCACAGCTTAGGCCGTGTCAGCTGGTAGCAAGGACCCTGGAAATTCCCGATTTAGCCATTTAGCGGAAAGTCCAACTTAGCGGTACTGACTGCAACATCCGGCGGAAAGTGAAGATGGAAGCACTACTAGCAGGATGGCTACCAAAAGCATTAAATAGTGATCAATGATGTTGCAGCAGCATACAAAATCTTATCTAAAGTACCTTGTCACAATGAAAGTGTGTATGCAAATAATTTCCGCAGATTGGAAATTACAAAATGATTATGCGAAGCAATGAAAACAGCTGGGGTTTATTATTACTTAGCTTACAACTACGTAGTTACATTAAAAAGCCAAATCTAGATTATATTTTTTTGACAAGAGGGTAGATAATTCTGAAGTTAATAAGAACAAAGAAACTTAGCTACTTTAAATAGTCAGCTACTATAATGACTTGATATTAATGACATGATGCAAGCATATTATATGATCTGAAAAGTAATGTTAAGCACGAAAGAACAATCTACTGATTCACATTAGTATTGGTTATAAATAATAAATTGCAACACTCACCCAATCGGGGTAAACACAATTCACTTTTAAATATATGTAGATTAAATTAATTTAAAATAATTAAAATAGTTTAGGAGCGTAGGTAGAATGAGCGATCACAAGTAATAAAATTTTAGGTGTCTTCACATGTCGCTGCTCCGGTAAAGTGAACGAGTTCTTGTACCCCACCGTCGCGCGAGATCATGCTCTGACGTAGGCTATGACATCGCACTATCTACGTGTAAAACGCCTGCTGCTTTAAAATAGCAAAACGACTTGCGTTGATTATAGCTACAGAAGTTAGGTAATTAGTTTTATGGTTTGTACATAGTGTTTTATTTTGTATTTAGCATACTAGGTTAATTGGTATTAGGTATTTTAAGTTTGTAAATAGTCAATTATACAGTAAAATCGTTTACTCAGGGAACGCTGTAACGGTTACGTTACATACCCCCTTTTTTTGGGTAGAATTTTTCCTAGGTAAAATTCTCTATCGCTACACTAACTCAGAAGCTACTTAGTTTATCATACAGTCTTCAACATCATACTTCACTCACTTATACTAGCCGTTTATTCATCATCTATTTTTCTAGCCTAACACATTTAACTGTGTGTTACTGCCTCTTTTATACTGAGTATTTCGTTTAGTTTTACTAAATACTCACCAATAGCTTAAGATGGTTGTTGATTTGCGTAATGTCTCACATTTAAGTGATTTATCTCGATTAGTTGGAGATATTAATGAATTCAACTAACTACAGTAGGTAGTACTTTAATTAGTCCATATCACTAGAACAATTGCTGTAGTAAATCCGGTAGGGAATTTCCACAGTGTACATAAATTATTATTAGATTTTTACTTATAAATATGAGACATTAGTTATTTAGTTATTGATAGAGTTTTTTTAATTAGGTAATTTTTTAGAATAGACAGTTAAAAATACTTAAGATCTTGCTTTTTATCATGTTAGTTTTTTAGATGTTGGTAGTTGTGAATACTTTAGTTATTATTTTGCTTTTAAACTGTCTAAATTTTCTTTAGTTTTTAGTAAAGTGTCCTTAATTTGTGCGAAATCAACACTTGCCTCCAAATGAGTCTCTAAAATATCCTCTGGTGGTAGAAGTGGTGCTAATTTGACTATTTGTTTCCGTAGTTCTTGAACTGATTCTCCTGTCAAACCTCCTCTAACAGCAACCTCGTATTCTAGCTCCGCTTTTTGGAGCGAAAGATATTTGATTTGATAAGACATTTTACCTTGTAGTAGGTGTGTGTTGCAATTAAACAAAATATTCAAAACAATAATCAACAAAAGCAGAAAATAATCCACCAGCGCAGTAATCAACTTAAGATTAATTAACAAAGATCACCTAAAATGCGGGTAGATTTTTTCAAACCGGTGTAGTTACAGCAATCGAGGATAAGCACGATAAAATAAATAATAAAGGTAGATACCGTCAAAAGATGACTACCCACGATTTTTGATGATCAACTGATTGACTTAAACTAAAGCAACCAACACCAATGATAACTACAAAATACTAAAAACAAGTGTAAGTGAACACGGCTCAGTGAAATACCTATAAAATGGGCGCCATTGTGACGTTTTTCTGAATTACAGCCGTGAGATAGGAGAAACAATATATAAAAATTACAATTTTAATTTCGTAGGTATAAACGAGCGTTACTACATTAGTGTCTCAGGGTGTGAATCCTAGAATTACACTGTTTAGAATAAAGCCGTGAACACTTAACACCGTCTTACTGGACAGCCACTTCCCTGTAGTGCGGCGTGCGGAGAGTGGTTGCGAGCGCCCGATGACGTCACGGGTAGGTCCGGATGTCTCGTAGAACCACAGGAAGGGTTTCACAGCTTAGGCCGTGTCAGCTGGTAGCAAGGACCCTGGAAATTCCCGATTTAGCCATTTAGCGGAAAGTCCAACTTAGCGGTACTGACTGCAACATCCGGCGGAAAGTGAAGATGGAAGCACTACTAGCAGGATGGCTACCAAAAGCATTAAATAGTGATCAATGATGTTGCAGCAGCATACAAAATCTTATCTAAAGTACCTTGTCACAATGAAAGTGTGTATGCAAATAATTTCCGCAGATTGGAAATTACAAAATGATTATGCGAAGCAATGAAAACAGCTGGGGTTTATTATTACTTAGCTTACAACTACGTAGTTACATTAAAAAGCCAAATCTAGATTATATTTTTTTGACAAGAGGGTAGATAATTCTGAAGTTAATAAGAACAAAGAAACTTAGCTACTTTAAATAGTCAGCTACTATAATGACTTGATATTAATGACATGATGCAAGCATATTATATGATCTGAAAAGTAATGTTAAGCACGAAAGAACAATCTACTGATTCACATTAGTATTGGTTATAAATAATAAATTGCAACACTCACCCAATCGGGGTAAACACAATTCACTTTTAAATATATGTAGATTAAATTAATTTAAAATAATTAAAATAGTTTAGGAGCGTAGGTAGAATGAGCGATCACAAGTAATAAAATTTTAGGTGTCTTCACATGTCGCTGCTCCGGTAAAGTGAACGAGTTCTTGTACCCCACCGTCGCGCGAGATCATGCTCTGACGTAGGCTATGACATCGCACTATCTACGTGTAAAACGCCTGCTGCTTTAAAATAGCAAAACGACTTGCGTTGATTATAGCTACAGAAGTTAGGTAATTAGTTTTATGGTTTGTACATAGTGTTTTATTTTGTATTTAGCATACTAGGTTAATTGGTATTAGGTATTTTAAGTTTGTAAATAGTCAATTATACAGTAAAATCGTTTACTCAGGGAACGCTGTAACGGTTACGTTACATACCCCCTTTTTTTGGGTAGAATTTTTCCTAGGTAAAATTCTCTATCGCTACACTAACTCAGAAGCTACTTAGTTTATCATACAGTCTTCAACATCATACTTCACTCACTTATACTAGCCGTTTATTCATCATCTATTTTTCTAGCCTAACACATTTAACTGTGTGTTACTGCCTCTTTTATACTGAGTATTTCGTTTAGTTTTACTAAATACTCACCAATAGCTTAAGATGGTTGTTGATTTGCGTAATGTCTCACATTTAAGTGATTTATCTCGATTAGTTGGAGATATTAATGAATTCAACTAACTACAGTAGGTAGTACTTTAATTAGTCCATATCACTAGAACAATTGCTGTAGTAAATCCGGTAGGGAATTTCCACAGTGTACATAAATTATTATTAGATTTTTACTTATAAATATGAGACATTAGTTATTTAGTTATTGATAGTTTTTTTAATTAGGTAATTTTTTAGAATAGACAGTTAAAAATACTTAAGATCTTGCTTTTTATCATGTTAGTTTTTTAGATGTTGGTAGTTGTGAATACTTTAGTTATTATTTTGCTTTTAAACTGTCTAAATTTTCTTTAGTTTTTAGTAAAGTGTCCTTAATTTGTGCGAAATCAACACTTGCCTCCAAATGAGTCTCTAAAATATCCTCTGGTGGTAGAAGTGGTGCTAATTTGACTATTTGTTTCCGTAGTTCTTGAACTGATTCTCCTGTCAAACCTCCTCTAACAGCAACCTCGTATTCTAGCTCCGCTTTTTGGAGCGAAAGATATTTGATTTGATAAGACATTTTACCTTGTAGTAGGTGTGTGTTGCAATTAAACAAAATATTCAAAACAATAATCAACAAAAGCAGAAAATAATCCACCAGCGCAGTAATCAACTTAAGATTAATTAACAAAGATCACCTAAAATGCGGGTAGATTTTTTCAAACCGGTGTAGTTACAGCAATCGAGGATAAGCACGATAAAATAAATAATAAAGGTAGATACCGTCAAAAGATGACTACCCACGATTTTTGATGATCAACTGATTGACTTAAACTAAAGCAACCAACACCAATGATAACTACAAAATACTAAAAACAAGTGTAAGTGAACACGGCTCAGTGAAATACCTATAAAATGGGCGCCATTGTGACGTTTTTCTGAATTACAGCCGTGAGATAGGAGAAACAATATATAAAAATTACAATTTTAATTTCGTAGGTATAAACGAGCGTTACTACATTAGTGTCTCAGGGTGTGAATCCTAGAATTACACTGTTTAGAATAAAGCCGTGAACACTTAACACCGTCTTACTGGACAGCCACTTCCCTGTAGTGCGGCGTGCGGAGAGTGGTTGCGAGCGCCCGATGACGTCACGGGTAGGTCCGGATGTCTCGTAGAACCACAGGAAGGGTTTCACAGCTTAGGCCGTGTCAGCTGGTAGCAAGGACCCTGGAAATTCCCGATTTAGCCATTTAGCGGAAAGTCCAACTTAGCGGTACTGACTGCAACATCCGGCGGAAAGTGAAGATGGAAGCACTACTAGCAGGATGGCTACCAAAAGCATTAAATAGTGATCAATGATGTTGCAGCAGCATACAAAATCTTATCTAAAGTACCTTGTCACAATGAAAGTGTGTATGCAAATAATTTCCGCAGATTGGAAATTACAAAATGATTATGCGAAGCAATGAAAACAGCTGGGGTTTATTATTACTTAGCTTACAACTACGTAGTTACATTAAAAAGCCAAATCTAGATTATATTTTTTTGACAAGAGGGTAGATAATTCTGAAGTTAATAAGAACAAAGAAACTTAGCTACTTTAAATAGTCAGCTACTATAATGACTTGATATTAATGACATGATGCAAGCATATTATATGATCTGAAAAGTAATGTTAAGCACGAAAGAACAATCTACTGATTCACATTAGTATTGGTTATAAATAATAAATTGCAACACTCACCCAATCGGGGTAAACACAATTCACTTTTAAATATATGTAGATTAAATTAATTTAAAATAATTAAAATAGTTTAGGAGCGTAGGTAGAATGAGCGATCACAAGTAATAAAATTTTAGGTGTCTTCACATGTCGCTGCTCCGGTAAAGTGAACGAGTTCTTGTACCCCACCGTCGCGCGAGATCATGCTCTGACGTAGGCTATGACATCGCACTATCTACGTGTAAAACGCCTGCTGCTTTAAAATAGCAAAACGACTTGCGTTGATTATAGCTACAGAAGTTAGGTAATTAGTTTTATGGTTTGTACATAGTGTTTTATTTTGTATTTAGCATACTAGGTTAATTGGTATTAGGTATTTTAAGTTTGTAAATAGTCAATTATACAGTAAAATCGTTTACTCAGGGAACGCTGTAACGGTTACGTTACACACTCACACATGCATATCACACACATACACACACACACACTCACACACACACACACACACCACATATGGCTAAGTTTTGTTGTTTTTGAATTTTTCTCACCTCATATTATGCAAGTTGTTAAAATTGTTGCTTGTTTCACCTACCTGTATTTTTGTGGACATCTTTTATTGGCTTACTGTTTTGTATCATGTTGAACTTGTTTTAATAAAATGTATTGCTGTTGATGCCCCAAATAAATAAAATAAAAATAAAAAAAATAAAATACTGTTTTACGGTGCTCTCCGAGAGTGATGATAGCATCAACGTTAACGCTTCTTCTGGTACACTGCGACGGAGGAAGGCTTGCCGCAAAGCTTCGCGACACCCAGGGTAAGTTTCCGATGCAGGGGGTGATGTTCCCTGTAATTCGATTGTAAAAGAGATTTGTTAGGGTTGAAGTACATTATATCCGACACTAACAATCTCTGCAAAAGTGGGAACCATGGTTGTGAGGGCCAATTTGGAAAAACGAAAATGCCGTTTGCTCCATCATCACATATTTTTCTTAAAGATCTTAAGATTAGAGAAAAAGGCGGGAATGCGTAAAAATACTTATTCCAGGTAATAGTGAAGGCATCTACTGCTATCGCATCCGGATCCTGTTTCCAAGATACGAAGTCTTGGCATTTGGCATTGGTGCGGGATGCAAATAAATCTATTTCGGGTTGTCCGAAATGTCTTTTTATAGATTGAAATGCTTTTTCGGACAACTCCCATTCCGTGTCTGTATTTATAATTCTAGATTCGGCATCAGCACAGTTTTGTTTTGTATTTACATAAGATGCGAATAACAAAATATTTCTTTCCTCGCACCATTGCCAAATTTGTCTTGACAGGCTGTTCAAATGCGGGAACTGAATGCCGCCCATACGATTCACATAGCTTATGGCTGTTGTATTGTCCACGCGTAATAATATCGAGCAATTGGTTTCATCGCGAATAAGTGACTTTATTCCCAAAAATACTGCCAGTAATTCTAACTGATTAATATGGTATTTCTTCTCTGCTATTTTCCATGTCCCGTGTGCACGTTGGTTATTGCAAGTGGCGCCCCAGCCCGTCCTGGAAGCGTCCGTGAAAATTTCGAATTTGTAACCCGTATTTCTCATAGGACAAGATGTTGTCATAATATTATGCAACCACCACTCGAGGTCGTTTAATATGACGTTATGGAGAGTTACTTTAGCTTCATAGCATTCATATTTTTGTAAGAGTAAAAACTTTTGTCGTTCTAAAATTTTTGTATATAACCAACCGTATTTTACAGCGGGACACGCAGCGACAAGGGAGCCTATTAGCTGGGCGAATTCACGAATGGAACATCGCGGTAGCATAGCGTACTTGCGAACCAATTGTGCGATATTGCTACGTTTTTCTTTCGGTAGTGATAATGTTAAATTAAGGGTATCAAATACGAACCCGAGGAACTTACAAGACTGTTTTGGATGTATCGAACTCTTGTCATAATTTATGACAAACCCTAAACATTTCAATAATTTTAAGGTTTCATTAACGTTATTGAAACATTCAATATAGCTATCCCCTATACATAAAATATCATCTAAATATATAATAGATTTAAAGCCTCGGGATCGCAGATGAGACACTACTTCTTTCATGACCTTTGTAAAGACCCATGGGGCTACCGATAGGCCATATGGAAGCGCAGTAAAACCATAGGTTATGACATTATTTGAATGGGTAGCCGGAAATTGAAATCTCAGGTACTTCCTATCTGTATGACAAATCGGTATAAGAAGATATGCTTCTCTAAGATCTATAGTAGCTAAATAGCTATTTTGTGGTATGAGTTTCGCTGCGGTTCGGTAGTCCTCCATCTTAAAATGAGACTTAGAGATAAATTTATTAAGTGATTTTAAGTTTAAGATAAATCGTTTACTACCGTTAGATTTTGGTGTTAAGAAAATTTTAGAAATGTATTGATCCGGTAATGGGTCACATTCAGTTATAGCCCCTAAATCAACTAATGAATTAATTGCATTTGACATAGCGTGTGTTTCACATGGGGAAAAATTATTTTGTGGCACTATAGACTGTAACACGTTTTTACAAAAAGGGATGGAGTAACCATTTTTGATCCAATCTAACACCACTACATTGTTTGTTATTTTAACCCAACAATTATAAAAGTAGTGTAATCTTCCTGCATGTACCTGTGTTATTGGTGTGCTGGGGCATGTGTCTTGTCCGGGAGAGAAGTCCTCGCCTGCGTCGTGTACGGGCGGCGTGCCGCTGGGGCCGGCTTCCTGGCACCCCCTCGCCCCCCCCTGTACGACGGGTAGCGTGGAGGAGGAGGTGCTGTCCAGTTTCCCTGGAATGGCGGACGATATCCCGTCGGTTGAGTAGGTGTAAATAACTTCTGGGGTTTTAAGCCTTTTTTGATCTGCAGACCTTGTTTTTCGATAGCCTTTGCGGCTTTTATTTTGTCTGATAATTGATTTCCAAACAGGGTGTCGTCCCTTTCCGTACCTTGGATGACGTGTAGAAATGTTTTGTCTAAACTAGGCGTTAAGAGCTTGATGCGACTTTGTGTATAAGTAAAGTGCAAGTCTGCTAAAATACGGCATCCATTGCTTATATGTTTTAAAGCCTGCGCTTTTTCGTCCGTTTTAAGAAGTAAATCTACACCTCGATTGACGGCAGTTATTCCGGAACCGAGTTGCTGCTGATGCTTGGTTAATTTCTTATCACGGTTCCGAACCATTTCCGGCACGGCCGCCGAGATTTCGGCGTTTAATTTAGGTGCTTGAAGCAGCCTACAGTTATCTGGGATTAAATAATCCTTGGTCATTATCTCTTTTGCCTCTTTGAGCAATCCCCTTTTCAGTAAAGGTGACCATAATTTTGCCAAATTTTCGTGGATTTTCTCGCCGAAGTCGGGGCCCTCTGAGGTTGATTCGCCTAAGGCTAATAACAGTTCAGGGTCCAAATCTATGTTCGTCTCGAGTAGAGGTACCTCTGATGGCGCGGAAGTGGTCGCCGCACTATTTGTGTGGGTTTGCCCATGTTCGGTAACTACGGCCTGTGTTTCCGCAACTGATTCCACTGGATCGGTCTGTTCAACGACGAGCGGAACTGGGTCTTGGGTCATCAAATCGGCCTCGAATACCGTGGTCGGTAATTCTTCGATATCTAAAATACAAATGCGTATTTTAGTGTGTGAAGAAAAAAATATTAGTAAATTGAAGGTAGGCGTTTATTACTCTTTATGAGAGTTCTGCCTTGCAAAATTAAAATAACAGATTAACGCGTATCTATTGCAGATTACGCGTATGTTCTGATTGTTTGTCACCGTTGGAGACTCGCAGTCAACCCCGATGCAATTTAACAGGAAAGGTAACGTCAATGCTTATCACCCCTCGGGTGATCCGCAAGCATTTTCTTTCTGTTTAACATTATTACATTTAAGCAGTGGCCATTTATAGAAAAATAAGCTTACCTTGGTCGCTTTCGTCGGTCGATGAGTCTAATGGGGACACTATTCGACGACGGTGCCATTTGCTTTCTAATATTCGTATTTTATTTTGGTACCGATCGATTCTATCCTGAATTTTGCGCTTGGGCATTTTGGATCGGTGGCGCGTGCGTTCGTCGCCTCGCACGAAAAAGGAATGAGAACTGAGAAGACATAATGGCGGCAACTACAGGAAGGGTAAGACCGGAAGTTCTTAGTAATTAGTCAAAAAGTATCTTTTAAAATCGTGCGAATGTTGCCTGTAAGTTGAGGAAACTACCTGGTTATTATTATATCGAGAATTAAGCGATGAAAAATAATTAATCATTTTAATCAAATTAAAAACATACATGAAACTGCCGTAGTCAATAAGTGGGTATTTTTTTTAAATTAATTAATTAAATGCTCAAAATGTGATCCCTCTTCCCTTACGCAAATCGCCAATCTTTTAATGAGTCCGCTGCCTGTTGATTTTCTTATCATTTTATGGTGAACACTCGATGTGATATGGCACAATTCTGTTTGCAACTCGCCCACGTTCTCGTATCGCTTTTTGTATAGCATATCTTTCACGTATCCCCAAAAGAAGAAATCTAATGGTGTTAGGTCCGGGGATCTGGCCGGCCATCTAATCGGTCCATTTGTACCAATCCATGTAGGAAAACATTCATTTAGAAAATCTGCTGCTCTCCGACTATTATGAGCCGGAGCTCCATCTTGTTGGATATCAGGATATTTTACGCTATACCACCGCAAACTTCTAGAGATATCTTTATCGTTCAAAAAATATGCTTCCATTAGATCAAAACTTACTTGATATGCCATGTTCGCAATAAATTAACACAATAACACTTGTGTAAGTGAATTAAGACTAAACAGATCAATATCGGAAAAACAAACGCTCGCACCAGACTGTTCCATTTACAAATTTAAGAACAATATTTAAAAATATTGCTTCTTTTTAAAATATCTTAAAAAGTATGCATTCAAACAAACGCACTCATAATATGTTCCATTTTCAGATTTAACTACAACATTGGGGCCAATTCGAATTGTGTGTTCTAATTTTAAATATCTGTAAATTTAAATAGTCCGGTAGGTACGCACTAAGTATGCATTCGCATTCTTAGTGGGTATCACTTTATAATGGACAATTTAGGTTTACTGGTGTATAATCAGTGCTATCTTTGGAATGATAGTATCGCTACTTTTCGAACGTCGTCGACGGCAATAAATAACTTTCTTGAAATTGGACTCAACCATTTTACGTTGTTCCTTTCTTTTAAAATACAATGTTACTTAAGCAGAGTTATTATTTTTTAGCTATTCTTTCGATTGGCATCATAAAAGTAGGATGTTTTTTTTTTGACATTTAAGTCGGTTCGATTCCCAGACACAGCAAGTAATTTTTAGAAAATCTATGAATGCAGAATTACTGACTATTAAAAATAACATTAAGTCTTCTTTCAGCAAAATACACTATCTACGATATTTAAGGTACTTCCCCTTCATGTCCCATAAGTTTGGGACGCCCTGTATAAGCACGGTAACGTTAGAATGTTAAGTTGTTTAAATAATGGGACACAGCTTTCGTCAAACCAAGCCCCGCAAATGACCCTTACACATTTCTTCTGAATTTTAAATGTCCTAAATATAGAATGAGCAAATGTGTGCATTAATTAAAACACTGAAGACGCCGCATGTGAGTACACAAATCACGCTACCTGAGTTTGATCCTGACAAAAGAGATACAGATGCTAAATCCTGGTGCGCAACCGCTGATTTATGTTTCAACGACAACCCACTTGAAGGAAGCCAACTTATCATAACCGTAAGCAAGGCCTTCAAAGGAGCGGCATCTAGTTGGCTCGCCCGCGTCACTTATCCCGGCATAACATGGGAACAATTCAAGTGCCTATTCCTTGAGAGATTTGTTACTACCGAAACAGTGGGGCTAGACAAGTTGCCATCGTTCACGAACGCTAGCGTTAGGTGATCACTGGCGACATGTGTTGTCATTGAAAAATGTATGGGAATGACGTAAGTCACGTGATAAATCACTCGTTACAACTGACACGCTGAAAACTGATTGTCTAGCCTATTTAATTTTGACAGCGCCAAGTGACATTGTGGATTTCCGAGTTTACGTCCCACCTCCACCACCTGTTCACACTTATTTTATTTCGCTCAATTCAGCAACAATAGTTAGCAATACAGTGTCCGTCCGTCCGTCCAGTCCAGCTAATCAGGGTAAGTGAAGACCACAGATTCTAGGATATGTCTATTAAAGACAGATAGGAATCAAACTTGGAACTGACATAACGTTATTAGTAGTCGAGTCCCGCACCGCAGCGTAAAGCAGTGGCGCTAGTGTGCCAAAAAATAAAAATAATTTTGGCGGCGAACGAATAAATTCTGAGAGCAGTTCATTCTCGGATTGAACGAAGTAAACTTCTTCGCATTTTTGGTTGATAAACACGAACTATTAATTTCTGCAGTGTGTATGACAGGAACTTATGTTTTTTTCCCGTGTGAATAAGATTGTTTCACTGTTTTTAAACGAGTTAAGTATTAATACATATTCGACAATAAACTGATGCACTGAAACAAACTATACAAAATAGGCGCAACTGTTGTTTCCAATCCACAAAGACACACACGTCCCAACATCTAATTTACCTGTTACGAGATTGAATTATAAAAACAAGCAGCTGGGTGCGTCTTTGTGAATTAAAAATATAATACCGTAGAAATTATAAACCGTATTAAATTTAAAAAAAAATGCAATTAAGTCAAATTTTAAGTCACGGGTCTACCAGCGTCTCTCAAGAGTAGACTATTTTTGAGAAAAAATGCGCCGTAAAAAATCATAATAAGCCGTCGTGTAGTTCTACTTGTTAGTTGATATTAAACTTTAAGACATGTCAAGCTCGCCGCAAGCAACGCCGCGAGAAACTCAGTCATATTTAAAAAATAAATGTTCTTCGTTAAAATTACTCAACTACCTTAATCGGGATATCTTATCGCCACCTTTGAAATAGGTAGCGTTGAGGAGTTCCGATAGCAATTTGTAGTCTTCATCATCAGTTCCACTTCACCAAATGATACTTTCTGAATGCAAATGCTGGATTTGTTAACATAACACTAAAATCGTTGTATGCCTATAATATTTGAGGAGTTTCAGGGATTCAGGTTTAATGACAATGGGACCACCTTGGAAGCATACTCTAGCGGACCAAAAAAGTTATTTTTAAATCGGACTACTCTGTAAAAAGTTATGCGTGCTCATCTTGAGTCATACATAAAAAAATATACGCGTTTACTTGAGAACCGCCTCCCTTTTTATGAAGTCCGTTGAAAATACTGTTGACGCTGTGATTAGCTGACAGGATGAAATATTGCCTTTTAACAATGAACAGTACAAAAAAGAGTGCTATATTAATAAAGCCGCAAAACAAGGTCTCTGTGTGCTTCCGGCGAAACGGTAGCTAAGTTCGAGAATATCACGTCCGTTCTCTAATCTTCAAGGAAGTATAGGTACTTGCACGAGAGGTAATATGGAGTGAATCTACTAGCGCTTCGGACAAGACCATCATTGCGGAGAAGAGGCGCGGCAAAACACTCCAGCAGAAGGTCATTTTTTCAAATTATAAAATACAATAATACCACAGAATAAGTAATTGTAAATTGTAAGAGCCCTATTAATATTGTATTGGAAACTATTACCCCAGAACTTAATACTAAACCTCAACTTGGACTCTATTAAAGCGTAATAAACAACTTTAAGCTGATGGATTCCAATAACCTCCCTGAGACACCGTAAAGCATAGCACGCAGAAGCAATGGAATTCTCTACAGCCTCCAATTCTTGTTTCCAATTTAAGAGAGAATCAATGCGGATACCAAGACATTTTACACAGTCTACAACATCTAAAGTAGTTCCATTCATTAACACCTCAAGTTTTTCATTTTTCTTAGAGTTATATTTAAATAGCATCAGTTGAGTTTTCTCCGTGTTAACCCGTAAATTATTTTTCGAAAACCATTGATTAAATGTGGAAACTGCGTTATTAGTTACGTTATTGAGTTCGATAATATTGTCAGCGCAAACAATCGCATTTGTATCATCAGCAAATACTGTCAACTTACAGTTTGGAACTGCATTACAAATAAAATCTATAAGGTCGTTGGTAAAAATAATAAATAGTATAGGTCCCAAAATAGATCCTTGCGGAACACCCCTTTCTACATTGATAACCATAGACCTAATACATTGTTCACAGTCATGTTCGATGTTTTTTGTTTTAACAATGAACAGTACAAAAAAGAGTGCTATATTAATAAAGCCGCAAAATAAGGTCTCTGTGTGCTTCCGGCGAAACGGTAGCTAAGTTCGAGAATATCACGTCCGTTCTCTAATCTTCAAGGAAGTATAGGTACTTGCACGAGAGGTAATATGGAGTGAATCTACTAGCGCTTCGGACAAGACCATCATTGCGGAGAAGAGGCGCGGCAAAACACTCCAGCAGAAGGTCATTTTTTCAAATTATAAAATATAATAATACTTAAAAGTAACATTACCTACAAGGTAATAAAGTAATAAATAATTATTTTAAACCTAAAACAAATAAAATCATTGCAAATGTAAGCTCAATAAAATTACATTAAAAATAGTGACTAGGAACTAGGAACATAACGAGGTCTCTACGTTAGGAACGATAATTAAAATATCTAACTGGAAAACAGGTCCTTGCAAACGTGAACGTAAACGTGAAGAGACCGGACCCCACAGACAGCACCCGTTCACGAGTATGACGCGTATCTCAGCCATCGCCTCCCTCAACCATGTGTGAAGGTGGCGACCCGATCAACGACGGACGCCGCCGTAAGCAAAGACCTTTGAGTGAGCATGACATGCTCATGCTGCCGGACAAAATATATCAATAAAAAAGTAGCTGTCCGGCGAGAAACATCATAATTTGTTCTCATTTTGTAGTGTCCTTGAACACAACCAATTAAAATAACAAAGAAAAAAAAAGCGTAAGGTAAACTTAAATTTAAAAGTATACATTATTGGCTCAAAGGCATTTTGTAATAAGCGCTGCTCAGTGCTCAGTTATTACTACTAATCAAAAAAACCCACAATTCATTAGTTAGCAATACCTGACACTACTTAAAAACGTCTTTATCATCTAAGAAGTCATTTACAGTATAATATGCCTTACCCAGCAAGCAGCACTTAATATGAGACTTAAATTTATTTAACGGCGCGGCATATTGACAATATCAGTAGGTATCTTATTGTAGAAGCGTAATTACAGTTCCTCACGAACGATGTGCTTACTTTACGAAGACGGTGACCTGGGACTACGAGTTTATCCTTATTTCGCGTGTTGAGCTTGTGACCGTCACGGTTATGTCTGAAATGATGTATGTGTTTGCGAACATACATGATATTTTCAAAGATATACTGCGACGCAACAGTAAGAATATTACACACACACACATAAACTCACGCCTTTATTCCCAGAGTGGGTAGGCAGAGCTACAGAATTTCCAACAACTATAAAAACTTTTTGATAATTCTGTAACCACATTTTGCACACTTAGGCGAAGATATTTACCAGTGTATTAGTGACAGGTTGCAAGCCCATCGCCTAACAGTACTACACGCCTTTATTACCTTAGTCGGCTTTTACGACATCCACGGGAAGACTTGGAGTGGCACTATTCTAATCCGGCAACCACACGGAAAGAATATTAATTTCTTTAAATTTATCTCCGAGTGAGGTCCGTGAACCCAGCTGATAAATAAAACGTATGGCCCGCTTTTGTAACACGAAGATAGCCTGAATATCAGCCACTTTTCCCCATAACTCATTATACTGTGAAAATAACTATAATACACCAGTCTCGCTGTCTCAACGTCTGTGAGTTGGCGGATGCGCTTTACTGCGTACGCTGCAGGGTAGTGATTCTGTAAACAACGCCGGTCGTGCGGACTGTCGAGTGAAACCAAGCGGCGAGATTAAGTAGTCCCGTCGGTGCGAACAAAACACATTGTAGCGCGTGCATTTTCAATTAAGCAGCCTTATACGTTCGACCCATCGTGCTGCTAAATTGAAAATGCACGCGCTACAATGTGTTTTGTTCGCACTGACGGGACTACTTAATCTCGCCGCTTGGTATCGCTCGACAGTCCGCACGACCGGCGTTGTTTACAGAATCACTACCCAGAATTAAGTTAACCCGCAAGGGTGGAGATATACGCACTCCATTGCAGTTTCGAGTCCCAAGTATTTAATACCTAAAAATACTGTTTAATCTTCGAATCCCATCGTCTCATACTTTAGTCTTAAACTAGTCCCATTGACTCCTTCTAGTCCCATTCAATCTTACTATGCAATATGCTCTGTCTATTTCTGTATTATATAGATGACATTGTATTGTAACTACAGGCCACTTTGTTGGTCAATTATTATTCCAAGTGTATTATTTGTAAGTGTATTGTACCGCTTGTGCCCAAATAAAATATCAACATTGCGGCTAGAATATCGCCTAAAAAGTTTTTATTTATGTCGTTTTATTTAATTTTCTTTGAACATTATAAATAGTAGGTAATTTGATATCCCAACGTTATCGCTATAACTAATCTACACGATATAAACAATTCAATCTGCGGGTCTAGTAATGGATAAGTGTGGATAAAGCATCGGTCACTCTCGTACTTATTTACGTGTCAGAAGGTGACGGGTGCCTTATCTAAACTTTCGTCGCATTGTCACTTAAAGCTGACAATGGTGATTTCAAGCGGTTCACTCGCAGTAGAAGGCGGCCATAAATCACACACGCACACACTCAGTAACTTTTGATTTGCCTATAATATAGGTAGGTAGGTAGCTTCCTCTGCGAGTTTGGTTTCTTTGGTTAAATTACCGCATGTCAAGTTACGATGCTCACTCGAAACTATTCCTTTGACAAACATAGGTACCTACCTACACACTATTTCATCTATAGTGTATACTTTTAGGCATTTAAAAAAATGTAAACAAAACAACCACGTGATATAGTTCGTCAGCCAATAGAAGTAGACAGTGTTCTGATCTAGTCATCTGAATGACGTCATTCAGATGACTAGTCCAAACAAAAAGCGTGGTTGTTCGTAGAATAGGTTCGTAAAAATACCAAGGTATCATCCGTACATAGGTAGTAGGTAAGAAATAGGTATTTACGTTTTTGTTTTTAGCCAAGTACAATTTAATAATTAAATAAACAATAAATAAAGACATGTAACACTTTCTAGTCTAGATTTTATAGATTTAGCTAACTTTGTCTACTAAAACAATCTACATGAAGTTTGGACGAGAATGTAACTTTCAAAGTCAATTTATTACCTTCTTTTGGTCCATAAGGCCAGCGGTTATGGAAGAAATGCATTCCGTCACTTCGATACTATCTTTTCTCTTCACTTTCCCAACTTTTTAGCACTTAATCACGCTGATATTTGCACAAATAGAACATCAACAAACAGATATAATTTTTCTTGTTTAGCCATTAACTGTCAAACGTAACGTTTCGATACTTCTTTGTTTACATTTCTGGATTTCATCCGCGGCTGTCACATTTGACAGTCGTCCATATATTTTTCTTACAATTGAACTTGTTTCAGCTTCCACATGAATATATTCTAATCCTGAGCATCATGTAGGACATTTAATCATAGATCTTCACTAATTACTAAAATATATAATTCATTTACTTACAATTTGGCTGGTCATTATTAGTCTTCCGTGTCGAACAAAACGCAGCCGTAAGTTGGCAACCCGGTAATTTTTGGTTTCGTTTCAGGCAAGTTGTGTTCGAGTGTATGGATAAATGTCACCCATTTTGGCTTTTTATTTTAGTAATGCTTTTCGGTAAAAATAGGATGAAGTCTGAAGTTTCCCCTCTATTCCCCATTCTTTATGTGTGTTCGTTTTTCAATAAATTATGTCTTTGATTTCGGTCGGTTTCGTCCAAATAAATCTCTAGCTTCAACGACGAAACGGAACACATGACTATTGGTTCTCGATCTTTCTATCGACCTTTTTTGACCTCTGCATTCAGATTTTTCTCGACCATGTGAACACACACAATTTTAAGTCGCTGGATCAATTTCTCGCTTCGGGGTGAGTTTTGAGTCGAAAAGGTGTCTTTTATTTGCCTAATGTGGTGACATTCTAATAAATCTGTTCAATTACTTTCAGCGTTCGGCCCAGATTGTTTAATTTAACTTCAAATGATGTCCTAACTAAGGAGAATCACTACTGTGTCTGTCCACGTTTTGTCCATCCACTACTCAGGTGAGGTTTCTAAACTTATTTATTCGTGTCTAGTTGGAAGCGGTGACATTGTTTTGTTGACAATGTTTCTCAAAGCATTTGTTTTAATTTCAGTTATTCACCGATGAAAATTCCTTAATTTATTATGATACTTCAACGTCGCTTCACTCTTTTACGGCGGCCCCGCAACTACACGGGTGTGCTGATGTCCGACGATTTGGTCCCAGAACAAAACTATCACTATTGAGGGAGAAAACGAAGTCCAACCGCGTGTACATCGGGTACCGCGATCCACAAGTCAGATTCTGCTACAATTCAATGGTAACGGCGGACGCTGTTTGACCTGTAGCCAAGCTGTGTCTGACCTCTGTCCATACGGGATCCTGCGGGTGATGTTCTCCGGGTAAAACTCCGTGTTTCATTTCAACCAACACCCTCAAACTCGTACTTCTAAAGCCGGTAAATTCTAACCTTTTCTTGAATAACTATAGAATAACGGTACCAAAGCAACCGAGAAAGCCTCGCTCTTAAGTAACTACTTATAAGATAATCCTAGTGCCAACTTGGCAATCTGTAAAGAGGGTAAGGGGAGGACTTAATTAATAAATGTTTACTTGTTACTGATTTATGACTTTTATTTAGCATATTCTCATTTTGACGGTGAACTCATCTGGCGCTCATAAGTATAAATGTGATGAGTCTCCACCGCTCTGGTCACCTTCGAATCACACGGCCTGTTCTCATGCACGGTTCATTTCAGACAAACAAAAACAAATGAAAGAACTTAAAAACTTGCTCAAAACTCCACTAATCTAACAAACCGCTACGTACGAGTATTACGTATTTTTATGTATTGCATACGTGAGGCTGAACATTCCATACAAAATGTGATAACACTGATAGATAACGTAGCCTATGTCTATACTTTTAGGTATTTAAAAAAATGTAAACAAAACTACCACGTGATTTCTGCTTCTATTGGCTGACGAACTATTGTCAGCCAATAGAAGCAGAACACTGATACGTCAAAGTGCAATAAAAAAGTTTGGATTGGCTGTTTAACAATGTCACGTGGTTTGGATTGTTTAATTTTTTTTAAATAGCTAAAAGTATAGACTATAACCAAGTTCGATTTTAATGATTTTTTATTTTTATTACGATAATCCACATCTGTACGTTTTCCATTCCAATAAAATATTGCTCAGATAGGTAGAAACAAATCGAGGAAGCGATAGAAGTGAAATGTTCAGACGTAGCCTTTTTCATAATAAGTATAATAACAACATAATTCAAAACTCGTGGAAAATAAATTTGATTTAGGGATAAGAAACGTGGCTAGGCAAGTACCTACCTACGCGATTTTAGCGTGCGCGTCGCTTTATAATCCTCAAGTAAAATTTCTAACCTAACGCTTCGAGCTTTAGTCTAGATTTTTCTACAAATACGTTGTTTTGCCGTTCCCGCGTTGTTTTCGTCCTTAAATGTAATTTTTCGATTAGGAATCTTGCTTGTTAGGTAAGACAAGTGCCTGTACCTACGAATTCATTACCTATGACGGCTTTAATATACTCGTAAGGCCCGCTTCTCACCAGGACACTATGGCGGCGCAACTAGCTAGGTACGTAGTCTCCGCCACCAACCAAATGTGTACAGCTTTATGGAGGGTATATCACCTTGGCCGCTTGGTTGCGCATCGTGTCATAGGTATAGGTATTTTGTTGGTGACTGCGAACGGCGACCGTTTGCGCCACCGGGGGCCTAATGACATGCTATCAAATAAGTACAGCGTGCGACGGAGGGCTACTTATGTTTATACTTCATTTAATTTGAATGAGAAACCACAACAACATTATATTGCGGCTCGTGAACGGTAATCTCTTTACAATTTGTACTAGAGTAACAATTGACGACACGCAAATAAAGTGACATTAAAACAATTTTATTTTGCAGCTGCCAGACTATTGTACTGTACTATTTGCTAGGTAATAAATAGTTGACCAAACGCAATATAATGTTTTTGTGGTTTCTCATCCTAAAATAAATGAACTATAGCTAGTAACAACGCACTCTAATTCAAAACTAATGGACGCCATAGGAGGTTGTTTAAATAATCGGCCGGTACTCACAGAGACATCGTGGATCTCCAAGTTTACTTCGCACCTGTTCAATCACAGTTATTTTTCTATTCTCTCTTCTCTGGCTCTCAGCAACAGAAACAAACAAAATTATCAGCAATTACAGTTCGTCCGTCCATCCAGCGAGTCGGTGAGGGTGTGGTGTGGTGAGTGGTGACTGGTGGTCTGGTGGTGTGGTGTAGTGTGTCAAGTATGTGATGTGAGCTCTTATAATCTGTGGGTGTGTGAGTGAACCACAGATTATAATAAGGGTAGGGTATGATTAGAAGTGATTAAGGTTTGTTTCAATAAAACTTGCCAACAATGTAAACCAACCTTGTACTCAAAATGTCTTTGATTTCCATTCTACATCATCAAATACTGCTAAATCCATGTGTTATTTAGTTAATCAATTATTTCCACATCGTTATCCTAAACCATTAAAAGAATAAAATAGTGCTAGAATATAGATATCTCATTGAATGTTTTGTTTACATTGTTGGCAATCCTATTGAAACAAACCTTAAGTCATATGGTCATACTACATAGAATATTTTTTTACTAAATGAGAATGTAGTGTTGCCAGACCTTTAATAACCGTTATTTTCGTGTAACGTTATGTTTCATAACGTTATTTTACTCGAATAACGTTATACTATAACGTTATTTGACGTCATACTTGTAGCGGTATTCATTATAACGTTATCAAACAAAAAAAATACTTGAAAGAGTCGTTAATGTCTAAAGCGTATTATAGGGTCGAGGACTATCTAACAGACAAAAATGCATGGTCTATACCACACCCCATTAGCTATAATCAAACCACTTTTATTTTTTAATCCCCCAGTTTAGACCCCTTTTTAATTATATGTACAAATAATTTCATGTTCTACAACCATATCCCAAAGTTTAAGTTGAAAGCATTTGTAGTTGCTGAGAAAACCTGCTGTGACATACAGACAGACAGACAGACATATGTACAGTCAACCAATTTAATTTCTAGGCCACTTTGGACTATGTTAAAGTGACGTTGTCAACCAAAACGTAAGAGACTCCCTATGATTTGGTTTACAACGTCACGTTGACAAAGTCCATAGTGGCCTAGGAATCAAATTGGTTGACTGTACAACGAAGTCTCACCATGAGGGTTCCTTTTTTACCATTTTGGTTCGGTATCCCTAGAAACGTCGTTTGACATACGTGCGGAACTGTCATTTTCACTCGTCCCGAGTCTTGTCCCTCGCTTGCATATCAGGCCAAGATACCTTGGCACGATAGCAGCAGATGCAGCACAAGTTCTGTTTTCTTGCTTTTCGCTCAGTGAGTCTATCGTTATAGAGCATAGATGTAGGAAAACATAGATCCTGTGTAGCCAAATGTCAATCGTACCACCTTTTTCGTCAAAGCTTTTATGATAATGCCACCGTAGTCATTGATGCATTCTAGGCGTGTGACAACCCTAGCACTACACGTGCCGCGTGCGAATGAATGCAACTTATGTATTTGATAACGCTAAGCTCGCGGTAATTTTAGAATATAAGGACGTGGTAGATTCCCTAAAAGTCAAATTACAGAAGTTCTGGCTTGACTCTATTTCCTAAATATCAACTATCCTCTAGGTACATAACATGTAGTTTATGTATGTATATTTCAGTATTAATATATATTTCTGCATCTATTTATGTAGGTATTTGAATGTATTTTATTTTATTTATATATGAAATATGTTCTTCTAAATATATTTGTACACTTGCTTACTAGATGCACAACTTTTCACTCTTCTCAACCTCTCAAGGGTTAGCTGGAAGAGATCCCTTAAAGGGATAAGTTCGCCTTTGTCAATTGTTTTTACATTGTATTCTGATTTTTCTTTTGTACAATAAAGTGTTTAAATACAGATTTGCGTGTTAGGGAAGTCACCGAAGCTTGAAGAACGAGAGTTTCACCGTCCCGCGAAGCAATAACCAATACGGCTGTAGTCTGGGTAGTGATTCTCTGAACAACGACGGTCGGACGGACGGACGAGTGAAAGTCCAAGCGGCGAGTTTAATTAGTCCCGTCAGTGCGAACAAAACACATTTTAGCGCGTGCATTTTCAATTTAGCAGCATGGTTTCTGCCTGCATGGCTGCTAAGGCTGCTTAATTAAAAATGCACGCGCTAAAATGTGTTTTTGTCGCTCTGACGGGACTACCTAAACTCGCCGCTGCGATTTCGCACGTTCGTGGGCCCGTCCGTTGTTTTTGGAAGAATAACACCCCTTACCTACTAACCTTTACCTGGTAAGTACTTACCTTTTGTGCTAAATGATTTCCCTAGACTTAAAGTTAGCTAAGAGTATTATTAAGAGGGCTATAGTTGGAAAGATAAAGATATTTGTGCAATACCAAAGTCACGTTAAGGCCCGTATTAATAAACTCATCTAGGCTGAGATGCGCGTAACAAGATACGTCAAAGTAAACGTCAAACCATAGAATACTGTCATTTTTGACGCATCTCGAGACGAGCATTAGAGTTGAGATTAGTTTATTACAACAGGCCTAAGTAAAGTTACTGTTCTTAAATTCTAACTTTTATTTGTATAATCTTAGCTAATACAATCTTAAATAGATTATAGCTAACACTGTTTTAGTTTTTAAGTCTTTTGGAAATCGTTTTTTTTTACGATAGTATGAGAGGCATAGATTAGGCACGTCTATTATGCCTAAACTTCGTTTTTGCAAGGAAGAGCAACGTATGTACTTTAACCCTTAATCAAACGGGACCATTTTTAAAAGATAAAGGAATAGAAACTTTAATAAGACACAAACAAAAGACAGAAAAAATAAATGAAAACTATAAAATTAAGTGGGAAATAGTTTCCCAATATTTGATTAAGGGTTAAGTGTACTAAGTATTACTTACTCTGTGGTTAAATAATTAATCACCTATTTTTTAATTACCTTATTCGGCTGTCACAGGAATCATCCTAGAATTTCTAGATGAATCAGATTATAGCCTAGCTTACTAGCTTCTGCCTGCGACTCCGTCCGCGTGGAGCTCGTTTATATCGCAGCTCCATACTCGTACAAATTTTCACCCTCTATTTCACCCCCGTAGGGGATGAATTTCGGGAAAAAAACGATCCTACGCTCTTTCCCAGAATACAAATTATCTTTGCACCAAATATCACCTAAATCGGTTCAGCGGTTTAAGCGTGAAGAGGTAACAGACAGACACACTTTCGCATTTAAAATATTAGTATGATATACTATAATTATGGATGGATATGGATTATTATATATATAGTATACAGTACATACATACATGCATAAACTCACGCCTTTATTCCCAGAGTGGGATAGGCAGAGCTACAGAATTTCCAACAACTATAATTATATAATTCTGTAACCACATTTTGCACACTTAGGCGAAGATGTTTACCAGTGTATAAGTGACAGGTTGCAAGCCCATCGCCTAACAGTACTACACGCCTTTATTACCTTAGTCGGCTTTTACGACATCCACGATCATAGTATACAGTAATATAGTATAAGCACAGTGTAAAGAGTAACTAACAGTGGGCCGACGCCTTTGATGTTTGCGTAAATGCCGACGCCGCACAAGGCCACAGTACCTAATTACCTAGGGTTGTCACAAACTACACAACTGCCCAAAAAAAGAGGGTAATGGTTTTAGGTTTAAAGTATGTATGTACGTTTCTTTGTTCCGCCATAAAAACGTCTAAAAACGCCCGCCATCTTGGATTCCAAAAATAATGTCATTTTCGTAATCGGCACCCCGAGGAACCTCGAAGATGACACCCATATCGATTTTTAAGAAAAAATAACGTCCGCCATCTTTGATTTCAACATGGATATCTTTTTCGTAATCAGCACCCCCAAATATGAATCCATGACATTCGAAATAAAAATAAATTATTATTATTATTATTATTATTATTTATAAAAGTCATGTCCGCCATTTTAAATTTGAAAATGGATGTAATTTTTTTGTTTGAGAAAAGTTTAAATTTTTGCTGGCAGGCGTCACGCTTTTACATCCGCCATTTTGTTTACGTTGGCATGACATGACAAAAATGTTGTAAATTAAGCACTATAAAATAATATATTTACCTTTCTTCTGAGTGTGGAAATTGATAACATCGCAGATCTTTATTTGTGCGAGATGATGAATTTGCATTCTCGCACAGCACATGTCGTATGCACCATTTTTTATTCTAAACACATCAAAATACAACACACGACACGCAGTAGCCCTGAAAGATATGTCCCGAGCTACTAACAATGGCGACGTATGCAGCTCGGGCTCGCCCTACCCGCCCCTCGCCCCTCACACCCCGCACGATTGCCCTGTCTAGACGGCTTCGTCGAACGACTGTATTGGTTTATAGACTGTGGTATAAGTATGGATATACTTCACGGTGAAGCGACCGTTCTAGCAGACGCCCCAGGCGACTCGTATACACCGCGGCGCCAAGGCCTGTATTAATAAACTCATCTTGGCTGAGAGGCCCGTCACAAGATATTACGTCAAAGTAAACGTCAAACCATAGGACACTGACATTTTTGACGCATCTCGAGACGAGCATTAGAGTTGAGATTAGTTTATTAATACGGGCCTGACGCCCATGGCTGCGTTTCCACCAGGCAGGGTAGTGATTCTGTAAACAACGCCGGTCGTGCGGACTGTCGAGTGATACCAAGCGGCGAGATTAAGTAGTCCCGTCAGTGCGAACAAAACATTGTAGCGCGTGCATTTTCAATTAAGCAGCCTTAGGGTCTCCCCAGACCTATCGACGCGGAATCGGCTTGAGCCGGCAAGAATAAGTTTTATGTCCACGCAATAAGATCGAAAACGACGTCGTTCCGTTCGCAACGCCGAGCCGAGCCGAGCGATACCATTTTCACTCTTACTGCACGGACATAATTTTTTTTCTTACCGGCTCAAGCCGATTCCGCGTCGATAGGTCTGGGGAGACCCTAATACGTTCGACCCATCGTGCTGCTAAATTGAAAATGCACGCGCTACAATGCGTTTTGTTCGCACTGACGGGACTACTAAATCTCGCCGCTTGGTTTCACTCGACAGTCCGCACGACCGGCGTTGTTTACAGAATCACTACCCAGAGATGTGCGAAGTAGCTGAGCGGTGCGAGGATGTGTAGCGGGCTCTTTTTAAATAAGCAGACGGGGTGAGCCAGACTCCGCCTCGCAACACATCCCTCGTAACACATGTTTCCCTTCTTTTGTATGTACAAGAACCTCGCTCCGCTGAGCGGTTTCCACCAGAGATCAGCTAAGCGAGCATAGGTAAATGAAGTTTTGGTTCATGACAAACACATCCCTCGCAACGCATCCTCGCGCATCTCTGGTAGAAACGAGGCCTAAACGGCCTTAAAAATATCTTCCGCAAGCGTTTCATTAGAATATCAATATGAATCTCTTTCCCCTTTGACGTTTCCCCTAATCAGTAATTACACTTAAATTAAACGATACATTTTCAAGGCTGTTTTAGGTTCCTAGCATTTTTCAAAGTTACTGTTCGCCTGAATGCCCTGCGGGCTAGTGGCTGCGTCTACATCGCGTGTCACACGTGGATAAAGCACCCGTCGCTCTCACACTTAGTTACGTGTCAGAAGGTGACGGATGCCTTATATTAGGGCCCCTGGGAAAGCATGTTGTTTGATTGATGGTTAAAAAAACATGTACTTCTAAAAGAAAAACTTTAATTAATAATTAAAATTGGTGACAAAATAAAACTTAAGACTGCGCCATAGTCACAGTACATATACAGTGGCGCCCTCGTTACTATTTTTGTGTTTTCAAATAAACTAAAGTATTTTCTTGAAATTGGTCGGTAGGTTTATGTACTACAAATAAAAACACAACTTATAGGGTACATCACATAGTTTAATAACAATTCAACTTCGAGTTTTCAACTTAACGGAAAATAGTGGCCACCTTTTTCCGTTAAGCTGACTACTCAAAGGGTAATTGTTATTAAAGTTTGTTACGTATCCCATAAATTGTGTTTTTACTTGCGCTACAAAAACGTATCGTCTGATATCAAGGAAATTCTTTAGTTAATTAGAAAACACAATAATAGTAATGAGGGCGCCACTGGACGCTCGACGTTTGCTCGGCGCAGTCTTAAGTAAATACTAAAAATAGGTGGATACTATACCAAATGGAAACTAAAATATAATCCTTGCACGGAAAAGTTTTAAACCTTAGGCTGACCGTATTATTACGTATCAATTATCATTACCTGCCAAGCTCCATGCAGATAACGTTGGGGTCCTTGTGAAAAACGGTACAAGTCGACTTAACTCGTTACAACACGGGTTTATACATGAACGGAGTATACTAGTCTTAACACTTTTTCACTAAGACCCCAGGGGATAGATTACACCGCTTAGATCTTGACAGTTTTATATACGGTCTAAACTAAAGGATATATCACAGACCAACATTCTGACTGACTGGAAGAGAAGGACGCATCATAATTATGTTAGAATGAGAGACGAATATGAGTACTCTTTTATCAAATAGCTGCATCCCTCTCTGCCTGTCTGTCCCACTGTTGGTCAGTCAATTAACATCTTGGTCGGTGAGCGCGCAAGGGGAACGTGGTTGAGAGTGCGTAGGTCGTAGACTCGTACCGACGCGTAGTCCTTACGCGCGCACTGATCACGCTAAGAATCACATCCCAATGTCGGTCGATTAACTTAAAAATAGAACTTAGCACTACTTATACCAGCAGGCATATTGTTTAACGCACTCGCAATTGTTTTCATTTTGAATATCGAAGGCTTGTCTGCATACAAAATGAAAACCATTGTTCCGTTTTAAAGCCGACTGCGATAGCAATAGCCCCTCTGATCTTTAACATACAAATATACTTAAGTAATTAACATGCAAATCAAATCGTTATCCTGTTTTTTTTTTATCTAAACCATCAATAATAGGTAAACAGTAACGTGAAATAAACTTACAATAAAAGTATTCAAGTAAATTAAATTTTAAGGATTTTTTGGTAGTCCTGTTAAAAGTTTACATTGCAATGACACTATACTATAACTTGTCAGTAGCGACTTCACGTTGCTATGTTGCCAGCACGGTAAGGGTAAGGGGACTGTTGTCAACAGCATTCCCATGTCTTCTAGTGAGTGTGAAGTACAACAAAAACATAAACATGAAAAACATGAATAAACATATTTTTTTTTATCTTTTTCACGATTAAATTTTACATTTAAACCACAGAGAGTAACACATATGTATACTAAACTAGATCCGGCTAAACTTATAGGGTTAATCGTTGATAACTGGCCAACTTTAGTAACTGGCCACTTGCAATAATGTGTAAAGCAAAAGATATGCTGATTTTTGTTCGATTTAACTAGAATATCTAGATCCAGCGTACTGTCAAAGTATCTATACGAACGGCGGCTGTATATGAAATAGGTAGCTAGTAACTAAATGAAGTTTTCTCAAGTGGACAGTTAGTAATGATTAACCCTAGTTACTAAAATTGAATTTTTAAAACACGCCAAACAAACAACTCGCGTAAATTGTTACTTCTAATTAGAGATGCGCTGAATAGTGGTTTCACCGAATAGCCGAATACCGAACACTAGTCATAAATTTTTGTCTTTTAGTACAATACAGTGTTGTGTAGCCAAGAAAATATATTCGGCATCAAAACCAAATAATTCGGCCAAATACAAATAGTGAAAAAGATGCCGAATACGCTGAGTACCGAATACGAAACGAATATTCGGCGCATCTCTACTACAAAACCAAAATGTAAATAGAGAGTCAAGTCAGGGAATTAACTTTATTTATCGATATCATAGTTAAACCTTGTCGATACCAGATGTGAGTGCTTTCTTATTTCGGTGAGCGCCGTGGATAACTTCGTGCGTCGCTGCTTCGAGGAGCAAATGCATCAAATCAGGCAACCCGTTCTCAAATGCAAAATCTTGAAGTTCATACACGTTTTCAGGACTGGCCGTCGAGGCCAGCTGCACCATGCAATCCTCTTTCAGATTGTGAAGTAAGTAGCACTTCGCGAGAAGCAATAGCTGACGTACATCCTCGGGCAAAGTGCCCAAGTAAATGTATTCCTTCAGCTGCTGAATAGTCTGCAGCGTCAGGCCTTTCAGCTCTACGCGGCCTTCTTCAGTCTCCTTCCACTTGCCTAAGAGCATGGTCTTGAACATGTCACTGTGTGCGGCAAGGCAAATTCTGTGCACCGCCACTCTGCCGTCTTCTGAGCTCAGGTAGAAATCGGTGAAATCAGTGTCTTCATAAAGCTTTGTAAACGTAATTGGTTCTGTCTTGCTCACCATCATTTTGATATTTATTGCAGGGCCAGATTCACCCAGCAATACTCCCCGATATTGTGGGCATGTTAACTGTTTAGAAAATTTCGGTTCATTGCATATAATATTCAGCTTTACTGTGGATTTCAATGCAGATTCGTGAATCTGTATTAATATAAACCATTTCCAAAGATTACTATATCTATACTTTTCTGTCCTGACCCAAACTTCAACTGCATCGTCAATGTTGAATGGCGGACTTAATATTGTATGTTCATTATTTTTAATCACAATGCTCAGCGTCGTGACTGATCCTCGCTTGATTTCAGTAATGTCGCTGAAAAAACACAATTATAATTTTATCCGATGCCAGTTACATACAAATTGTGTCAAATTAGGCCAGTTCGATTCCCGGTTAAGGTTTCAAAAATTATGTACAGACCTTATTACTATCGCAATAAGGTCTATGGGTGGGTACTTATCATAATATATAAAGTTCAAAATACATAACGGGTCATAATATATAATGGTCATAATTATAATTATAATGGTTTGATTTCTGAATTCGTAAATATTACAGGATTTTTTAAATGCTTATCTTATAGAACCCATTAGGTTAGGTTAGGTTTGTTTTACAACAATCCTGAAAAGTTTACGGTTTCAGAAATAAAACCATTATATATTATCACCGTTATGTAGGTATTATGACCCATTATGTATTTTGAATTTTATATATTATGATACGTACCCCTATGGGTACATATTTTTGCAATTTTGTGCGGGTATTTAGTTTTAACCTTGACTGAACGTACCATTTTACAAGAAGTTATTATTTTAAGTTTTTGAAGGCGGTTTTTTTTTACATTTATTTTGTTTAATACATTTTGGTGATCATAATAAGCTGTAATGTAGTTCCACTTCTTAGTTGATATGAAACTTGAAGACTTTTCAAGCTCGCCGCAAGTAACGCCGCGGGAAAGTCATTGTCATATTTAAACAATTAATCAAATCAAATCAATTAACAAAATCCTTAACATTGTAGTAGCACTTATCAAAAAGCCAGTTTGTCAACTTATACACCCGTACGTCCTCAGTGGGGTTATTATTATGGTGCTGCTGAGTCCGTCGGTCAGTGCGTTGAGGACATTATTAGCTACATGTGAACATTACGTGAAGGGACGTGGCCTTGAGTACAACTCGAGTAAAAGTGAGCTGATGATTTTTAAATCCAGTTTTAAGCCTAAATTAATACCTCGAGTGGTATTGAATGACACTGTTCTGAATGTAGTGCAAAAAGTGAAGTATCCGGGTCATATCATCCCCAATGATCTTAATGATGACCCTGATATAGAAAGGGAGCGTAGGGCGTTGGCGGTGAGGAGTAATATGCTGGCTCGCAGGTTTGCTCGATGCTCACATCAAGTAAAGATAACTCAAAGCGTATACTCAGTCATTTTACTCGAGCAGTCTGTGGGTTCGGTATACGAAACGCGCTTACAGCGCCCTCCGCGTGCAATATACCAATGCCTTTAGAATGTTGTTGGGGCTACCTAGCCGGTGCAGCGCTTCAGGCATGTTTGCCGAAGCCCGCACGGATAGTTTTCAGGCGATCATCCGCAAGAAGATTGTATCTCTGCTTGGCCGAGTAAGGGCCAGTCACAACAGCATACTAAAGGTGATTGCTAGCAGGTTTGACTGCCCAATACTTGCACACTGGGTGGGGCAAATTAAAAGTATTGCTCAATTTGCCATCAAATAGTGCTCATTGGCGGTGATATGATGCAATGCATTCATTCATTTATTAGTTTTATATCTTGATTTAAATATTTTACACACATTGTACCTACTAACACTATTATTAAGATCATGTATGTATACTAACAATTACTATGGACTTTATGTCTGAAATAAAGAGTTTTATTATTATTATTATTATGTTATGACCTATCTGTGCCATTCATTTTACGCTGAGAGAAAAGGACAGAGTTATGTAACTGCCATAACTCCGTCCTTTACGCTGACCGTAAAATAAACCGCATAGCTATGTCATAATAACCCCCCAGGTAAGGCATTCAGAGCTCGGAATAGGTAGTGCCTATTTACCTAAACTTCGCAGGAGAACCTAACTAAGCGTGGTTACAACCGCCAAAAAATATTATTTATTCTTATTGAACGCGGGATTTCCCGGGTTTAATAAGAATACATAATCCACACTAATTCACACTTGTGGTCAAATAATTAAAAAGATTCAATAGTTTAATGCCGAAAAATACGTATCGTGGCATATGACGCACTGTGTAGAAAAACGACCAAAAATGTAATGTGTATGTGTGTAACGAGGTAATTGAAATGAAAACTGATTATCATACTGTTTGAAACATTTATTATGTACAAATTTGTACTAAATAAACATCTTTCAATCTGTATCATCATCATCAACATCAAAAATATAATCAAATTGTACGGTGCACATTCCGCACATTCGCGCATTCAGCAAATTTACCTTCGATTGCGTAAATTACTTACTGCGCTTCAGTTCACGTGTAGCATTCAATCGTGTACATTCTTTTTAATTACCTTTAAGCATCTTTATCAATAAAAGTAATTATTTTGAGACTCGGTGATTTATCATTACAAACAATTCAGCATCTATCAATTAAACATTTAATATTGTTGTACGTGACACTAGCAGCCCGTACATCAAATTGGTCCTTCGAGCCGGATATGAACCAGCGACCTATGGATATCCTTCGAACCATAAAGTGAAGTGTTTCAGTGGAACCTTGAAGCGGTAGCGATCGGTTTGGCTGGCCTCCCACAAGCGGGTCTCACCAGCCAGATTGAGAAGGCGCATAAAACTGCAATAAGGTCATAGAAGCACGCGCTTTAGCATTTACCAGCAAACATTATCAACAGCATACACCAAGCATTATCAACAGCAAATAGCAAAATAACTTCAGCAAACAGCATTTCGTCAGAATTAATCAGAATTAACGTCGAACAACCGATATCAAATAAAGCATAAAACATGGAGGCTGTTCAAATACTTTTGGACAATCAATCGCAACTGATGGAAGCAATCAACAAGTTTCTTGTCAATTTCAAGAAAGATGGAGCAGAACGCAAGACTCCCGAATTAATTCCAAGAAGGTTACAGGTGTTGGAACAATATTGGGAAGATTTTAAAGCTAATCATCAACAGCTTAGTGAGTGGGCAGATATACAACATAAGTACTTTATCGACAATCACTATGAAGCTACTGAGCAGTTTTATCAAAGTACGAAGCAATATGTATCGAGCTTTTTACAGCAGGAGCAAAAGCCAGGAATTTCAGCAAAAACAGTTCCAGCTACAGCGGCATCCAAACAAGAAGGACTGTCTTCTTCTCAAGATAAAGTTAAGCCAGGTAAATCTTCAGACTCGGATGCCATCCGAGATGAAGGAGGGGCATCTATCACCCTCGATGTACTAGACACAAATACGCGAGGATCTTCTAGCAGAACTGAGGAAATGTTACGTAAGCAAACCAGCAACTTCAAAGCATTTGTCAGAACCGCAAGCAATATAAACCTGGAGGAAATCAAAGAAAAATGGGAGTATGAAGACGCCCTTAAGGTACTGCAAGCTCGATGGACAGCTATCGATACCTTACACTGGGAAATTGATAGCGAGTTAGGAAGCAATAACATAACATACGAAATGAGCTATAACACCTACGAGTTGCAGTACAATAAGATCAAAAAAGATATCAACACCAAAATATGGTCAGTATCGCATAGAGACAAATCAACGCCCAAGATGGAAATTCCAATATTTAGTGGCACCTATCAACATTGGACATCATTCAAGGACTTATTTACCGAAGCAATCCATTCGAACCCATCAATTCCGAATGGGCAAAAAATGCAATTCCTAAAAAGCAAAGTTAAAGGGGAGGCAGAGAAACTAATCCAGCATCTACTTATTAGCTCCGACAATTATCAAACGTGTTGGGATATACTTAACCATAGGTACAACAATAAGAAGATGATTTTTTCGTCTCATATGAACATTATGCTTAACATGCCTAACACACAGCAACATTCATCAGCATCGATAAAGAAAATCCATGACACCACATACGAATGTCTTCACGCAATCAAAAACCTAGGAGTGGACACTGCCTCGTGGGATCCTATACTAGTCCACCTGCTTTCTCAAAAATTAGATACTGAAACTCACAACGATTACGTGGAATCGTTAAAAGCACCACGGGATTTACCTAACCTCGAGGAATTTCTTGAATTTTTAGAAAACAAATTTACGTCATTGGAATCATCTCGTCGCAAATTTGATACGCCAAAAACATATCAAAATCAGCCCCAGCAACAAGAACCATCAAACAACAAGAGATTTAATTCGTACAAAGCATTCGGCACCAAACAGAACATAAAGTTTAAATCATATTCAAACAATTCGTCTACAAAAACAGCAAATAATTATAATGAATATAAGTGTCCACATTGTCAAGGTGAACATAAATTATTTGCTTGCAAACATTTTCTGGAATTACATTCTGACGCAAGACGGCAAATAATAACAAGAAGCAACATATGCAAGAATTGCTTATTTGATCATAAAGGCAAAGAATGTTTTTCACTTAAAAGATGCCGCGTATGTAATGGAAACCACAACACGTTACTACACAATGATTATGGAAACATGACGCCGCCGCCGAGTACATCGGGTTACAAAGGCAATGTCGCCGAAAGCAAAAAACCTAACAACAATAGCACTCACGTATCACAAGAAGATTTGTCGGAAATACTTCTAGCAACAGCAATAATCAAGGTCAGAACAGTGGACCAATCTCTGATAAATTTGCGAGCACTTATTGATCAAGGCTCGCAAACATCACTTATAACAGAAAGAGCAGCACAGCTGCTAAGATTACCTCGCCAGCGATGCAAGGGAGTTATATTCGGAGTTGGTGCAAAGGAAAACAGTTGCAAAGGAGTTCTTAACATCGAGTGTACCGCATTACACAATGAGCATACTTTTAACACCGATGTCTATATCATGCGGAACCTTATCAACAACTTGCCCAACAAAACGTTCCAAAAACCATCATGGCAGTTCTTGGAGAGCATTCAACTTGCCGATCCAGATTTTAACGTCAGTCGCCCAGTTGATATCTTACTAGGAGCAGACATTTATTCAAACATTATACAAGAAGGTATCATCAGGCACGATAAAACACAACCAATCGCGCAACAGACACGTTTGGGTTGGATTTTATGTGGCAACGTTCCAACTTTACAATGTAACGTTGTTATTAACAATGTGGACGAGATTCACAAATTCTGGTCGATTGAAGATATATCTGAAACATCCACTATGTCACAAGAAGATCTCGACTGTGTACAGTATTACCAAAGCACAACAACACGTAACGAAGAAGGCCGATACGTTGTAAATCTACCTCTGAAGACAGGGTTTGAAGAAAAATTGGGAGCCTCAAAACCCAAGGCCGTAGCTCAGTTCCATCAGCTTGAACGAAAATTCAACAGACAACAAAATTTGGCAAAAGCATACAAAGCATTCATGGAGGAGTATAAATCACTAAATCACATGGCCGAGTGTAAAAGCATTCAGAAACCCGATTATTTCTTACCACATCATGGTGTGGAACGTGCTGAGTCGACTACGTCAGCATTACGAGTCGTTTTTAACGCTTCAGCAAAATCATCATCAGGATTTGCTTTAAATGATCTTATGCACCGCGGGCCAAATTTACAGCAAGACTTAATGAGCCTTATCATGCGGTGGAGGCAATATCAATACGCTTTCACCGCAGATATTGAAAAAATGTTTAGGCAGATACTCGTTAGTCCTAACCATCAACAATATCAAAAAATAATATGGCGAGCATCAAGTGAAGATCCTATGCGTGAACATCAACTTACTACTGTCACGTACGGAACGAAGGCCGCCCCATTCTTAGCAATGATGACCTTAAAGCAGTTGGCCATCGATGAAGGTCATAAATACACATCAAGCAGAGCAGCCAAAGCCTTACAAGAAGAATTCTATATGGATGACCTTGTCAGTGGAAGTTTTACATTAGCATCAGCAAAACAACTTCAAACAGACTTAATGCACTTACTGCAATCAGGAGGTTTCTATTTGCGCAAGTGGTCATCTAATAAGATCGAACTTCTAGAAGAAGTCAACAAAGCACAAACAAAACATGAAATATTCGATTTTAAGCAATCGGAATCAACAAAGACTCTTGGACTAAAATGGCATCCACAAGAAGATGAGTTTACTTTTGAACTAAAAATCAACACACAGGCGAAAGCAAGAACACACACTAAGAGGACGCTACTTTCGGATATCTCTAAAATATTTGATCCCCTTGGCTGGCTTTCGCCCTTAACCACCAAGCTAAAACTTTTATTCAAACAAGTGTGGCTCTCTAATATACAATGGGATGACCAGCTTCCAAGAGACATTAGTGCAGAATGGGACAAGATTCAAGCAGACCTACAATATATCAATTCTTATAAAATACCGAGATGGTATCATTGCAGCGAAGGTGATAACATTGAATTACACGGCTTCTGTGATTCATCAATCAAATCATTTGCCTGTGTAGTTTATTGCAAGATTGGCACCACGGTAACTCTAGTAGCAGCAAAAACAAGATTAGTCCCAGACAACAAAAACCTTACTCTCCCCAAATTGGAACTAAGCGGAGCATATTTACTATCTAAATTAATATGCAAAATACAGCAAGCTTTACTCGGTCATCAACTCAAGCTCTTTGGGTGGTCGGATTCAACAGCAGTACTAGGATGGATTCAAGGAGACTGCGGTAGATGGAAACCATTTGTAGCCAACCGAGTCAAACAGATCAAAGAAGTCATCTCGTCAAGCAACTGGCGTTATGTGAAATCAGCAGAGAACCCAGCTGATTGTGCCAGTCGAGGAATATCAGGAGAACAATTAAAACAACATCCATTATGGTGGCACGGTCCGAATTTTCTATCTACTTTTAATGATAAACTAGACACCGAACGACCTTGTTATGTCACAGACCAAGAAGTACGAAAAACAAAACAAAGCTACGTCGCACTACGTAACAGCTGTGATGACGTCATACAAAACATATTAAACGAGTTCAGCAAAATGAATCACGCAGTGCGAGTACTCTCGTGGGTACTACGCGCGATAACACGATACCGCAAAAAACCTGATTACTTAACTGTCACGGAGTTGAAAAAAGCAAAACTGAAAATAATTAAATACGTTCAAGAAGTGGAATTTAAAGATGAAATTAGCAAGCTAAAGTCACAAAAGCAATTAAGTAATAAGAGCAAAATTTTGGAATTAAATCCCTATCTTGACAAGGATGGCCTTTTAAGAGTTGGAGGTCGACTCAAGCATGCAAACATCAGTGAAAACATGAAACATCCCTTTATTATTCCGCATCAAGGCCGCTTAACAGAACTTATCATTGACCACGCCCACGAAACAATGTTGCACGGCGGCGCCCGCCTTACTTTATCAGAAGTTCGGAAAAGTTTCTGGATAATAGGAGGTAACAGAGCAGTGAAAAAGCAATTACTGACGTGTATAAAGTGCAAAAAGATTAAAGCTAAGCAGCAGCAGCAACTTATGGGAGATCTACCAGAATCAAGAATTAACCCTACCCGACCGTTTTATCACACAGGTGTTGATTTTACTGGATATGTAGATGTCAAACTCAACAAAGGTCGGGGAGTGAAGACTACAAAAGGGTACATCGCCGTGTTTGTGTGCATGGCAACCAAGGCAGTGCACCTTGAGCTGGTGTCTGACTTGAGCACTTCTGCATTTTTAGCAGCATTGAAGAGGATGGCTTCTCGGCGTGGAACGCCGAGCAACATGTATAGTGATAACGGCACAAACTTTGTCGGCGCTAACAAAGCATTAAAGCAAGAATTATCAGAACTTCAACAAATTTTCACAAACGACCTCTTCACTGACATCAATAACATGGGAATCCAATGGCACTTTAATGCCCCAGCCTGGCCCAGTGCTGGTGGGCTTTGGGAATCGGGAGTGAAAGCACTCAAACATCACTTGCGACGTGTCATCGGCGAGCAAAAACTCACCTACGAAGAGTTTTACACCCTACTTACACAAATAGAAGGCTGCATGAACAGTCGCCCTCTTTGTGCATTGACAGAAGACCCAGATGATTTAAACTACCTTACACCGTCTCATTTCCTCAGCAATGGACCCGTCTTGACTATTCTAGACTCGGAACGAGATGAACGAACACGGTGGTACAGAATACAGAAAATACAACAAGATTTATGGAAGCGCTGGCAATCAGAGTATCTATGTCAGCTATCAGCAAGAAGCAAATGGAAACAAGAACAAACCAATCTTAAAATTAACGACATTGTTCTCATACATGAACCTAACCTTCCGTCCGGAAAATGGGCTCTGGGCAGAGTAACCGATCTTCATCCCGGGGCAGACGGTCGCGTTCGAGTCGTTACGTTAAAAACAAAAAACGGCTATATTAAACGCCCCATACTAAAATTGGCTTTACTAACCACAAATACAGAGTTGAATACAGCATATACAGCAGCAATAAAGCCAAGCAAAACAGAAGCAAAACCAAAACAGCAAGAAGACGAAAAAAACGAAAGTAAACCCATGGAGAGAGGCCGATCAAAGAAAGCAAACTTCACATCGATGATTATATCACTAATTTTCTTCATGACCTTGGTTTCATCATCACATAGTCATTTTAACATAACAAAATTAAGCAAAGCACTGTATTTAGACCAAATATCAAGCATGCAAGTTGTACGCGATGAGTGGAAACTCGTTGTGTATTATGATATGAGTCCATACTGGGAATCTTCAGAAACATTTGACAAATATCTCAAGAAACTAAATCACATATGTGAAAGAACAGATACAAATATGTATTGCAACATCGTATCAACACAACTACGTCACAGCCACAGCGAACTTCACTACTACGATCACATGTTACTGAGTCAGCGTTTCGAACCTCAAGTAAGGCGACGCCGCGGGCTTGTGGATGGCGTTGGATACGTCGCTAACAGCCTATTCGGAGTATTAGATCAACGATTCGCCGAAAAATACCAACAAGACATCAAGCTGATTAGAAAAAATCAAAATCATTTGTCACAGCTGTGGAAGAACCAAACTTCGGTCGTGGAAGCAGAATACAACCTGCTGAAACGAACAGAGGAGACAATTAACAAGCAGCATAAAGTCATAAATCAACATTTAAACAGTTTATCGAACGCCACAAATACTCTAAACAAAGAAGTCCAAGGTGTACAAGTTATGAACGAACTTATATTAATAACAATCATCGCAAATAACATACTCACGAAGTTAAAATCTATTCAAGACTCATTATTAGACACCATAACTGATATTCACCATGGAATGTTCAACCTCCACCTGATATCACCGCAGCAGCTTCAAAATGAACTTAACATAATCTCAGGCCAGTTAACACGAGATTTATCGTTGCCGATCGATAATATTCAGACTGAAATGGCCAAAATTTATACCGTACTAAAAGTCAAGGCAAGAGTGACACAGCAGTATATGATTTTTGAAATCAAAATTCCACTAGTGAGCAGAGAAGGCTTTGATTTATACAAAATCATAACAATTCCGCATCAAATCGGAAACAAGACGATTAGTGTTATTCCTATATCTGACTATGTCGCAATCAACCTACGTAAAGATAACTACGTAACAATGACAGAAACCGACCTACAACATTGTTTGCAGTATGACGAATCTATTCATCTCTGTCATACGAAAAAACCAATTCTTCATTTCAAGTCAGATGAAGGTTTTTGTATCAAAGATCAAATAACAAATAAGTGCCAAACAAGCATCGCCGCGTGCCGCAATAGTTGGACGGAATTAAATCAAATTAATTCATATCTTTATTATTGTTGCGACAAATGTACACTACGAATCATATGCGAGGATCGCGTTACCGCTGAACAGACAGAAAGGGCCGGGGTTATTGCGCTCGGACCGAGCTGCGTCATCAAAGGCGAAGACTTTACAGTCTACTCACATAAAAATCAACACAGTGTGATGAAGACAACATCGCATCTTTACACTCCAGAAATTCCTCAGATCAATCATATTATCAACGTTTCCGTGCCAATAACTGAAATCAACGCAAGCGACAATAGAGTTACCCTGGAACAAATCAAGACTCAAATTCAGCAGATGAAAACAGAGACAGCCCTCAATGAAGGCATGTCGAATGACGACGTACATCAATATTTAGTTATTTATATAATACTAGCGGGAGCTGTAACAGCAATTTGCATTACAATTTGGCGTCGTTGGTACAAACGAAATAATGACAACATCAACATTAACTCAAGACCGGCGGAACAGCAATCAACCTGCATTACCATCCAGGCCCCCCAGGCTTATCCGAGAGACCTGGGTCACTCTTCGCAGCAGGAAGCATCTACAGAAATGAAGACTCTTTCCAGTATTCTTAAAACGACGAAGCAAAACAAGGCTACCTCGCCTGTTTTTAATAAAGCCTTGTTTCATGAAACAGAGAGCAACGATCATAGATTATAAGCTTGAAATGTATTCACTTATTACTTAACCTACGAATTTAATTTTGTATCATCCTCATCTCTCTTTCCTCTCGTGCGGGAGCATGTACGGTGCACATTCCGCACATTCGCGCATTCAGCAAATTTACCTTCGATTGCGTAAATTACTTACTGCGCTTCAGTTCACGTGTAGCATTCAATCGTGTACATTCTTTTTAATTACCTTTAAGCATCTTTATCAATAAAAGTAATTATTTTGAGACTCGGTGATTTATCATTACAAACAATTCAGCATCTATCAATTAAACATTTAATATTGTTGTACGTGACACTAGCAGCCCGTACATCAAATTGGTCCTTCGAACCGGATTTCGATTCGACCGGATATCAATTTGATGTACGGGCTGCTAGTGTCACGTACAACAATATTAAATGTTTAATTGATAGATGCTGAATTGTTTGTAATGATAAATCACCGAGTCTCAAAATAATTACTTTTATTGATAAAGATGCTTAAAGGTAATTAAAAAGAATGTACACGATTGAATGCTACACGTGAACTGAAGCGCAGTAAGTAATTTACGCAATCGAAGGTAAATTTGCTGAATGCGCGAATGTGCGGAATGTGCACCGTACACAAATATTGAAAAACTTATGGTTATTTATTATAATTCTTTAAACAATAATGTTAACAATGATAATAGTACTGATAATGATGATATTTTTGATGTTGATGATGATGATACAGATTGAAAGATGTTTAAGACCGGCGTGTGGACGTCTATGCACGGTGCAGCCCCCTACAGGAAAACTTGACTACCAAGGTGTGTTGTATGATTTTCATTTTGATTCGGGAGCTGAATGTTCTCTAGTAAAAGAAAGTCAGGAAAGAGAATTTGTAATACAGTTTTATTAACTGGTAGTCTGGTATAGGCCGAGGGACGATATTCAGCACCGAACAAATTTTGTGTAATGTTCGAGTTTGTTAATTTAGATTAGAAATTTTATTTCATGTCTTGCCAGATATTTACATGCGTAGTAATAATAATGTTGGGTCGTGAAATTTTAAAGGAGGGTTTCGTTGTACTACGATTATCGGAGTCCAATGTTGCAATTACAAAGAAATCTTTACGGTAGTTTCAGGTTTGCGGCGTCCAAGTGCTGGAATGATCTCCCTCCTCCTATCCAAGGAGTGTCTAGCAGGTACACCTTTAAGCGCAAGCTTAAGGGCTATTTGTTGACACTCCAGAAATCTTAGTCCTCATCCAGCACTTAGTACTTACCTACACACATCATTATTTCAACCAGTTGCTTTTAAGTTAACCCTTTAATTATTTTTTTAGTTTTATCTAGGCTGTATATCGGTATTTATGTATGCGTTTTATTTTTATTATTATTTTCACGTTTATTCTTCCGCTATACGTATTATGTAAGTAGTTTACACGTATAGTATAGTATGTTTGTACAGGGCTCCGTGAGTCAGCGCCGGTACTGGCTGAAAATCAGCGCTGTAGGTGTCTGACACCTCGGCATTTTGCTGAGCCAGTGTCCGTTTCACTGCCGCGAGGACACACAATTGCGCGCTATGCCTGTTACCTTTGTTTTCTTGAATCATTTGTATATTAGTGTGTCTTATGGTTAGTGAATAAATGTATTTCTTCTTCTTCTTCTTCTTCTTCTTTACATGTGAATAGTTTAGCTTCAGAAACGCTGAGTTATAATTTTCACGATATTGATACAGATATGCCTTTGGAGTACAAGAATGAACTGCAGTCTGTACTTGATAACTTTTCGGAATATTTTGTCACAGAAATGCCTAAAACACGGGTAAATACAGGCGAACTTCAAATTCGATTAATTGATTCAAACAAAACAGTACAGAGACGACCATACCGACTGACACCGAGTGAACGTGAATCAATGCGAAACATAGTAAATGCTAATATTATCAGGCCTAGTGGTTCTCCTTTTGCTAGCCCGGCTTAATGGTAATACGGTGCCCGATCGTTATCCATTACCTATCATTGCTGATCAAATTTCGCGATTATATGGCGCTCACTTCTTTACAAAACTAGACTGTGCTAGTGGTTTTCATTTAATCCCGATAAAAGATCCCGAATCAATCGAACGCACTGCTTTTATAACGCCTGACGGACAGTACGAATATTTGTCAATGCCTTTCGGGTTGCGTAATGCTATGTCAGTATTTCAAAGAGCGATTGTCAATGCTGTAGGTGATTTGGCAAACAAGTACGTAGTTGTTTAAGCGGATATTTTAATCATATCAGAAAGTATACCTAGAGCAAGGGATTGAACGTCTCCGAATAGTACTTGAAGTATTGACGAAAGCTGGTTTCTCGCTAAAAATGAAAAAGTGTTCTTTCTTAAAAACTAAACTTGAGTTCTTGGGTTATGAAGTTCAAGCAGGCGAAATAAGACCAAATAAACGCAAAATTGAGGCTTTAACTGCTTTACCATCACCCGAAACCGTAGCACAATTAAGGCAATTTATAGGGCTTGCAACATACTTTCGCCAATTAATTCCAAAATTCTTTCAAACTATGGGACCACTCTATAATCTTACCTCAGAAAAAGTTCATTTTCAATGGACAATACGGCATGAACAAATACGCCAGAACTTTATCTCGATACTCACTAAAGAGCCGGTTCTAATGATATTTGACCCTCAATATCCCGTAGAATTACACACAGACGCTAGTGCCGACGGTTATGGCAGTATTTTATTCCAAATCAAAGGCAGCAAACGTCACGTAGTTTCTTATTACAGTAAACGAACTTCGGCGGCGGAGTCTTGAACTTGAACTTGAAACTCTAGCCATAGTCAACGCGATCAAACACTTCAGGCACTATTCAAGTGGTCGTAAATTTACAGTCGTAACAGACTGTAATTCATTGAAGTGTTCCCGTAAGAAGATTGATTTAACACCGCGTGTGCACCGTTGGTGGGCATTTCTACAGTCATTTGATTTTGATATTGTTTATAATTCTGGAAGAGATATGGCACACGTAGATTTCTTTTCGCAAAATATTCCTAAACGGCTGCCGACTCAGTTAGAACAAAGAGTTGAACAAAAACGTGTTGATCTCACAGAACTTTCTTCCAATTGGTTAAAAGCTGAACAGCAGCGAGACAAAGAGATATCCGAGATCATTGAAAAGCTTCAAAACAATCAAATAGACAAAAATATTGCCAGTACATATGAAGTACGTTCAGGTGTACTTTATCGAAAGATACAAAGAAATGGACGAACTAAATGCTTACTTATTATCCCACGTGCACTAAAATGGTCATTAATTAATAACATTAATTCATTTATTAGCCGGTGAAATGACTAGCATAGAGGCATTCCATCTTAGTCCTCAGGGTTGGCAACGCATTTGCAGTCTCAAGATTGCATTGCATTCTTGTGAATGCGAATGTCTATGGGTCACAGTTTCCACTTACCATCAGGTGGCCTGTGTGCTCGTTTGTCTAATCTATGCCATAAAAAAAAAAAAAAAAAAAAACATAATTCCATTGTTCACCTCGGTTATGACAAGACTTTAGAAAAGGTCTATGACCACAGCTGGTTTGACGGTATGTCGCGATATGTTAAACATTTCGTAGATAATTGCGTGACATGTAAAGTAGCAAAGTCTCATTCTGGAAAAATACAAGTCCAGCTTCACCCAATACCTAAGGTACCTTCACCTTGGCATACGATTCATGTAGATGCTACGGGCAAATTAAGCGGTAAAAAGGACTTGAAAGAATACGTGTTTGTTATGATAGACGCGTAATTACGAAATATGTGATACTTTGTCACTCTACACACACTGATACCAAGAATAGTATTAGGACAATTAAAAAAAGTATCGCCTTATTCGGTGCTCCGAATCGAATAATAGCGGATCAAGGCCGTTGTTTTGCGAGTAAAGAATTCAAAGAGTTTTGTGAAAGCTCAAATCGTCCTATCCTACGATAAGAGCCACAATTGCAAAATGCTTACTTTTCAGGAGAAGCACTATTCTGTTTATTTTAAAAGAAAACTAAAAAATATATAATTTTGCAATTAGATCATGTGGAATTGTGTTCTAGAGTCCTACTGAAATTGCATTTACGTTCGTAATAGTAAGTACTTTATCATTATATTTTGTCCCTTAAATCCTTATTCGTCGGGGTAAATAGGTTTAAGAGAGCCATTACCTACATTGTGCCTCTTATCGTCGGAACGTTCAGGGCCACTACTGCCCTTAGGGCCAGATTTTAACAATCACACTTCGAATATATATTAGTCACTAAGAAAAAATACTTAATTTTAGTTGAGCAAAATCTTTATTAGGTTTAAAATATTAGGTAAGAACAAAATGTAACAAAATATATTGTTATTTGCAGCTGACGATTGCGGAGTCGGAATAGTGAAACTGGATGTAGGACTGTCCAAAACTATACGAGGGTTGCTATGAATATTTTTAGTTAATTAAAAACCATTCATTTTTTTTACAAATTACTTTTACGTAACACCTGGCCATAATGTGAGTTTTATCGCACGCTGCGCGCACGGCAAAACTCGCATTGTGGCCAGGTGAAGACGTAAAATTGTGTACTCATCACGGGCAGTAAAAAAGAAAGCCCTCTATCGCATATTTACAACCCTCGCCTACGGCTCGGGTCTCAAATACCTGCGATTTCGGGCTTTCTTTCTTTTACAGCCCTTGTTAAGTAATGTACTATAACGTTTTTCAAAATATAGGTACTCCTCCAAGTTCAATACATCGCCTCATTCTATAAAACCAATCCTCAAAACATTTAAAAAATGCGTACTGCGGAAGGTCAAAGAAAAGTCGCTCAAATTCTAGTACTGCCTCGTTCGAGTCCATAAAAGTCCGGCCACGCATCATTTTCTTTATAGTGGGGAACAAGAAATAGTCGCACGGGGCCAGGTCAGGACTGTAGGGTGGATGCGACACCAGCTGAACACCTTTACTGGTCAAAAAATCCATTGTTATTGCCGCGGTGTGTGCAGGTGCATTATCTTGGTGAAAAAGAATTCCATGAGTGCCGCTCTTTGGACGATCCTCACCAAGTCTGTCAATTTGTCAATGCCTGGGGTAAACAGACCTCTGTGTACCACTGGCTAGTAACTGTTCTTCGATCTTCGAGTGGAACTACAGCTACTGGCCCCCGCGGCGAAAGAAAACGGCGATCATTTTTTTGTTCACACTAGTCACTACGGCCACGAACAATTTTTAATGGCGGCCCGTCTTCCTCAAACACCCATTGCATAGATTGATGCTTTGTTAGAGGGTCATAGTAGTATATCCAGGACTCATCAGTAGTAAGGATATTAGAAACCTGTTGGGAATAGCCTCCGTCGAATTTTTTGAGCATAAACTGGCACCAATCTACTCGCCGGGTTTTTTGCTCTTCGGTCAGCAAATGCGGTATCCAACGCGAAGCGACCTTCCTGACGCCAAGATGATCATGTAAAATGCTTGAAACTGCGGGTGATCCAATACCAAGTTCATGCTCCATTTCCCGATGGGTAATATTTCTGCGTTCTTTAATCAACCACTCGGCTTTGATCAATGCTTTTAATATGCTTTTATTAAATGCTTTTATAATTGGATATCTGAAAAAAAAACAACTAATTTGACAAAAGCAGTAAATTATAAAGTCTCATTTTCATTAATCTTACACTGTCCAATTTTTGGCCTATGTTATACAGTAAATAATTAACTTCTTGCTCATTCCCAGGAGGCAAGGGAGACAGTGCACGTGTTCTTTTCTCTAAAAAATAAAAATAAAAATGAGTAATTACGTTTATACTAATATTATAAATGTGCGCATTCGTCTATTTGTTGACGATGTAACGAAGACACGGATTGTAGTGGGTCAAAGATCGGTGGACGAACTCGAATTTAACCAAATTGTATCTGATGATGTCACTAGAAGAGCTTGTCAAGAATAAACATCCCAGCTAAGAAAATATTTAGAATTTATAAGATCCCATTAGCAAAAGCTCATGCAATTTCATATACTGACATAACAAAGAAAATAACAGAGTAAATTTGTCGGAAACAAGCGTTTTATATAATATTTAACTCCATTTTATACACGAAAAAAGCCCCAACTGCCATTAGAGCCCAAAAAGAAAATACGCAAACGGACATCTTCAAAAGTAATTTTTTTACCAAAAAGCAATAAAATAATTTCAAACATTCGTTTAGTTTGTAAGCCACCTAAATTACATCTTACAAAACCGAAAATTTAAATAATAATTAAACAAAATATAATAGAAAAAGGACACAAATGTCATTGTAGCCACCCATTTGCCATAGGTACAATGGAAATTAAGCAATTCCGTAAAATAAAGCCACAATTACCGTTCGGGCTTTAATCAACGGAATGTGCACTACTTAATTAAATTGTGCTAGTTTCTGACACTAAGTATGTTAATATGTTTTTTGTATATTCTTTAAAAATTCATAAATATATAAAGTTAAAAAAAAGTACTAGAAATGATTTCAATAATCATTAGGTTATTAAAATTCGTTTTAATTAACTTACTTGGTACATTCCTTTTTCGTTCACCATCGTTTTTTTGCCACCATTTTCACTAATCTGTGCCCTCGACGATTCATTTTGTATTTTAAACATACAGTAAACTAATATAAACGATCTTCTGAATGAAAATTAAAGCCGTTGGAACGCCAAACCACTCAATGCCGCTGTCCGTCGAGTAATGGAGAAACGGCGGTTGTGCCCCCTCCTCCCGCACCCGCCGTTCGGTATCGCACGGTGAAAAAGGACAGCAATATACTTAGGGCTTTACTCCGCGTTGAAAGTAAGTCCAATGCAATTGTGGCTTATTCAAAAACTCAATTTACTATTAAATAAAATATGTTTATTTTAAATTTTTTGATGTCATCTTATGTAACTTGAGACGTAGAACTCAATTTTACAATAAAAACAAAAAGCCACTGTGGTGATTGTGGCTCTTATCGTAGGATACGACGAAATATTAACTTGCACCTCATGGCAACGGGCGCCTCACGTGCCAATGGACAGGTAGAACGAATAATGAGCGTCTTAAAATCTAAGCTCACTGCTGTAGAAACGTCTGAAGATAAATCATGGCAAGATTCTTTGGGCGAAATTCAATTGGCAATGAACTGCACGGTTAATTGCACAACAAAGGCTAGTCCTTGTTGATGATAGGAAAAGTTTCGCGTCCATTATCTTTAATGACTTGCGATGATAATGTTGAGACTGAAATAGATTTACCCTCAGAAAGAGATCAGGCATTAAACAATATAGAAAAAGCAGCTGTTTATGACAAACAAAGATTTGACAAAAATAAAGCAAGACAATAAATTTTCTATAGGAGATTTTGTATTGATAGAAAATGAGGAACGAAATCAAACAAAGTTAGATCCTAAATATCGAGGACCTTTCAAAGTAATAGAGATTTTAGATGGTGATCGATATACTTTAAATTCTAAACGCACTTATAAATACGCACATGATAAGCTTAAAATTATGCCTGGTGATCAAAGAAACATTGACGAGTCTATTACAGAACGGAATTCAGATGAAGAAGGCCAGTTAGCGCCTCAGATTAATGAATAGCTTGCATTCTCTGGAATTTGGTGATGGTGTTGTGCCAGTGGTATTCCGTAGCCGTAGTTTAAGAGAAATCGGTATCTACAATCGTAGTCCGTGAGTACGCGGTACGCGGTTGCCCTGGTGGAGGTCCATGTTGCGATTTCATGTGGAAATGCGCAGGCATGATTGAGTTTGAGAGAGAGGAAATGGTTATTTCCTGGAGCCTGAGTTGAAGGCGGGTTGAGAAGACAGAGCTATTGCATTGTTGAGGTTTGAAACGAATTGAGATGGAAAATTTAATTGTAACTGGATAATAGTCAATGGAGGCACGATCAATGGTTCTTTGAAAAGATACTTAAGTTTCAGCGAACAATAGTTCGTTGAAAAGGTACTTGAAGCTTAAGTTTATTGTTGATACCAATTTAAATGTTTGTGTTCAGGGTATAACAACCCCAGCTTTGTAAAATGTTAAGAGTAATGATAACTGTTTAAGTAGGGTCAGAGTTGGCTGAGCGGGTATTACCTACTTTGTGAAAATTTCTTTTGCAGAGTAAAAAAAAAAACACATGGACGTGTGTCTCGCAGGATGGCAGTGTCGGAGAGGTCATGTTACTTGATTGATGGTACTACAAACGCAAGCATCACATACATCTAGCTATGTATTGCTTCCGTAGAGTCTCGGGCGGCCAAGGACGGAGTCGCAGTTCAAATCTGGATCGAGCCCAAGCTAGGCTCGTGCCGAGGAACTGTCCCACGTTTCGTAGTGTCCATTAAATTCATGATTCAGTAGCTGGTAGTAAATGGTGATAAATAAAGATAATTGACAATTATAAAGTAGTTAATAGTTTAGTAGGTAAACCAGGTTAACAGCGTTAGGTGGGTGAATGCGCAGTCTGATGAGTACAGGTTGGAGTGTGGGGTGAGACAGGGGGGATTAAGCTCACCTACACTGTTTAACCTGTACGTGAACGAACTAATCGAGGTGCTCAGCAGCATTCACGTCGGGTGTCACGTGGGCGGTGTATGTGTGAATAACATAAGTTATGCTGATGACATGGTGCTGCTGAGCGCGTCGGTCTGTGGAATGCGTCGGTTGCTCAAAGTGTGTGAGACCTACGCACTTAACCATGGTCTTAAATATAATGAGAAAAAGAGCCAGTATATGGTCTTTGAGATCCATAGCAACAAAACGTCGGAGGTCCCTGCAATTTACCTTAATGGCAGCCCAATAGACAGAGTCGACCATTACAAATATCTAGGTCATGTGGTGGCGGTCGATCTCAAGGACGACAGGGACATCGAACGGGAGCGGAGGGCCCTATCGGTGCGGGCGAATATGATAGCTCGAAGGTTTACAGGATGCTCCAGGGAGGTCAAGGTTACCCTGTTTAGAGCCTTCTGTACGTCACTGTATACATGTAGCCTCTGGGTGCATTATTCGCAACGGGCCTATAGGGCCCTTCGAGTCCAATATAATAACGCGTTCCGGGTGATAGCGGGACTGCCTCGTTTCTGTAGCGCTTCCGGGATGTTTGCGGAGGCTCGCGTTGAATGTTTTTATGCAACCATGCGCGGGCGCGCTGCATCCCTGGTGCGCCGGGTGCGGGACAGTCCCAATACCATTCTAAGAATGATAGATGATAGGCCTGACTGTGCTATTATGTCACACTGTGAGGGATTGCATGCTCCCACCAGCGTTATTAAATGGTAATATAATGCTTACCTCTGCGTGCCTCTTAAATAATCTTAATAATGTTTATGTGTCATGTTACATGAAATAAATGATGATTTGATTTTGATTAAAAAAAAATGGATTTCAATCAAGTGGCTTTTAGCTTAATTTTATTGTTAGAATTGTGGCGACACCCCTACAGCATGTTGCTGACTTTATCAGTTTTAGCTAACGACGCGGGCGCCGATTTAGTATTGGCCAGTCTCGGTCTCGCCTCCCTACAAAGCAGTACTCACGCGTACTGGTGCCCGCCTGGTTAGCCCTTCATAACCAAAGAAGTTTAAGGTTCAGTAATAAAATTAACTACTCAAATTGGACTATTCCTTTATTGTCAACCACCATCACCAGGAGGTAGTTAAAGTATTATTAAAAGTTATAATTTTAATATTTACAGTGTGTAATTGTGTATTATTATTCAGAAACAAGTTTTGTTGTACAGTCAACGTCATATAGTTGGTAGCATCCAAAGTAGCCAAATAGTACGTTACACCGGTTACACGTCATTATTACCGTAGTAACAAGGGCGTGTAACGAACTATTTGGCTACTTTGGATGCTACAAACTATATGACGCTGACTGTAATAGGTATTGAGGTAATATGTATGTATTCACTACTTTAATATAGGGGCGTATATCAAATAAGGTCGTATATACATATTATTAACATTTTTTTCGTATCAAAGTTTTCAGATGTGACTACGTACTGACTGTGTACGTACTAGTTATTAAAAGTTAGCGTCTTTAAGTGCTCTGATTTTTGTTGGTGACTGCGAACGGCGACTGTTTGCGCCACCGGGGGCCTAATGACATGCTATCAAAAAAGTACAGCGTGCTACGGAGGACTACTTATGTTTAGCAAGTAACAACGCACTCTAATTCAAAACTAATGAACGCCATAGGTTGATTAAATAATCGGCCGGTACTCACAAAGACATCGTGGATCTCCAAGTTTACTTCGCACCTGTTCAATCACAGTTATTTTCTATTCTCTCTGGATCTCAGCAACAGAAACAAACAAAATTATCAGCAATACAGTTCGTCCGTCCATCCAGCGAGTCGGTGAAGGTGTGGTGACTGGTCCGGTCTCCGGTTTGGTGTGGTGTGTCATACTCTTATAATCTGTGGGTGTGTGAGTGAACCACAGATTATAATAAGGGTAGGGTATGTTTAGAAGTGATTAAGGTTTGTTTCAATAAAACTTGCCAACAATGTAAACAAACCCTGTACTCAAAATGTCTTTGATTTCCATTCTACATCATCAAATACTGCTAAATCCATGTGTTATTTAATCAATTATTTCCACATCGTTATCCTAAACCATTAAAAGAATAAAATAGTGCTAGAATATAGATATATCATTGAATGTTTTGTTTACATCGTTGGCAATGCTATTGAAACAAACCTTAAGTCATATGGTCATACTACATAGAATAATTTTTTACTAAATGAGAATGTAGTGTTGCCAAATCTTAATTTAGAAATGTGCTGGTGGTAAGAAATGGGAAGTCAATTAAGTACTCGCCGAAAATGCCAATAAGTTAACGATTTTCTACCGCCTTGAAATAAAAATAAATAATTTTTAGCGATTTTTCAACGCGATGTAATTTTGTCGCACTCCGCTCGATTACCGGCGCGACGCGATAAGGCGATATCTTAAACAACATACTACTGAGGCCCTACTTTGAAAATCTAAGTTCGAAGTTGCCTTAGCTTTATACCTGTCACTCGTAATTCGAAACTAAATCGAGAGAAAGGGATGGAGCTAACGTAACTTCATGCTTCGATTGTCAAAGTAGGGCCTCTGACGATTTATATAGATTGAGAGGACGTTGTCGTGCCGTTGGAAAGACAGTCACGACCAAATCGGATCGTGTGAACTGTGTTGGATCTGGGGCTCTACTTTGAAATCCGTAATTCGAACTTCGTCTTTTGCTATCCCTTTTGCTCTCGACACGTAACTAGTTCGCAAGAAAGTGACAGGGCGACCTGAAGTTCGAATTACGGATTTCAAAGTAGAGCAACTGACGAAATCATTATTAAAGCCGGATTCACAGCTTGGCGTTTGCCGCAAACTTTGCGGGACGCAACTATATGTTAGAGTGAGCATGATGTATTTTTATCTCACTTTACGTACCTATAGTGGCTTCCTGCAGTATTTGCGGTGGATATCATTTATTATTTGTGGTTTTTTTAAGGGTTGGTTTAAAATTGTTTAATATTTACGGGTATATTTTAAACGGAATTTTCGTGTTGTTATACGGTTTTAACTGAAGTGGCGAAATCGACAAGCGACTTAGTTACGCATAGTATAGATATTTGAGGTGGAAATAAACTAAAACCAGACCAAATATGCTAAAGCTTTAAAAAACACACTAAATACAGTTAATAATGTTAAAAAAAATATGTTTCCTTTGGGTAAAATGAGCTACCTCAAGGACTTGAGGTACTCTTTCACGGCCTATTGATTTTTTACAAGCAGAAGTGAAAGATCGTAAATTTAATTAGTGAGTTAGCGTCAGTTATCCATCCATACAAATGACAATGTCGAAAGAAAGCAAAATAGTTACGGGTCGTTCTCAAAAAAGTGGCACCGCTGAATTAATTTTGCATTTTTTAGAAAGTTTCCGATTTTGCGGTTTTTTTTAATTAAGATCGGTAGAAATAAAATCGAGTAATCGATATCACGTGGAGGGAAGTGATTTATTTAATTTTTTTAGAAGATACAGGTATTTGAACTCTGCGGTAAGCAGGTGAATGACTATTTGTAACCAGGTTATCGACAGCAGGGGCAGGTTGGCGACAAATACGTATAAATAAAGTAAAACTGTTAGCAGGTTAACGACAATGGGTGCAGTTAAGTAAATTGTTAAATAAAAACGACATTAAACTGACAACAAGTGCTTAATTTGAATATGTTTAATTCGTTTTTTTCCTTATCTAAATGATTTATATAAAATAACACACCTTATTTACCTTTCAATTGTAACGGCATCTCATATGTTGAAAGGTTGAAACCCGGTGAACCGTATATGCTACAGGGTGTTACATACATATTTACCTACATACATACGCTCGGTATACAACCCTGCTTCGTGTACTCGGGTATAAAATATTTATGCCACAAGCATTTTTGGTGTACAGTATAAGTAATTAAATAATTGTCGTTCGCCTGCCGTAAACGTCGTGCACCTGTTTTTTTTAGACAGGTGAACGACATACAGGTCATGGACAAAATGACAGTTATATCATCAATACAAGTTAAGCACCTTGGTTAATGAACTGCATATTTACTGACATAAAAATAAACCATGTTTTACGTGCTATAAATTAATATCAATACAATAAGTCACACAATTATCAAAATATGGAAGACAGAATAGCGACTACGTACCCATTACAAACTCCCGCTCGCGTAAGTTTTTTGTTTATTATTTTTGAGAACTTCACACTGACGACGTGTTACTTCTAACAGCGGTAGCTGGGGACTGTAGGTCTCGAATTAGGCGGGGTTAGGCAGGTTAGACGAGATAGTTTAACCACAGAGGTAGCGTTTATCTCATGACAGGTGAACGACAAAAACTGTCGTGGATAAGAATAAATTTTAAATAATTCGAAATATGAGTATAGTATTCTTATTCGACACTACAGTTTTAAATCTTGAGTATATGTGTAAGTCAAAAATAGTATTCGCACTAAGTTACGTTTGTGATTTTTACGTTTTAATCAACTCGAAACATGAGTGCTTCGCGTTGGGACACTGCAGGTGAGCGACAAAACGTAGTTACAAATTGATTTTATGGTTATTAATATAATTAGAATTTATATCAAACCATTTGGCCTCTATTCAAAAAATGTCTTTTAATATGAATTGATAACTAAATTATATGGATGACGCTTCATGAAAAAAAAGTTCTAAGAGACACCTATTGACAGGTGGCGGTGCCACTTTTTTGAGAACGACCCTTACGTTAGCACCGTAGAGGGTACTCTTCGCACCTGTTACAAATGCCCTTCGTTAAAAACCGCTTTCGATTGAATTTCAAATGTGTATTACTTTATAGGTGTGTCAGTGTGTGACTGTGCATTAGTGTGCGTAAGTTTGCAGTCAGTGTGCGGTTTATTAATGATATTGGCTGCAAGTTGTGTTGTACACAGAAGAAAAAGGTAGTACGCTTGACATTTGGCTACAGGGGATCTATGGTTAGCACTATACCTTTCACTTAATTCGAGACTAAATCGAGAGAAAGGGACGGAGCTAACGTAACTTCGAACTTTAATTTTCAAAGTAGGTCCTCAGTTGTCAAATTAAAAATTCTGCGTGTAAATTAAGTAAAGGGGAAAATATTTTTAAGATTCGGTGGTGAAATGGGTGAGGACCAAAAAGTTGGACCACAGTTAAGCGCAGTTAACCATACAAACGACGAAGACGAAAAAAGTTCCGTTGTGCGACGATAAGTATCCCTACAATTTTGTATGGCAAATTTTCGTGTCACAACGGAAAAGTTTCATAGAAAATTTAATTGATTGAGTTAGCGTGGACAACTTTTTGGTCCTTTTACCCAAATAGACATAGAAATAGATTTTTGTAGGCCGGGCTCGGGTAATGAAATAAAATGAAATATATAAAATTTATTTGGCACTTAAAGCACTTAAAATAATACAATTTTCTTAATTAAATTAACTTATACTATATAATAATATTTTAATTGCATTAAGCCCAAAATGGTCTCCACTCAGCTTTTTAAGCCACGGTATATTATTTCAATATTCCGTGACGCTGGTTTTCAGTGACACCTGGAGAGGTAAATGGGCACCGTGATAACTATGCTATACTAATTAAAATTAACCAAAACCAAAAAACTACTTACAATTGCGTACAACTAACCATGCATGTGAGTGAACGTACATTATATGCGAGTGTGTGTGTGTGTGTGTGTGTGTGTGTGTGTGTGTGTGTGTGTGTGTGTGTGTGTGTGTGTGTGTGTGTGTGTGTGTGTGTGTGTGTGTGTGTGTGTGTGTGTGTGTGTGTGTGTGTGTGTGTGTGTGTGTGTGTACATGTGTGTACATGTGTGTCAGTACGACTGCTTATATGTACTAGATACTTGGATTGATAAAATAAGTTTCTTAAGGTTGTGTTTGAACGACGCAACGGAGTACGATTTTGTTTGAATACCTAGTGGTCATTTATTTATTTATTTATTCGGTCTATTCGGCTATTACAATGTAACAGTTAATACAGGTCTTAATAAAACTGCTACATACTGGTTAACACCAAATGTACATAAAAGTAGGTAAGTAAGCTACATGGCGTTATCAACAAATTATACAGCGCGTTTGACACTCGGACTCGGGTGTGGGGGTTTTATGGGATGATAGTTAGGTAGGTTCGTTCAGAACATTTTCGGCCATATTTACTATTATGCTAAGTTTCACGGATTTTGAGATATTGTCATTTTTATTTATTTTTAAAAAAATCATCCACAAAATATAAATGAAGCAACTATGTAACCATGCATGCATGACTCAATGTATGATTGTGGAAGAAGCGAAAAATATTCAAAGATTTTAGAAGTGGTTAGCTTTTTGGGAAACATGCGTGATTTAATGTATGTATGTAATGTAACCATAAAGTAAATCTAAATACTGGGTCAATCAATTTAAGCGATCACTCAATAGTCAATACGTTTATTTATCGATCTTGTTGGTTTTAGATGCGGCTCTTTCTATTTGGTGAGCGCCGTCGATAACTTCGTCCGTCGCTACTTGGAGCACCAAACGTGCCAAATCTGGTAAACCGTTCTCAAATGCAAAGTCTTGAAGTTCATACAAGTTTTCAGGACTTGCTGTCCAGGCCAGCTGCACCGTGCAATCCTCCCTCAGATTGTGAAGTAAGTAGCACTTCGCGAGAAGCAATAGCTGACGTACATCCTCGGGCAAAGTGCCCAAGTACATGTATTCCTTCAGCTGCTGAATAGTCTGCAGCGTCAGGCCTTTCAGTTCCATGCGGCCTTCTTCAGTCTCCTTCCACTTGCCTAAGAGCATGGTCTTGAACATGTCACTGTGTGCGGCAAGGCAATTTCTGTGCACCGCCACTCTGCCTTCTTCTGAGCTCAGGTAGAAATCGGTGAAATCTGTGTCTTCATAAAGCTTTGTAAACGTTATTGGTTCTGTTTTGCTCACAATCATTTTTATATTTAGCGTTAAGGAAGGATTAAATTCACCCATAAGTAATCCTTGTGAGTACGTCAACTGCTTAGAAAATCCCAGTTCAGCGCAATTAACATTCAGCTTCACTGAATCGTTCAACGCAGATTGGTGATTCTGCACGTTTATATATAGTGTTTTGGAATTAAATTCCCGATGTAATAGCCTAAACCAAACTATAGCTGTATCGCCAATGTTGAACCGTTGACTCAATATTTCTTTCGATGTACCTTTAGTCTGAATGCTCAGCGTCGTGACCAGGCCTCGCTTGCCTTCAGTAATCGTCCTGAAAATAATTCATTATTGAATGTGATGCAAGCGACAAATTATGTTTTGGCTCGTTTAAGTGACTCCGTTATCTTGCGCGGCAGCACGGAGCGGATGCACGGATCGGCTGCACGGAGCGGGTGCACGGAGCGGGTGCACGGAGCGGGTGCACGGAGCGGGTGCACGGATCGGCTGCACGGAGCGGGTGCACGGAGCGGGTGCACGGAGCGGGCACCCGCTCCAAAAGTTTACATGCAAAAACCCGTCGCACGCGCGCGGCCAGTTTGCGCTGCTCGTACTATACAGGGTGGAAAGATAAGTCGGGCTACCTTATACCCTTAAGTTGGCATTTTATTAAAAGGAGACATTCCTATAGTTAAAAAAAAAACTGCGTTCAAAGATTTTCTTAAATTTTCTTGTCTCTACCGGGAATCAAACCAGCTAAAAATGTAAAAAATAAACACTCGATATGATTAATGTTAAATTTCACGATTTTTTTTATTTCTAAGACTACGTGTTTCTTAGAGACATTTAATCCCGAACAATAATCCTATCGATTAGAAGAATAAAATAGAGAGTTTCCTTTTGTACATTTTAAGCGGTTTTAGTTTTGTTTCCTTTTTTTAAATAAAGAAATGTCTCCTTTAGGTAAAATGAGCCAACTTTTTACTACTTATCTTTCCACCCTCTATTTTAATATAGACGTACGAGTAGATAGCGAAGGCACTAAGTTTTGCATAAAGGGTGTTCAGAGGATTGGGAAGCAACGTTTAAATCGCGTAACTGTCAAATATTTGCCATATTTTTTCATTCTAAAAGGAAGGGAAGTAAAACGTACAGAAAAAGTTTTTTATAACTTCTACGACATTTTCAAAAATTGTAAGAGTTGGACTAAGTTTAAGGGGAGAGAAAGGTTATCGCATGTTGTATGGAAATGAAATTTTCAGCCTCACAATGCTCTTAAGGCTTCGGCAGACCAAATCACCAATCAGCAGCGCGAGGCATGAGCAGGGTAGTGATTCTGTAAACAACGCCGGTCGTGCGGACTGTTGAGTGATATCCAAGCGACGAGATTAAGTAGTCCCGTCAGTGCGAACAAAACACATTGTAGCGCGTACATTTTCAATTAAGCAGCCTTATACGTTCGACCCATCGTGAAAATGCACGCGCTACAATGTGTTTTGTTCGCATTGACGGGACTACTTAATCTCGCCGCTTGGATATCACTCGACCGTCCGCACGACCGGCGCGGCGTTGTTTACAAAATCACTACCCAGGGGTGGTAGCCAGCGTTTCCACCAGAGCTGTGCGAGGCAGCGAGCGGTGTTTATTTTGTTTTACTAGCCCCTCTATCCTATTAGTGGATTTTTCCTCGCAACACCGCTTCGCTGCCTCGGCACAGCTCTGGTGGAAACACTGCCTCACGATCATGATTGGTAAGAATTGTGAGAATCCTTCAGAAAATCCCCTAGACAGATTTAGTGACAACGAAACCTCGAAAAAACCTCAACGACCTGGAAAAACCTCTAGGTTTTAGGGAAAACCTCTAAATCTGGCAACACTGCGATGACTTTGAACGTATAATGCTGTCTAATTGAGAATGCACAATGTGTTTTGTTCGCTCTGACGAGACTACTTAACGTCGCCGGTGCGACATTCAATCCTTTCTTCTGAGCTTTTTCTATAGTGACTAAAGACTACGTCGACGGGATATTTATATACCTATACCTACTTAACTTAATCAAGTACTACTTACTTACTAACCTGTAAAACCTATCATTTGTTGTAGTTAAATAACTAGGTATAGTCAAGGTAAAAATTGGTTCGTCACTATTGGACCTTAACGGCATTGAAATAGAGTCGAAAAGTGACGAACCTTTTTTACCCTGATTGTACCTAGTATAGGCTGGACTGCTGCGTGATAAACGTATTAAAGAAAAAAATAGGCAGATAAGATATCCGTAGTCCATAAAATCAATTATCAAATAATTATCTTGTTCAGTACGTAACACAAATACTCATGTTATGAATTGAAAATGAATTATTTAACGATGTAGTACCATAAAAGAACCCTGATGTGGCTAAATTACTGAATACATTATTTCATTTCACTGGCTTCTGCCCGTAGATTTCGATTAGTTATTTCCTCGGAAACTTTTAAATTTCCCGGAATAAAAGTTAGCTTAATGTGTAAATTACATCCAAATCCGTCCAGCCGTTGTTGCCACTTGAAGGAGTTACACACATAAACTTTCTCAATTATAAAATTGGAATAGGATTGGGATTTCCTTTTATATAAAATAATCCGTCGGTACTTACAAAGACATTGTGGATTTCCGAATTTACGTCCCACCTCCACCACCTGTTCACACTTATTTTATTTAGCTCAATTCAGCAACAATAGTCAGCAATACAGTGTTTTTTCCGTCCGTCCAGTCCAGCTAATCAGGGTAAGTAAGTGAAGACCTGAAGACGTGACCATGAACAAACGAAATTGAAAGAATGCAGTGTTGCCAATTCACTCGAAAACTATTTTTCAACGTGTCGCAATTTTATCGCACACTGTTCGATTTCAGGCGTGATGCGACGAGGCGATATCAAATTAGTACAACATACGGATTTCCTCATTGCCATTTATACGAGCGGTCTTTGGTTATTCTTCTTAGGGAATTCGATTCGAGGACGTGACACGCATGTCTCGATACTGAGAGAGTAGATCAGATCTAGCCGCCTTTAAACGTAGCCAGTGAAACGCGCGCGAAAGCTGCGAACGGCGCGAACCGTCAGTACGAAGCAGTTTTGCATATTCTTCGCGCTTTCGCGTTTTGTTCCCCGTGTTTAGTCGGTTTTTTGTCCCGCGTCAAAGGGGGCCCGAACTTCACTATGAAATCACCGTGCATTGATGCGAATGTGCAATCATGGTTTATCACGCCGCGAAGTATCGACAAGTTCGCGCCGCGTCGTCCGTGATCCGCTACGTGTAGAGCGGGGCTTTAGAGATTGCATCGAAAATAGAAGTTTGCAGTTACGTTATCTCCATTCTTTTCTCCCATTTTAGACTCGAAAGTAAAAAGGGTTCCCCATACATCTGAAGTTTCGAGTTTAGTGTTTTATTCATAGTAACACTGGTAGGACTCTCCATGACAGCCATAACAATACAATCTGTGTTACTGTTTATAAAATAGTAAGGCAGCAACCCACAAGAGAAAGGCTCGGGGGATTTAAGGTTCGCGTACTCCGCGTTTTAGGTCTGTCTGTGGTCTGTAGCAAAAAAATAAATCAGTTTGACTATTACCACCACCAGTCTAAGGTTGAGTCGATAGTTATTTTATTTTAAATTACGAATTCCAAGTTCCTATTGTTTGGAACGCAATTTGCATCATTTGCATTTCCGTCGCATTTCTTTTTACTAAGTCCCTACTGAAGAAGTTCAAACCTAAGCAGCGATGTCATTATCAGTGTTAGTAACCTCTTTTTTTTCAACGCATACATTTGTCCTCGCGACACATCTGGTTTCTATGTATTTCTATGAAATTTCCTCCGTTGAGCCGCCGACCAGCTACTGACGTCAGAGTTTCGAGCGAGTTTCTTTTCAAAATGTTTTTTTCAGATTCCGAAGACACGATAAACCAGGTGGCCCAACATCCCGCACTGTACGATGCATCTCATTAAAACTATACTTATAAACATGATAATTTTCCTTTTCTAATATAATATATAAAACATTGCGGTCACTGTTCTCGATCACGTCACACGTCTTGTTTCACGGAACACTTGGACTCCGATGTTGCCGTCTGCAGTCAGGGTCGAAATCATGTTTGCAGCAACAGGACGCAACGACGTGTCGTGGCCTGATGACGTGACGACACGTCTGCTGCAGCTGCTGCGTGGAGTCTGCTGCCAACTGACACCTTAATATCGGAGGCTGTTTTATTACATAAAAATAGATAAATAAATAGGTATCAGGGGATAATCACACTCAAATTGATTTAATCCCAAACTGAGCTTTACGCTTTTTCTGCCCTGATACAATAGGTATTAATGATAAACTTAATCATTTATCTAAATACACATTGAAATACAAAGAACCCACTGAAGAATCAGGAATGAATACATCACACAAATATTTGCCCTTATCGTGAAACAAACCCGGGACCGCTTATTTGTTTGTTTGTTTCATAGGTACAGTCAAGGAATGTAATTCCTAGTCCACTTTGGACTATGTGAAAGTGACGTAGGTAATCATTTAATCAATCAAAACGTAAGAGACTTCTTATGATTTTATTTACAGTGTCAATTTGACATAGTCCAAAGTGGACTAGGCATTAAATTCCGTGACTGTACAATAAATTATTGTTATTTTACTGATGTTTCAAAGCTTAAAATGTCAAAATTTGAATCGTAATGCAGTACTAAAGTTGTTATTAATAAGAATAAGAAAATTTAGATGGCAAAAGGAAAGTGTGTGGATTTGACTGACACTAATTAAAAAAAAACGAAGTTTACCTTTTCCAGATTCCCTAGTGAAATTGACTTCAGTCTGAAACAGGTTTAGATGTAAAATCAGTTTTGCTTGATCTTCCCACTTCCAATAGTATCTTGAGATTTGTGTATTTTGAATTTTCAACCCCTGAATATCAAGCAGCTTTTTATAAGCCCATATAATTAATTAGTTTCAATGAGTGTAATCAGGTATCTCCTTTCAGATCTTACGAAGTAGCTGAACGCGGTCGAGCCACATCATTTATCTTTTCAATAATAACAAGCGCAGCAGAGGACGCAGAAATTTCGGTTGGTAGATTTGATGTTAATCGTACAGCTGCGATTATATTTAAGTTTAAATATGTCAAGGCTTCTAGAGTTCTTTCTACTGTGATAAGTTATAGAAAGGATAATTCACTGCTAGACTCCATAGTAAATTTGCATGTTTCATGTGAGAAGCTGAAATTTTCTAAAATGTTTTCTTGCCCTCAATTTTTTTCATGTGGGTATCAAATAGGAACCATGCAATTTTCTTTAAGTAATGTATATTTACTAAAGATAAATATAATTGTAAGTAAAACAAAAAAAAATACTTTTGCAAATCTTTATGATGATACAGCTTTGACTGACTTCTTCTTGAGTTCCCAAAAGGGCAGGGTGCCGGTGCACAAGGTGTGCCTCGCTGTGCACAGCGAGGCCTTCCAGACGATGTTCCAAAACAAGTCGAATGAAACAGAACAAGGTTTCATTGAGATTGAAAAAGTTTCTTTGGAGACTCTTCAGGACCTGAAGAATTATATATACTTGGGTACTTTACCTAAAAATCTGAAATCTGTGGGGCCACTATTGCAGCTTGCCATGCGCTATTTTATGAAAAATCTGAAAGAAGATTGCTTGATGATTCTAGCAACAACATTGAGCTGTAGAAACTTGTGTGAATACCAGGAGTATGCAATGGAGAACAACATACCAGAGTTGTTGGTTATGTTGGTGGAGCTCGCAACTGATGACGTAGTCAAGGATGCTCAAAAGTTTAAGAGTTCCAGTAATGGTGAGACTGATGATGAGACAGGGTACACTAGTGACCAGTATGAGTGGTAAATCTATAAAGTATGCTACGCTACAGATTAAATCAGATGTCATTGTGATTCAAAATTAAACTATGTTTTTTGAAAGCTGTTTATGATACAAAATCTTATTATAGTGCCCGGCCGTTAACAAGTCAATCCTGACAGCTGTCATCGCAGTACAATTTATAACCTATTCTTGGGTTTGAGGTTATAATTTGTACTGAAATGGCAGATGTCAGGAAAGACTTCTTATCGGCCGGGCACTATAGGTAAAGTACAAGATGTAATGACTTATAATATAAGTACTCTTGGTAGCAGGAATAAAAATACTCAACATGTGTCTACCTGCAACCTTTAGTGATGCACTGGTTTTGTCTTTGTATACAGGGTGAAAGCCAAGACGTGACCAATAGTGTTATGATATGACTTAATTATGTATTAATGCGGGATCCTAGTAATACAGTATGTAAACTTACCAAAACCATTTATTTGAACCTGAGCATGTCTAGGCGATAGATAAGGTTGGGGTATATAAATTATTGAAATCTTAACACTTTTTCAAATTTAAATAAAGAATGCACTGAACGCAAGTTCAATAATCTGTTACGATGAAAACATTACATACGGGTCTTGTAATGGGCACTAAACAACGATGTAAACATTACACATGAAAATGATACTTTTAGGGTTAACCGACTTTGAAAAAGGTGAGGTGTTATAATTTTTATGCAATGATAAAATTAAAAATATTCGACACACACTAGCAAAAAATGTGGTAAAACACTTAACTCAACTAGCGTAGCAACTGGTTGAAAGAGATGGTTTTAGTAAGTTTACATACTGTATAGGTATGTAGGCGTTTATATGTAAAATTCAGACTTAATCACGCGATGATCAATATTAAATAATTTATTGTAAACAGTGTGCATGGTCACCCTACTTGACAGAAACAGTTTTTCTTATTTACATAAAACAACGAAACAAAAAATTTACAATGACTGACTTGAATTGTCACTGTAACTGAAGTGTCATTAAAGTAAAATAGTCTGAATAAGATCCATAGGCGGTATGATTCTAAAAGTGGGGTAACCATGATTTTGCTTAATCGGTGATTTATTAAGGGAAAAAAAAATTGCTTTTGTTTCTTGTAGCTAAAATTGCTTGGAAATGGCCATCAATTACCGCGCCTGAAGAGCTGCTGGTCTATTGTCTAACGCACTCTCAATCAGCATCGACATCAAAGTGGAACAATTGTTTTCATTTTGTATGCAGAAGTTTTTGATTTTCAAAATAAAAACTATTGCGATTGCGAGTGCGTTAAGCAATAGCCCCTCTGGTCTCTGAACACGTCTTTTGTATATACATCGATCTACTGGTAAATTATTTAACAAATAAGTATTATTTTCTATATTAATATTATAAAGAGGTTCGTTCGTTTGTTAGTTTTTTGTTTATTCGTTCGTTCGTTTGTTTGTTTATTTGTTTGGTTGTAATTTCTAGAACTACTAAGAACCAAACCGTTTGAAAAATCTTTCATAAATAGCTACATTATTTTTGATCAATAAGAGTTTTTATTTTGTTTAAACTACAGCGAGATGAGGGTAGGTCAATGTTTTCTTATAATGTTAACTTGAGCTTGATTGGTATTTACAAATATAAGTTACTATCTTTGTGGTTAGTTTGTAACTAAGTAGGTACTATAATACGGTATTTGACAAAAGTCAAATCAGCTTCTTTTTTTGAAACATCAAAAACGCCCTGTTACTATGGAATTTATAGGGATTACTATCTTGTGACGTCACAATCAAACAACGTCCTTATTATTGGATTTTATGAATTTAAAAATCTTAAAATAGCAAACATAAATAGAAGATTGATGTTTTCCTAGTAATTTTATAATGTTTATCTGTTGTTAATAAAAAACCAATTTAATTTCACTCTTTTCAAATACCCTATTATGCCAAAAATAGGGTCTTGTTTATCCACGATTGATTCATCAAAAAAAAACTTGTCATACTAGATTTTTTTGATGGGAAATCTGATTTATTGTTCCATTTAAATAAAAAAAAAAAAAAAAAAAACAATTTTTTTTCCATCTTATTTACTTTCACTGCTGGGCAGACGCGTTCCCCCCCTTTCTTTAGGTTTATATAATTCTGAGCAGTCACTGGCCAGCTCTTCAGAAAGGAAGCCAACCATCTCGCCATCGCCGACGAGGTCTACCGCATCATGGAAGACTAAGCATATTTTTCTTGAAATGGGTCAAAATAACGCACGTGAACGTACCTGGGATTTAAAAAAAAAAGTGTAGGTACATATTCACTTTTTTCAGGATTGGTTTTTTTTTGTACTTTGTTACTCAGAATCGTTGATACTATCGATCCTTATACAAGAAAAAAGTGTCCCAAATACTTATTCCATTCCAGATCGTCACATTTTTGTTTGCAGTCTTTTTTTATTTATATGGACGTGACGCACTGGAAGAAAAAACTTACATAGTAAAATCTGGGACACTTGTTCTTGTATGAGGATCGTTAGTATCAACGACACTGAGTAAGGAAAACAAAAAAAAACTAATTCTGGAAAAAAGTTAATGTACACTTTTTATTGAAAAACGCCCTCCTACCAAACTGACCTACTTCTGTACTTTGTTTTTAAGACTGCACTGAGCAGCTTGGATCCGTGTGCCTAAAACGTAGTCTGACTCATTCGCGTTATGACAAAACTTCATTTGAAATTCGCTATTCGTCTAAGTCGCAATTTACCTATTACTTATATCGTCGTTGGAAAGGCAAAACTACTAAAGCGCCATTTTGGTCAAAATGAGTTATACATACAGTTCGACTGCTTTTTTTTTTCTGCATCGATTGGTCTGGGTCTCGTGGCGATCGGAGCATGTTTTTGGCGCTTTAAATAGTAGTGAAAATTGGGACAAATTTTCAACAATTTCGAAGGATTTTTTACTAACATCCGACTCATTTAGACATATTTTTGAATAGATGGCGTTTAAGTATTGTGCTTGCTGTATCTAGCCATTTCAAGCTTTATTAGTAATTTTAGATAACGTAACTGAGGATACTCGGTGGTGATTATGTAAATTTCGCTTCTATTAAACATTAAATGTAATGTCTCTTAGTCAATAACGTTTACACAATAACCGTCATTTGTAGTAATTTAGTATTTTTTCTCTGTTGAAATCATATGAAGTCATGCTTGTTAGTAAATAATCTTATAACTGATATTTTTTAAATAAACGCTTTATTTTACTGTAAGTAATTCATGTCAACGACGTGAATTCGAAACTGCCGACGGTGAGGATCTGTGGACATCGTTCGTGGTAGATGATACCATATTTTATTTGTGTGCTGTATACATTCCACCCAACTCCTCCGAGAGTGTATATATGCGATTTTTTATAAAGATAGAATCATTTATTGAGTCTGTCGGCATTGTCATTATTGTCGGGGACTTAAACTTGAATCCTAAGTATACTTCTCCTGGCATCCTAAGTTACTATTGTTATTTTACTTCAGTGTGCAAATTGATAGAGATGAATGAGGTATTAAATGCGCATGGAGGAGTGTTAGATGTGGAGTTGGTGCGAGAGCGTGCTCGTGGTGTCTCGGTCAGTGAGTTTACGGAGGGTAGTCTAGTTCCGCATCCCGACGCTTATCACCCTCCCCTGGTAATCTCCATTCCGCTCACAAAAGCCAGAAGTTACTCCAGGAAAATAGAAACTAGTAATGTAGATACAACGCGTGACTGGAATTTTCCTAAGGGTGATTAGGTGATTACGTACTTCTTTACCAACTGATCGCTGACGTGGCCTGGAAGGATGTTTTTGAAGCCCGTAATGTCAATGTCGCCGTAGATCACTTTTTTTATGAGATAATTTATGGCATTTTCGACGTGTGAATACCTGGGAAGAGAAGGTCTTGTAAGCCCTGCAGATCTTATCCGGTCTGGTTTACGGCAGATCTCATCAAGGATGTTAAACGGAAGGCTTTTCTGCATCGTGAGTGGAAACGCTCTGGTAATAGTGGTGTATACTATACAATTTTTTCTAAGCTTAGAGCTGATACTAAACTGAAAACATCTAAAGCTTACGATGATTATATTAACTGTATTGAGACCAAAATTACAAGTAATCCTCGAGCTTTTTGGCAACATATAGGTAATTTAAAATCCAAAGGTGGTTTTGGGAATCAGGTGTCGTATAATGGAGAGCTTCATGAAGGCATAGAGGCTCACCCGCGTACCTCTACTTGACCATACAGGGATTATGAGGGATGACATGTCAGTTAATGCAAACCATGTTCATATCGACAGGATTTCCCCTCAGGATGTAGAAATTGGCATAGCTCGTCTTAAGCCCCAAAGCTCGTTGGGACCTGATGGTATCCCGGCGTATTATCTTGAAGGGCTGTAAGGATTGGCTAGTACTGCCATTGTTCCATATTTTCAACCTAGCTCTAAGTACTGGGGAGTATCCTGATCAGTGGAAGGTCACACGGGTGCGCCCTATTCCCAAGTCTGGTGATAGAGCAAGTGTTGAAAATTATCGTCCCATAGCCATTCTCTCTTCAATTGCCAAGTTGTTTGAATCAATCGTCAACAAACTTCTAGCCTATCAAATAAAACCAAATCTTTGTGACTCACAACATGGTTTTAGGCCGAGGCGTTCAGTCGAAACCAATCTTTTAACCCTGGTTGACTCCATTTCTAAGCATTTGGACCAAGGAATACAGGTTGACGTGTTGTACTTCGACTTTTAAAAAGCCTTTGATCGCGTGGATAACGACATACTCTTAAGCAAGTTATGTAACATAGGTTTTTCGCCCAAACCGCTCCGGTTCTTTGCCAGTTATCTACGAGACAGGCAGCAGTACGTTCAGCACGGATGTTTTGTTTCCAATACCTACCAGACTCGTTCAAGAGTCAGCCAGGGTTCGATTCTGGGCCCATTTCTATTCGGAATTATGATAAACGACTTGGCTTCTATCCCTAGATATGCCGGGTGCCTGCTCTACGCTGACGACCTGAAGCTCATATATGGCGTGCAACAATTCTCTGATTGTGAATCTCTTCAAGAGGACATTAACTATCAATGGAGCATTGACAACACACTTCTTTTCAATACCTCAAAATGTTCTGTAATGTCTTTTAGCCGTGCTCATGGTCTCTTATCTGCAAAATACCTACTAGGAACGGAACCCATTACACGTGTCGATACTATGAGAGATTTAGGTGTAATTTTCGATACACACCTTAACTTTCATGTTCATAATGAAAACTCTGGCTTCCAACTGCTACCGGCGGTTGGGATTTGTCATACGCGCAATGCCCGTGAGTTTTACAATGTCAAGGCCATTAAACTTGTCTATACTGCTCTAGTCAGGAGCAAACTCGAGGCGGCGTCTATAGTGTGGAACCCTCATGAGGTCACTTACGTCTTGCTTCTAGAGAAAATCCAAAAGGCATTTTTGCGTTTCTTATACAAAAAAACATACGGGTAGGTACTATCCTTTTCTTTACCCAACGAAGTTTCTGCTTGGCACCTTGGGATTTAATTCTCTGGTGGCGATGCGTAATTATGGGCTCTTGACAGGTGTGTGTCGAATATTGCGTGGAGATTCGGACACCCCGGAACTGGTGGCGCAACTGGTACGCCTACTCGTACCCTCACTGTCTCAATCCAAGTTTAATCTTCGGCCACGCCACCGCGATCTGTTCGCAGTTCCGAAGGAGCGCACTGTGTCGTACAGGAATTCACCACTTGTTCGCGCTTTACAATATCTGAATGCGCTTCTCGCCTAAGCACCTGACTGCGATGTCTTTGCAAGTAGCTGGAGGATTATATGTGGTGAATGTACAAGGTTCTGTGAGGCGATGGATGACCGACCGTCTTCAGTTTAATTGTTTAATTCTCTGTAAATTTTAATATTGTTATCTGCTGTGCTATGTGTTTTTACTTATTGTTAGTGTTTGTATTTTTGTTACAATGTATGAATTTCACAGTGCCTTGGTGTTTAACTGTAATACTGTGCAATTAGTTTTTTTCAAATAAATAAATAAATAAAATGTTTTATTTATTTCATGGTCTATTAATTTCAAATGACATTTATGCGTAAGTATTATTGTTAAGGCTGAAACAAGAAAAAAGTCCTTTAAAAGTTAAATCATCAGAATGGCCAATTAATCATTCTGTCCTTTAAGTAACATACATTTGAAATTTAACTTGTTTTTAAATGCTAAATTCCTGTTTGCTTTATGGCTGTGTAAAGTATTTTTGGCTTTTAGTATTTTCCGCTTATGATTAACATATTTTTTTAAACATGTAAGTATTTTTTCTCAAGAGAAAGTAAAAGGAGACAAATCGTACGTATTTATTGACTCCTTACCTAAAACTTTAATGTGGAGGTTAGTAATTTTGTCTTACCAGCATTTTTTTAGGATTGAGAGCATTAATGCTAAAGCGACACGTAACTCCGTAAATATTGAACACATGTACAATACGATAAATGATTCGTGCAGATAAAAAAAGAACATGATATGTTACTCTTTACAGCTTCCGTTTTAATTCCAAAGAAAAAAAGTTATGACAGTGTAAAGACAAAAAAAACCATTAAAAATGCTTTTTCTCGAAATGACCCTTTTGGATGTTAGTAGTTTTGCTTTTCCAGTGACGATATATTACTAGCGACCCGCCCTCGCTTCGCTTCGGTTAATTTGAGTTTTCTATAACACACGTACATAAAACAAAATTTATTATACATAAAAACCTTCCTCTTGAATCACTCTATCTACTAAAAAAAAAGCATCAAAATCTGTTGCGTAGTTTAAAAGATCTAAGCATACATAGGGACAGACAGCGGGAAGCGACTTTGTTTTATACTATGTAGTGATTATTACCTGTATCGCAATATGATCCAAACGCAGTAAGATTAAGTAGCTGTTTGTCCATTTCGCGATACGCCTAATTAGCAGTTAGGCTAAAATACGTTACGCCTATAGACAAAAGTATCACAAATATGAGGTAGGTTTAGGTTATGTTAGTTTTGCAGCAGGCCCGGAGGGCCAACACCACCCAGAAATAGGAGCTCCGCGAAGGCGGAGCTCCGTCGACTGTTAAATTTAGTTTTGTGGAAGAAGGGGAAATTCGCTTTTGGACAAAATCGCATTAAGTTCAAGTCTCACTCAGCTGAATTAGCTTTTGGACAAAATCGTAATAAGGTCAAGCGTCTCACTCTGCCATATTCGCTTTTGGACAAAATCGCAAGAGGCCTAAGTCGTAATGCGGCTACCTATCGATTGGTCTAGGCATAACATAAATAACGCGAATTTATAGTCAGAGTACGTTTTAGGCAGACCCGGACAAAAGGACAGAAACGTCGAGCGTCCAGTGGCGCCCTCATGACTACCTATATTGTGTTTTCTAATTAACTAAAGAATTTCCTTGCAATCAGACGAAATGTTTTTGTAGCGCAAGTAAAAACACAATTTATGGTATACGTAACAAACTTTAACAACAATTACCCTTTGAGTAGTCAGCTTAACGGGAAAAGGTGGCCACTTTTTTCCGTTAAGTTGATAACTCGAAGGTGAATTATTATTAAACTATGTGATATACCTTATAAGTTGTGTTTTCATTTGTAGTACAAACCCCTACCGACCAATTTCAAGAAAATACCTGGCGCCACTTATACATCCGGCGTACGCTCGGCGCAGTCTTAATACTGCAATTAAGTTTGAATATCACAGCACTATTTCTGAATTTCAGGCGTCTTAATATGTACAGTCAACCAATTTGATTTTTAGGCCACTTTGGACTATGTTAAAGTGACGTTGTCAACCAAAACGTAAGAGACTCCCTATGATTTGGTTTACAACGTCACGTTGACAAAGTCCATAGTGGCCTAGGAATCAAATTGGTTGACTGTACGTTATTTTTTTTCACGAATCACGAGATGACGGGCCCGTTCCTGACGCCGCTCACACGGAGCGGACAGGACACGCGTGAGGCTGGCCGGGGTGGCTCGCCAGCTACGCCGGCTTCACCGTCAACTAGATCAACAACTCCAACCAGTTCTTCTGGTACTTTCCTTCAGGTGCAGAAGCTGCGAAGAGACGCGCAGCTCGCGGACTACGTGGCTACGGACATACTGGTGCTGGGCGCACTTCGTGCTCACAGCCCAGCCTGAACGGGCCTGGGACCTGAGCACCGAGGTCACACACCTGCAGGGCTGACAACCCCGCATCCTGCACACTTCGATTTTCAAATATCCCTCTCGTCATGTCATAGTATTATTAAATATCTTCGTCGGTTCTAACGGTTTTTGTCGTATCAAAAAGGGTATGTAAGAAAAGTTTGCGCCGGTTGGTTTTTCCCTTTTTTTTAGGGTTCTATAACAGTTGCGTCATTAAGAATGACGATCAAAAATGATCACATGATACAGTGATCAAGTTTAGAGTAACAATCAAAATTGCAGAAGGTGACTGCTGTCCCACTCTAACTAAACTAACTTTCAAGTTAGAAAAAGACAGCATTTTTTAAAAAAATACTGCCGTGATATAGGTACTCGTATCTATAATGCCGTTATCTGACATCTGATTCCTTTAAAATTTTTAATGCTATATTAATGAGAGAAAAATTCTCTATCAATCTGTGTTTGCGATTTTAAAACAAGAATTTGGTAGATAACCGCATTATAGATATATCACGGCAGAATAGTGGGCGGTAGGTATGGTATAATAGGCAGACGAGCAGGCGGCTCACCTGATGGTACGTGATCACCGTCGCCCATGGCCACCTGAAACACCCGGGGGATTAAAGGTGCGCTGCCGGCATTATAAGAAAATGTAGGCTTGTGTCTTGAAGGTTGCCATGTTGTACCGATCCGGAAATACCATTACAATTGTGGTTCTTACTCTAGAACTGAAGTTAATATTTCCTAGGCGCTAATATTTCCTAGGTGGTCCTTTAAGACTGCACCGAGCAAACGTCGAGCGTCCAGTGGCGCCCTCATTACTATTATTGTTTTTTCAAATTAATTAAATAATTTCCTTGCAATCAGACGATACGTTTTTGTAGTGCAAGTAAAAACACAATTTATGGGATACGTAAAAAACTTTAATAACAATTACCCTTTGAGTAGTCAGCTTAACGGGAAAAGGTGGCCATTTTTTTCCGTTAAGTTGATAACTCGAATGTGAATTGTTATTAAACTAGATGATATACTATATGAGTTGTCTCCTCTTTGGAAGCGCTGGTAGATTCTCGACGTGTAAAAGTGCCCGTGCGGCCTACTTACAGAATAAATATATTTTATTCAGAGGCCCTCGCCAAGATGCATTACGATAACTTGCGTTTCTATTCGTTTTGTTTTTAAACCAATCGCGTCACTGGTAGATCACGTGACTTTTCGTATCACGTGATCTACCAGTGACGCAATTGGTTTTAAAACAAAACGATTAGACACGCTAGTATGTATGTATGTAAACACTTTATTGTACAAAAGAAAAACCATAACAATACAATTAATATAAAAATATGTACAAAGGCGAACTTATCCCTTTAGTTAACGTAATGCATCTTGGCGAGGGCCTCTGATGACTGCGTAAACGAAACACCTAGACCTGTGGCTTTGGACTTAGGACTAGTGTTGTTATGGTTAACCATATCCGTAACCGAATCCGAAATAAGTTTTGGATAGTATCGGATAGGGCGGAGTGTAACATTTTTTTTTTTATGCCAGAAGACAAACTAGCACACACAGGCCACCTGATGGTAAGTGGAAACTGTGACCCATAGACATTTGCATTCACAAGACTGCAATGCAATCCTAAGACTGCAAATGCGTTGCCAACCCTGAGGACCAAGATGGAATGCCTCTATGCTAGTCATTTCACCGGCTGTCTTATCCCCAAACCAGAACACAACAATGCGAACACTGCTGTTTGGCGGTAGGTTAATGGGTAAGATGGTGGTAGCGATCCGGACGGACCCTGCACAAGGCCCTACCACCCGGACCTACACTCGTACGAATTAAAGTTAATTTTGATTTTGCATTTAATTAGTTACCTACATATAACACTTCAAAACGAGTAGCTGTAAGAAAGAATTACTTGTATGACAGATTGCGAAACCTACAAGGTACAAATGAAAGTCGAATATAATCTTATTTGCATTTCATTTTACAGTTCCATAAAAAAATAATATCCGTAACCGAAACTATCGGATAATCCGAAATAATTTAATATCCATAACCGTAACCGAAACCGATTATATATTTTACCAATATCCATATCCGGATCCGAAATTATATAGGTATATATAACATCCCTAAATAGAAATTTGGTAGTTTGTCAAGATCGTAGCAAGTGGAAAGAAGTGGTAAGTGGATAGACTGGGAAACAGGCGTGATTTAATGTATGTATGTCTGTATATAACATCCCTGCTTAGGACGAACGCGAATCGTATTTGGACTTGATGGCGTAATCATTGTGAAACTGCTGGATCCCGCACTATCGAATAGTGCACGAATGCATGAGTGTGATTTATATTGTTTTTATCTGCAATCTGGGCTAAAGAAGGTGATAGCAATATTGTAGGTAATAAAAGTAGTACCAATAATCATACGTCGTTATCGCGGGAAAAATCATTTGACACTACTGAAAGATTACCTATGACAAATCGTCAGTGCGCGTGCAATACCGCGTAAGTAAAAAAATCATGTAGTTGCAAAATGTACCTTACTGACTTTGGTGCTAAGGTGTACTTTGCAACTTATTTCATTTGTTAGTTACGCGGTATTGCAGGCGCACTGACGAAATAGGTAATAACTGAAGTGACACTCGTATCTAGAAACGTTTATGCCTACGAGTTCAAAATGTATCAATTTTCATTCTAATTTCATACCTCCGTACTTAACTTGATTAGCAGTACATTTTTTTTTAAAATGTCTACGGAATCCTAACGTTAAACCTCTTCAGACAATTTTCCTGCTAGGTACTTTAAACATTTGTCATTCTTGATTGATTTGATATGTACAAAAACCTATCTAAATTAAATTTGAGTGCAAATGGAAAACATTATATAAAAAATTTAAACTAGTTTTGGAGAAAAATACTTCATTCGAAATATAACTTTTTTAATCAAGTTGTCATGTCGACTTACCTCTAAGTAAGCGTTTACTCTGTGTAAGAGAAGTTTGATTGACCTTTTCCAGCGAAAATTTCGTGCTAGATATGAAGAACTTCTTGGAGGTTTATAACGTATGTATGAAGTCTACTGTGTAAAATATTTTAATTTGACACCTTATCCCTACTAAGGTTCTCTGGAAGAGATCGCTTAACAGCGATAAGACCGCCTGTTGTTTACCTGTGTTATTTTGAATTGTACTGTTTCTCTGTAATGTTTTTGTTTGGTGTGCAATAAAGTGTTTTGTATTGTATTGTATTGTACCTATAGGCAGAATATTCCGTTTATACTAGACAGACATTCTGTTATATGTGTTCTTTGATAGATTTGTTTTAGCCCCCGCGATAACGGCGTATGGTAGTAATCAGGGGTAGTAATAGAATAGTAACTGTAGAGGGATTGATATCAGACTGATAAAACGTATAACGCCAGTCGATGTTTCGAAAAACTTTTGTCCTTGGTTTCGTTTGTCGGAAGTTTTCATTTGTCTGAAAACTGTTTTTTCCGTGCCCATTAGATTTTCAAAATGTTTTTTAACGATTGCGGCATCATAAACGCCAAAATAAACCTATAAAAACTACATTCTAATAATATTATAATACTAAACTAGGTACCTACGTATTAAATCATCGTTACCGTTCGAAGACTCAACAAAAGCTTCCAAAAAAAACGTGGGGGCCTAGTTGGTACGAGTAGCTTTTGTAGTGTGTCTACGAAGCTGGCCGTCCCAGGTTCGATACCCGGCATGGGGAAATATTTGTATGATTAGCACGAGTATTTGTTCCTGACTCAGGAATCCTGAGTCTTGTTTGTGTTCTATGTCTTTAAGTGCCTAGGAACTATCGACACGAGAAGAAAAACGAAATTTACTCAAGTAAGTATATGTTTTTATTAGAGATGCGCCGAATATTCGAATCGTATTCGGTATTCGGCGTATTCGGCATCTTTTTCACTATTTGTATTAGGCCGAATTATTCGGTTCGAGTATTTCTATTTTATTGGCTACACGGCATGGTATAGAACAAAAAGACAAAAGTTCTTGTCAAAGAAATCCTTTGAAGAATGTGTTGATTAAGTAAAGCTAATAAATAATAAAATAAAGCAATCGTGTGATATTTTGAAGGCTTGTGACAGCGCAGTGTGCGGGGTGGCGGGCGGTGAGGTACGGCTCTCTCGTCATCTAACCAGCAGCGACACGTAGCGTACATGTTAGATCCTGTTTACGCGTCAAAACAACGAATTTGTAAACCGAATATTTTGGCCGAATATCCGGTTCGGTAAAGGTTAAACCGGATAGTATTCGGCTATTCGGTGAAACCACTATAATTCGGCGCATCTCTAGTTTTTATCTATATATAAATAAGTTTATCGTTCCCTAGTACCCATAGTGCAAGCCTAGAGCTTAGTTTGGTTTGGGACTAAATAAATTTGAGTAAGATTATCCCTGATATTTACTTATTTTATTTTTATTTAAATCACTGATGTTTTATTCACTAATCGTATTTTGCACTTTTAATCGTTTTAAGATTAAAAAATCTTAATTAATATAGGTACTTATCTATAAGAACAGCCGCAGTCGTTTGTGATTCAGATTAACATTACCGACTCCATGTAGGTACCTATATCTAATTAAGACAGGTGTATATCGCACTGTTATCGCTTATCAATCTAACACTGAATTCTTATTAATTAATAAAACCTGTTTTAACCTGACCTGAGTCACTTTTGCGATTACCAAACGCGCTCGCACTCCCAATCAGCTTCAAAACAAATGGTTTTCATTTTGTATGCAGACTCGCCTTCGGACTTTGCATTAGGCAATAAACCGTCGATATTGCCTAACGCACTTGCCATCGCAATCGTTTTCGATTTGGCAACTGAAGGTGAGTTTTCTTGTAGGCACCCATGTCATACATACATACATAGGTACATAAACTCACGCCTTTATTCCCAGAGTGGGGTAGGCAGAGCTACAGAATTACCAACAACTCAAACTTGTTGATAATTCTGTAACCACATTTTGCACACTTAGGCTAAGATGTTTACCAGTGTATTAGTGACAGGTTGCAAGCCCATCGCCTAACAATACTATACGCCTTTATTCCCTTAGCCGTCTCTTACGACATCCACGGGAAGATATGGAGTGGCACTATTCTAACCCGGCAACCACACGGGGAAACCACCCATGTCATAACTGGTTGGAAATACCAACCTAAAAGGTTTGGTGGGCTTCGAGGAGTTGGGATGGCTTGATTGAACATACTGTGGTAATCCCACCCACTCGCAAAATAGGCGCTAGAATAGGGGGTAGGCAGAGCTACAGAATTACCAACAACTCTAAAAACTTGTTAATGTTCGTATTCAAGGTTGCAAGCCTAACAGTACTACACAGCCTTTATTCCCTTAGTCGTCTCTTAAGACATCCACGGGAGGACATACACAAACAAAAACAAATACCTATTTACTGATAAATAACAAAATTTACAGTAATTTTATGTCTAACCGCATCGTTTTATGTAGGTTTAAAAATGCCGTTACCTGAATCCAAATAAACATTTTTTTGTTATATAGATCAATGCTAAAGCAGCAAATAACCGGTGTCTGTCGAGTAATAATTTCACTAGATATCTTTTGATGATAAAAGTCAGAAACAAGTCACAACCATGTTATCAGCGATCCGGCCTGCTATCAAAATTATACACTTAAGAGCAATGAAAACGGGTCACTTTCTATGGAAATTCTATACAAAGTGACTCTTGCCAATACTGCCCTCATAAACCAAAAGGCATTATCTCAAATTCAATAGCCAAAAAAAATCAATCCTCTCACGATAGTAATAAGGCTGCATTTTCTACAGGAGTTTCTCTGAGATACCGCCTTTTGTCTTAGCAGGGCAGTATAGTCCGTGTGGTGTGATCTTACTGTCGTCATAATAGTATCGCGTGAATTTACGGAGCACAGAGATATCTGTGTTGAAATCTATTTTAATTCATAACAGTGCAGTGCCGTAACCACACGCTCGCGTTAATAATGGTCAAATTAATCGAAGCCACGAGTGACAAACATGTCGGGCACTTCTTTGTGGACTACATGAGTAAAGATACTGATGAAATTTGTCAGGTAAGTTGGAAATATTTCATTTATATGCTGAAATTAGACGGGGATTTAAAAAAAAAAACAGGTTTGAGTGGCATCTGAATTTAAGAGCGTTGGTAGTCTAGTCGGGGACTCCTGATCGTAAGGTACCAAGTTCGAACCCCCGCGGTCCCCATATACCAATATTTTTTTCTATCCTATGTACGTTACCCAATGCTCTTACGGTGAAGGAAAAACATTGTAAGGAAATCTGCACTTTCGAACCAGAGTGTGTAAGAGAGTAATTGCACAAAATATCCTAAGGAGGTCGAAGTGTTTCCGAAACATAAGATTACTCTTCTGAATGTTTATCTACACCGTGGGCCCGAATAACCCGAGGGATTTTAACCATCGATTTTAGAGCCCAATTGGAGTATATAAAGTAGTATAACATGTAGTCCAATAACGCACGATTCCCGAGATTTTTATTATTTAAAAATCAATTCCATAGTTAATTTAATTTGAACTCTGTCACCTTAATCTAAAGCATTATTTACTAAGAAATCGATTAATTAATTTATGTTGTATGTTGATGATAGTGCTACTTACAACATGAATCTTTCTTAGTAAATAATGCTTTAAGCTAAGGTGACAAGAGTTCAAATTAAATTAACTATGGAATTGATTTTTAAATAATAAAAATCTCGGGAATCGTGCGTTATTGGACTACATGTTATACTACTTTATATACTCCAATTGGGCTCTAAAATCGATGGTTAAAATCCCTCGGGTTATTCGGACCCACGGTGTATAATATTACTGTTTATACATTTTTACTATGTGGACTATTGCAGTTGACCTGTAAGTCAAAAGTCAGGTCAGTCAGTCAAGTCAAGTCGCGAAGTTTTTCTTATAACAAACATAATATATATATATATAGGTATTATGGTTTTTGGGAGACTTGACAGTAGCCCGTGGAGCTAACCCCATGTGCTTCTGTTTAGTCCATTGCAGAAAATTCTCTTTTACCGAACAATTGTCTTCGCGTGTGATATCCACGGACTTATTGCTCTAATAAGTCCATGGGAGTGTCTATAAATAACTTGACATTGGCGAAATACACATTAACAGGAGTGAAAGACATTAATAAAAAAATAGTACATTGTGTATTAAGGGTGGTAAAGAAAGAATTACAAACGAGAGTCTGTTAGAAGCCCGAAGCCGAAGGCTGAGGGCTTTAATGACTCGAGATTTGTATTTATTTTACCACCCGTTTACCACCCCAATTGGTGTGACATTGTACCCTGTTTTGTAAGTTCTTCCATGGTCTACTCTTAGAGTTTATAGTGGCTGATACTTTGATCCATTCATTTTCCGCCCTAGGGATGGAAATGCCATTTTCGGCGTGCTAATGAGATATGGAAATCATTATTTTCCGAACTGGAGAAATAAAAACCATTTTTTCATCACACTTGCTCGTAAATAGTGTCCTAACATGCTAGAAAAATCGACCGTAAATCCAAAATAATACCCGCGGGCCTTTTTTACCATTACGCTTCTAACGTACGTAATAGCTTTTTTTTTAAATATTACACGTGGACTCAAACTATCACAATACGTCAGGACCCCAATTCTTGTGCCATTCGATATGAAGTTTCATTCGAGATGAAATGTCAGTAGCATACAATTTCCTAAAAATCTCGCATATAAACTATTGATCTCGACTGTCACTAGAATCGGACTCCGAACCCGTTTGACATTAGCTGTGGTAAGTCACAGACAATGATATTGTAGTCTGCCGAGACATATCCTATAATCTGTGGTCTGCCGCTAATAAGTTAAAAATATGATCTTTTGTCTGATTTTATTTCATTTCCTCGCAATTGTGATGAAAAACATTGTATGTTACACGGGTGGTAAAGGAAATACAAAGCTCGAGTCATTAAAGCCCTCAGCCTACGGCTTCGGGCTTCTAACAGACTCTCGTTTGTAATTCTTTCTTTACCACCCTTAATACACAATGTACTATTAATGGTTGATGTCTCAAACAATTAACTCACTGTTTAATTTACTTAAGTTAATGAGATTGTTAAAACCAATCACCACTGGATACATGGACATCCTACATTAATTATTGAAGTGAAGTAGATACGTCAAGTGCCATCGCTTTGGCGGGAAATTTGACAGATATTATTGTCAACAAACTTATCAATAGACTAAACAATTAGTAGGGTGACAATTAATTTCAATTAAAAGTTAGTTTCAAAATACATTCTTTACATAAAAAAATAAGTTTTGTTTCATGTAACTGCGACTTAAACATGATCGCCATTAATAACTGAATTAGAAAAATTGGTTCCTGATTACCAAAAAAAAATCACCGTCTATAAGGAGTTCCGGTGGCCATCTTAGAGGCTCATCATCAGTTCCACTTCACCAAATTAGTGCTTATACACGAGTTACAATGAAAAATACCAAAATCGCTATAGGTATAGCTATAAATTTTGAAGGGCATTTTAAATTTCGTAAGGACTAGATTGCAAAACGACTATGGCCTGTATTAATAAACTCATATTGGCTGAGATTCGCGTCACAAGATACGTCAAAGTAAACGTCAAACCATAGAGCATTGTAATTTTTGACACATCTCGAGACGAGCATTAGAGTTGAGATTAGTTTATTAACCAACTAAACAAAACGCCTTTTTTGTACTACCTATGCCCTAGTAAGCAAAAAGTGTATGCTTACCTAGTCGTTTTACTATCAGTGCGTTCTGCTGGGGTAATTTTGTTTTCATAAAAACAAAGCGTTATAGAACTAACTCCATCTTCAACCCAGGCATTCTAAATTGGCATTGACCAAAAAAAATTACTCACGGTTTTTACTTTCTCATTCGAAAGAATAGGAAATTTTAAGACACCAATTTCATTAATTTTGTAATTGACCCGGTAGTTTTGTTTTAATATCTTTATTTATTTAGCAGACATTTTATGGATGACATGATTATTTTAAATTTGCGTTAGCGTTTTCTAATAAATTACGACAATTAAATGATATCTAATGAAAAAAAGTGATTGTAATAGTGTATCAAAACATACTATTTGCAGCTGTTTTCGCCTAACCCGTAAGATACACCTAGGAGGGCTTCAAGCCGAAAACGAAAGTCAAACAAAGGTTAAATATACTTTTGCCGAAATATCCAAAATAGATAAATATTTCAAAAACTTAACAATGCAGAACGGCTTTAAAAGCCTATTCCTCGAAATGGTTTTCGAATTGGAGTATTTTTTTGTAAAAATATGAACAATCCCAATTAGACGTTTTGCAACCAAGATCTTATAAAACTAAATCCGTAACCGCAAAAGAAAATCCTCATTTTGTTATGAACTTTATTTTCATTTTAACTAGACCAACATTTTAATACAGATTTTGTAAGTTTTTTTTTAAACCCCAATGGAATTTTATTGACCATTATAAATTAGGTGCAAATTTAAATAAACACAAATGGAATGTTCCTAGTCTATTTTGTAAGTGTTTTTGTTATTGCTCAATAATAAATAATGAACACTTCATTTTATTTTCCCATAAAATAAAAGTAATTATCCGTCACGATTTTTTCAGATTTTTTGATTAACTTGGATGATTATGCGGGGGTAATTTTTTGTAAAATTTTGGCTATAAATCAAATAGTACATGTTTTGACATATGCAGATTGCGCCGTTTCATAATATGACACCTCATTTGCTATAATAAAACCACTTTAAATTTTTAACCTTTTTTTTTATACGAAAACAGGAGCGGGCAAGCAAGTTGTACAACTATGCCAAATTTCAAGTGAATAGCATTTGTAGTTGCTGAAAAAACTTATGATCCGTTTACTATTTAGGTTACCGTAAAACTACACAACTATGATCCTGTACCCTTACCATGAGCACAGCCATGAGTTACAATCACTGTACTCGCCAGCGAGTCGAACGCTCTGTCCTTCGCTCTCTATAAGAATACTGCGAGGCCTGCGAGGGACAGAGCATTCGACTCGGGCGAGTACGGTAATTGTAACTCATGGTAAGGGGCCTAAATTTTTCTTATCACGTTATTCTAAAAATATAATAGCTTTAGCTATAGCTAGAGCTTAGAGCAATCGATTTTAGACCAAACAGTACATATATGTCATGGATGTTTTCTATGTATTTAAGTATATAGTTCTCTATATAAGTATTTATATCGTTGTCTAGTTCCCATAGTACAAGCCTAGAGCTTACTTTATTTATTTTTTATTTATTTATTTATTTATTTATTATCAATTAGCACTCACAGTTAAACCTTACGTGCTAATTGTTACACATTTAATTACACTATTTATGTCAACATGGTATGAAACTAATTATTAACACAATACTATTTACGTCAACTTACATAATATCATAGAATTTAACATGTCCCAATAGCAAAATAAATAAGAAAATATAGTATAATTATGAACATGTCCACTTACGCTATACAATACTACTATATAGAAAAACAACTAGGTACTTAAATACTATGCTATGCTAACTACCTAAATTGAGCTCGGAGTCACTCTTGCCTCTAGAAAACGACATGATGCGGTTAAAAACCTTGACTCTGGGGTGAAGAAAATGTCGAGCTGGCGATCAATATCCAGGATAGCATTGAGAAGTGATAGGGCTTGGTGTAAGGGGGATGAAGCGAGAGCACGCGTCCTGGCCGGAGGGATGGCGAAAAAACTGCGGCGGCGGTCACGCAGGGTGGAAACACGAGGAACCCGCATACGTATTTGCGACATAAGCTGCGGATTGGCTAAACAACCTCGTATAAGTTGGAAGAAATATTTAATTAAATAAATATTCCTCCGAGCCTCCAAGGACGTGTACTCCACCATACCTAGCAAGAAGAGAGACGGGTAAATGAAAGGGTAGAAACCGTACATTATTCTGTACAGGAAACGGACAAACGATTTCTGGACTCTCTCCAAGAGTAGCGTGTAGCGCTGCTCATGGGGATTCCATATCGCGGCATTAGTCTCAAGCCTGCTACGGACATATGCATTGTACAGGACACTAATTGCGTGCCGGCTAGTAAACAATTTGGCCTGGCGAATGACAAATCCTAGACATCTCCTAGCTTCGTTACAGATCCTGGTTATGTGCTGATTGAACGAGAGTTGCGAATCAAAGTACGTGCCAAGATCTTTTACTTCGCTTACACGCTTTAATGGTTCGTCCAGCAGCAGGTACGTGCAGTCTATAGGGCGGCGTGAACGTGTATAGGTCATTACCGCGTATTTATCCTTGTTAAGGGAGAGACTATTATTGGAGGCCCACATGCCAACAGCATCTATATCCAGTTGAAGTAAAATTGAGTCGCTAGGGCTGCTAACAGGCAGTGCCAATTTTACGTCATCAGCGAATAAAAGGCACGTTGAGAACTTTATTGCTGTTGGCAGGTCATTGATTAATATTAAAAATAATAGGGGTCCAAGATTGGTTCCCTGCCCAATCCCAGAAGTTACCAAGTACCTATCGGACCTGGATCCTTCATACTGCACGAACTGGTACCTTTCGGAAAGGTAACTGGCTAAAAACTCAAGCAGATGTGTGTTAAAACCAGCCATAGACAGTTTCATAAGCAAGACGTCGCTGTCGACTCTATCAAAAGCCTTTTTAAAATCAAAGTAGGCAACGTCAACTTGCCTCCTTTGATCCAAATTATTAGCAACCAGGGTTACAATGTTGAGGAGGTTGGACGCTGTTGATCTCTTAGGCAAAAAACCATGCTGTTCATCACAAAACCAACCTCTCAATTGCTTAAACACTTGTGCATATATAACTGATTCAAAGATTTTTCCGAAAATTGGCAGTACAGCAATCGGTCTATAATTCTGAATAACAGATTTGAACCCAGACTTATGGATGGGTAGAACTTTACTGGTTTTCCACTCTGAGGGATACGTTTTGGTCCTTAAAGCCAAATTAAACAGATATTGCAGTGGTTGCACGAATGCCTCACGACAATCCTTAACTATATATTGCGGTACCCCATCGGGTCCCTGGGTGTGCTTGGGACGCAATCGATTAATGGCTGTTCGCACATCAGCTTCACTGATGTACTCTAGTGATATGCGGCGATCACTTGGTCCCACAAATTGCGCTGCAGCCATTGCACAGGCAGCCTCTACATCTAGCGTAGGAGCATTAGAAAGGAAAACACTCCTGAAGAAGTCAGCAAACGCGTCTGCGACCTCTTGGGATGTCATGCTGCCAAATGTGGCAGGTTGGCTAGACCCACGAAGGCGTTTAACATAAGACCAGAACGAGGAAGGATCCTTTATGATATTATTTTGTAAATCCTGGATAAAATTTCGCATAGCTGCGTCCGATTGCAGGTTAATCGTCCTCCGATAGTACGAGAAAAATGCGTAATATAATTGGTTTCCTGTTTGCTTGTATAGTCTATGGTATGAGTTTTTTACCGAATTTAATTGAATGAGTCCGGGAGTGTACCATTTGGGAAATTGCTGATTTGGTTTATTTCTGGGGTTTTTAAGCGGCACAGACTCGCTTAGCGCATCATTAAGGATGCTATAGAAACACCTAGCACAGTCGTCTACTTCATTAATGGCATGCAGTTGTGACCAGTCAACGGTCGCGAGCCTATGGTAAAGAAGGTGGAAATTTGGGACTAGGTCAATTGGTGTGAGATTGTCCCCTTATTTATTTATTTATTATTTATTTATGATACCTAGCAATAATAGCTGTAAGGTATCATATTTTAGAAAATTATAATGAGGAATTAATTATCAACAAGTTTTCAAAGTTGTTTGTAATTCTGTAGCTCTGCCTACCCCACTCTGGGAATAAAGGCGTGAGTTTATGTATGTATGTATGTATGTATAATGAGGAACATTGGACTATTGTTGCAGGCTAGGACCATAGTTGTGTAGTGTTACGGTATCAAATATCCTGTAATTGAATCTCTGCCAGATAAGAAATTCCAAGTAGGTATACTTAAGCACAGTCTAAATAACACCTGCAAATCGGTAATGGCCTAGATAAAGATGGAAAATCCCACATCGGCCGGCGTCGTAACAGGGATGTCACAAACATGGAAAAACCAAACAACAAACATGGTAAACATCTTAGCCTAATTGTGTAAAATGTGGTTACAGAATTATTACCAAGTTTTTAGAGTTGTTAGTAACTCTGTAGCTCTGCCTACCCCACTCTGGAAATAAAGGCGTGAGCTTATGTATGTATGTATGTATGGAAAAACCAGCCAAGTGCGAGCCGGTCTAGCGCACTAAGGGTTTCGGACCGGGTCCATATTGGCTCATACATATAAAATTCGTCTTACGAATTTTTATTCAAATACCGATTTGTGACTATACTCATCATTACTCCGAAAAAATTTCTTCATATTTTTTTGTTCATACTTTTTTAAAGTCAATATATAATCATCGCACCTCATAATATTTTTTTTCAAAAAACTGTTATGTACTTTTTTTAGATTTTTATAAATCTAACCTAACCTACACGTAAGATATTTACGAAATTCTGAAAAGTGTACGGTTCCATGAATATTGACCGTATAAGTTCAGATGATTATAAGTACCGATCGTTATTATTCAAAAAAAATATGAAGAGTATGAAGAGTGATCATTAGGTTGTAAAATTATATGAGATACATTTTCGGAGTTCCAATAATGTAATTTGCAATTTTGTATGAACTTTGGCGCACCCGTTTCGGACCATATATTAAAAATCACGTTTTTTGTTTTAAAGTGAATATAGATTTACAACTAAGTAAATATTCTGTGAATATTTCAAACATGATGCCGTTATTAATATCGAGCAAAAACGGCAACACGCTTGTAGTATGGGAGCCCCACTAAAATATTTATTGTATTCTGTTTTTAGTATTTGTTGTTATAGCGGCAACAGAATTACATCATCTGTGAAAATTCCAACTGACTAGCTATCACGGTTCATGTGATACAGCCTGGTGATGGACAGACAGACGCTTATTGCTGCTATAGTGCTATCTTGGGATAGGATAGAATATTAATGACTTCACCGACATGAGCATAAGTCTTCAGAGAACGACGGTGATAATGAAAGCGCTGTTCAGATAGACGCGGGCACCGGAAAGCAAGAGTCCCGGCGCTCGGTGCTGGCCCGCACGGTGCGGCTGGCGCGGAGCCTCCGGCGCTGCGGGCTGCGGCCGGGAGACGTGCTGGTGCTGGGCGGGCGCAACCACCTCGACGTGCACATCCCCTTCTACGCCGCGCTGCTCAACGGGCTGCCCATGGCCGGCGTCGACCCCCAGTTCAAGTACAGTAAGTTTTTAGGAACCCACAAAAATCAAGACAAACAACAATCAAAAGATACAACATGTGGCTTATGTTATGCCTGTTGGACTGGAATGGTACCAGCTAACCATGCTGCCATTTGGTGACAATAAAAACTGACTGAATTAAATTAAGCATGACATTATCTCCTTTTTAACTTGGTAACGAGGAACTGATAATAGTAAACAGTCAGTTATGTTGATAACAACATAGATAACAATAGCATCATGTCACTAATTTAGTGCTCAGTCAGACAAATACATACATCCACTTTTGCACCTTATTCCATTGATATAAAGTGGAAAAGCGGAAACATGACTTTGTAGCTTACTGTTCATAAAATTATGCAGAATCATTCTACTATCATAATAACATCTATCTAAATAATAATAGTGATGTTTCTCGCCGGACAACTATATCACACAATATTACTTTTAAGTTGTCCGGCAGCGTGAGCATGTCATGCTCACTTAAAGGTCTTTGCTTACGGCGGCGTCGTTGATCGGGTCACCACCTTCCCGAACACATGGTTGAGGGAGGCGATGGCTGAGATACGCGTCATACTCGTGAACGGGTGCTGTTTGTGGGGTCCGGTCTGTTCACGTCTGCAAGGACTTTTTGTTCAATTAATTATTTCAGTTATGGCTTTTGACGTAGAGACCTCATCGTGTTGTTCTCCTAGTCATTATTTTTAGTTTAATGTATTTGACCGTACATTTGCAACGTTTATATTTTTGCTAGTTATAATAATTAATAATTGGTTCTTTATTACCTTGTAATGTAACTTAGTTTTAAGTAAGTATTCTTGTATTTTTTGTTCGAAAAAAAAAACCTTCTGCTGGAGTTTCTTGCGGCGCTTCTTCTCCGCAATGATAGTATATAGCTTTATGATTATGGGCCTTGTTGTCTAAACTAAAATGGTTTATTATATTCTATTAGTTTTCCCCGTGTGGTTGCAGGGTTCGAATAGTGCCACTCCATGTCTTCCCGTGGATGTCGTAAAAGCCGACTGAGGTAATAAGTATAGGCGTGTAGTACTGTTAGGCGATGGGCTTGCAACCTGTCACTAATACACTGATAAACATCTTCGCCTAAGTGTGCAAAATGTGGTTACAGAATTATCAAAAAGTTTTTATAGTTGTTGGAAATTCTGTTGCTCTGCCTACCCCACTATGGGAATAAAGGCGCGAGTTTATGTATGTATGTAGTTTTCTTAACCATATGTTGGTTTCAGGTGACATCAAGACACTTTTCACCATCGTGGAGCCGAAGATAGCATTCTGTGAGTCCGACATGCTGGAAGACTATCGGCGAGCTGCTGAAGACCTGGGATTAGCCATTGAAATTGTCACCTTCGGAGCAGGGGAGAGCTCCATGGCCAGCTTCATGGAAAAGTACCAGGATTCCGAACCAGTAGAGCAGTTTAAGTTAGTACTTGTCTTACTATTATGATCGGTAGGGTTAGGGTTTTTGGTGGCATATCGTGGTTCTTGAATCCATTGAGTCGCTATGTCCCAATTATTATAATACATGACACTTTGATTTTGACCTTCAGTATGGTCATATTTCAAACTGAACTAAACAAATTTTTACTTCCGTAATTCCTTACCTATTAATATTTGCTTACCAAAGAGATATCCTCCATATCAAAACTCATTTAAATTGGTTTAGCGGTTTGATGAATAATTTTGAAATATTAAAATACTGAAGGTCAAAATCAAAGTGGCATGTATTATAATAAATAGGGAATAGCGACTCCATGGATTTTAGAGCCCCTATATGCCATTATAAGTCCTTACTGTAATGGTCAGACATCGGACTTTGTGAGCAAAATTAAAAAATATCGATAAACAGATGGGTGAAGGTCGTTTCTAATATGTATTAGACTATGAGCTTAGTTTGGGACTATGGAAATTTGTGGGAGATTGACCCCTGTTTGCCTGTTCCCTTCTTTATCCTGAAAAAAAAAGTGAATCAAGCAGAAACTTTTCAAGGCCTAATTTGTGTCCTGAATTTAAGTCTTTATGAGTGCATGCTCGTTGTCGTGTTTTAGCTGATAAATGTTTATCTATATTATTGTGATAATATCTCGGAAATACCGAATTCCCTCCATGTAAAATAAAACCTTGTCGCATAAAACCAACGATTACTTAATTCCTATATAATTTCTAGCTCGTCACTTGACGCTGCTGTCATTATAACAAGGTTCTACGGTCGATCAACGTTTAAAGTTCTTGATGTTACGGTCGACGTCATAGATATGAAATTATTTTTATTCACCTTATTCCATTGAAATAGGGTACAAAAATCTAAACATATCTTTTTGTCAAATGGACAGTCAAGACTCAAGATTAAAAAGAAATAGGCGCTCAAACTTGTAGTACCTTATTGCCATAGTAATAAGGTCTGTGTACATGTTTTAAGACTGTGTGGCTACTTCGGATAGATAAGGACCATAATATGTTTACCGTTGGATGACATATTTGAGGCGGAACCGACGAGTTGTTAAAGAAATAGATAAACCGACAACTATAGAGATATTAATATCGAGCGTCGCTCTGGTGGAAAATTTTCCCAAAGATGACTTAAAATGACGTAAATTGACGTATTGCAAATGTAATTGAAATCAATAGAGCCGTTTTGGAGAACATGATTACATTTTTTCAAGTAGTTTAAAATATAGGTACCTACTATAACTAAATAAATAAAATTTTATGCTACAAAATGTATCTCATGTAATCATGATTTCATACAAATAATTTTAGTTTAATGTAAAAATAGAAATATGTATGGAATTGTCCGTTTTGTTTCCGAAAAACGTATTGGATTCCATTCCAATAAAATAGCATATATTTTCGGACATATCGGGAGTACTCTTTTTTCGTGTTCCTTATGCTAGAAAGAAAGATGTTGAAGATGAATTACGAAATTTAGAAAAGGCATAGTGAATGGGCAAGTCCGATAGTCATTGTGCAAAAGAATGATAAAAAACATAGAGCAAGGACCTGAAGAAACTGAAAGGAACAGGGAGAGGGACATTTCAGAGGAGGATATGGTACTGGGCACTCTGGGCAGTATCCGGAATATTAAGTATTGAAACTATACTTATAGAAATACACTTTTATTATCTTATTTCGTACATTAATGTTAACTCGTGGTTATCCCTCCAAAATATCTTCTGAATGTCAACTGTCAATTTGACACATTTAGTTGGGAATGTTTAAGCTACATTGATATACGACATTAACCAACGTGCAATTTTTTTCCATACGCATACATAGAACCATACGCATACATAGAATGCGTTCAAGGGGCTCTATTTTACTCATATGTCACGACATGTTATTACCTCGGCCACCATTACAAGTTACAATGTTAAGTAAATAAAGACCTAACGTAACACGATAACATCTCAAAAGCAATCAAGCAAGCGGGTGGTAGGACCTTGTGCAGGGTCCGTCCGGATCGCTACCACCATCTTATCCATTAACCTACCGCCAAATAGCAGTGTTCGCACTGTTGTGTTCCGGTTTGGGGATAAGACAGCCGGTGAAATCACTAGCATAGAGGCATTTCATCTTAGTCCTCAGGGTTGGCAACGCAGTTGCAGTCTTAGGATTGCATTGCAGTCTTGTGAATGCGAATGTCTATGGGTCACAGTTTCCACTTACCATCAGGTGGCCTGTGTGCTCGTTTGTCTTCTCTATGCCATAAAAAAAAAGCAATATGGTTTTTCCGAGAAGAATAGAACACCGGTCAAAAACATCAGTGTCAAGCAGTGGACGTCTTTCCTCCAGCCTGATGATGCTTGTTCCAGGGTGGCCCAGTTCGACGTGTCGAAGGTCTACTGCTGGCTGGTCAGCACCAGCGGCTCCACCGGCTTCCCGAAGGTCGCGGCGCTGTCGCACTCCAACGTTCTCCACAATATCACCTTCTTTGAGCATGAGATCAATGAAAATACGCTCGGGTATTGTACCATATTTTTAAATAGAAATATAGTTACATTTATTCGACAATAACAAGAAAAAAAACAGAGTAAATAGAACATCAAACAAAGAATTACACATTTCAGTTTTTGTATTTCACAGTTCTATATTTTGCGAGGTAACAGGGCGGTGTGGAAAAATCAATATAAACCCAAATATCCACCAATAGGAGGGCTGCACTGAGCGAGGGTAGGAAAATTAAGTGATCTCATTGGTGGATTTTTTCCTCGCGCACCGCTTTACTACTCGTACATGGCACAGCTCTGCTGGATACTATCTACCTTTTTGTGTGTAGCGACAGTAGAGCCATCTAGTGACGAGTAGAAGACAATTATCCACAACAGCGCTCCCAGCGTTAGGTAGCGCAAATAATTTTGCGGTACTACGCAGGTAAGAAGCCAATGCTGACATAATGTACAACCATGAAGTTTCCAAGAAGAAGATTGATAATGTTGAGAACAGTAATACAATCATTCACACGCAACAAATAAGTTTAGCATTATTTTAATACTATCAACGTTAACAATATTCAGAAACTTCATGGTTGTGCAGTGTTCTCGCAATAAATAATAATTATCAGTATGAATATGTCAGGCTTGACTTTTTATCACCTAGTGCTATAATTTATTTCCAATCGAAACCTTGTGCAGGGTCCGTCCGGATCGCTACCACCATCTTATCCATTAACCTACCGCCAAACAGCAGTGTTCGCATTGTTGTGTTCCGGTTTGGGGATAAGACAGCCGGTGAAATGACTAGCATAGAGGCATTCCATCTTAGTCCTCAGGGTTGGAAACGCATTTGCAGTCTTAGGATTGCATTGCACTCTTGTGAGTGCGATTGTCTACGGGTCACAGTTTCCACTTACCATCAGGTGGCCTGTGTGCTCGTTTGCCTTCTCTATGCCATAAAAATAAATAAAAATCGAAGTAAATTGGTTAGTAGACAGGTATATATATAAATTGAACATTAGTTTCAGCTGTAGCGTCATTATGTAACATAGCATTCAAATAATCTAAAATAAAATGCAGCCTCGCTATTGCCTAACGCACTCGCAATCGCAATCGACTTCAAAGCGGAACAATTGTTTTCATTTTGTATGCAGACAAGCCTTCGATTTTCAAAATGAAAACGATTGCGATTACGAGTGCGTTAGGCAATAAACCCTCAGGTGTATGGTGTTCCTGGTTTCCAAACTTAACATAACGTTTTAGAGAGCGTCGCTGTGCCATGAACCTGTCCTCCATCCAATGGGTATCAGCGTGCTACAACGTGCTGGCCATGCCGATGAACCACATCAAGCTGCAGACCTCGGCTCCCTGCACCACGGACCACCTCATTGATGTCATTAACAAGTACAAGGTAAGCAACTAGCGCAGTTCCCCTAATCGTCATTTGTCCTAATGCATTATTTGTCCGAATTTTCGTTTGTCCTAAAGCCATTTCCGCTTAAATTTTAAAACTTTTTAGTGTTGTTATAATACAATCTAACCGAACCGCAGATATAATTGGCAAACTTAAAAAGTGGCCAGACTCATCTGGAAACCAGTTTAGGGCAAACGAAAATTCGGACAAACGATGTGTAAGGAGTTAGGACAAACGTTAGGGATTCTGAGGGAGATCCAACTAGTGCATAGGCATTGGTTGTGGCAGTATACCCAGCGCAGCAGTTTCTGCTGCATTCTAAGTTAGTGTCTTTTCATCACGGCACATGGCGCTTATATGGTGACCGTTTTTAAACTACTGTTTCTTTGTTCGTTTTATTTTTTACTTTGGGTTTCATGTTTTTCATGTTATTGAATTTAGATATTGCATTTTTGCTTAAGAGGGCGGATTTGTAGTCTTGGAATTTCAATCATGAGATTGCGGTCTTGAATTACAAATGTCACTAGCTCACTAAACTTACCACCAGTATAAATAATAATGTCATTACTATCTTCATGTATTGCCCTATATTTATTTCTATAAGTTTCTAATTAATAATTTTGTGGTTTCCAGCCAGTGGTAACGTTCACTACGGCAACGGCGCTGGCCCCCATTCTGCACCACGAGAAGCACTGCGATCTCACCTGCTTCCACGTCATGAAATTGGGAGGATCTAAAATACACCAGGAATTTCTCAATGCACTCCGGGTAAGGTGGTCCTAACTGAGTATTAATGTTACCCGACACTCTGAGAAGCCTATGTCTGTTCATTCTTCAATCAGCCGTCATTTTACGGCCCTGGCCATGACTTTACGAGACGGCTGCGAGCAGGCGGCGGGAACAAAAGCTCGTGGCATGCTTCATATACCTTTTCATCACACTTGCTCGTAAATAGTGTCCTAACATGCTAGAAAAATCGACCGTAAATCCAAAATAATACCCACGGGCTTTTTTTTACCATTACGTAACTAAAGTGCGTAATAGCTTTTTTTTTAAATATTATACGTGGACTCAAACTATCACAATACGTCAGGACCCCAATTCTTGTGCCATTCGATATGAAGTTTCATTCGAGATGAAATGTCAGTTGAATACTATTTCCTAACAATCTCGCATAATAAACTATTTTTTTTTTTTTTTTTTTTTAATTTATTTAGGAAAACAAACAGCCGTGTACAAAGTAATACATACAAATATGAATATGAATAAGGCCTTAAGTTCCATATATTGCTAGGTTACAATTTAAGTTGTTAACCAGTTTTCTTAACATGCAAACAAAACAACCGAAACAACCGAAACTAATTAGAAAACAGGAATTCACAAACGGTAGGTACTAATAATCTAAAAAAGCGATTGCCGAATCTTAATTTTAAACACAGATAGACTATTCGCAAAGATGTCAACATCATTAAACAAATCATTGTACACCTTACACGAGCGCCTTATAAACGAATTTTGCGCATAATTAGTGCCACAAGGGGAAATATGAAAGGTAGGTTTAGAACGTGAGCGGAAACGAGAAGCTTTGAAAGATATGCTGTCTAATAGCACGCTTGAGTCAATATAATTTCTAATAATTTTAAATAAAAATATTGTATCAAGATAAATTCTTCTCCTTTCAAGAGGGGGAAGACCGTGCCTGGCTGCAGATGAGAGGTAGTCATAGTTATAAAAACCGGTTCTAAAATCTAGGGATCTACAAAAAATCTTTTGAATTCTTTCGACCCGGAACTTATGAATATCATACTGCGGGCTCCATACAACACTTCCGAATTCTAATACACTCCGGACGAAAGAATAATATAAAACCTTTAAAGTAAAAGTATTTTTGAACGGTTTTGTAAGACGAAGAATCATGCCTAATTTTTTATACGCTTTAGAGACGACATTATCAATGTGCTCATTAAAAGACAGTTTCACATCCAAAGTAACGCCTAAGTCTCTAATCGTCGACACACGCGTGACACTACTACCAGCTAAACAATAATCATGAGCTACCGGACTGGATTTACGGGAAAAAGTGATAACGTAGCATTTATCGGTATTCAGGACAAGCTTATTCTGCTGACAATAGTCCTCAAAACGAGACAAATCAGATTGTAACGAAACACAATCATCGACGTTCTTGATTTTTCTGTAAATTTTAGTGTCATCCGCATAAAGTATGTGCGAAGAAGTTAGAAAAGAACTTTGAATGTCGTTTACATACAAAACAAATAAGAAGGGGCCCAAGTGCGAACCCTGGGGAACCCCGGACGGAATAGGTAAGAACCTAGATCTGTAGCCCTTAAGTGCAACAGCCTGACTCCTATTACTAATATACGACTCTAACCATCTAAGTAGGTCCCCATGTATACCGATCTCAAAGAGTTTCTGAAGTAGGATAGAATGATCAATTTTATCAAAGCACTTGGAGAAATCGGTATAAACGGCATCCACCTGATAACCAGAGTCTAAGGCGTTGATAATGTAGTCAGTATAGGTGACCAGATTGGTATCGACGCTCCTGCCTCGGGAAAAGCCATGTTGGTGTACAGATATATGAGGCGATAAAACAGCAGTAATTACTTTAGTAACAATTTTTTCGAAAACCTTAGCGAACACACAAAGCTTGGAAATCGGTCGGTATAATCTAACGTTGTGCTTATCACCTCCTTTATGTACAGGAGTAATGATTGCCCGTTTCCATATACTGGGGACTATACCTACGCGAAGGGACTTTTTAAAAAGCTTAGCCAATGGAACAGTAAGCTCAGCATAAAGTTTTGAAATAAGATAGGGATGGATGCCATCAAAACCTGCCCCCTTATTAACGCATATAAATTTTAGATGTTTATACACCAAATCATCCGTAATGTCAACGCTAGAAATATCTATTGGGGAAGACTTAGACTGGGACGAAATGACCCGTGACCTATCGCTACCAGTAACAAAAACAGAACCAAAATAATCATTAAAAAGATCACAGATAACTACACCGTCGGACGAAGAGTTATCATCGAAATACATACTAGAAGGTACATCATTAGCAGAGAATTTAGATTTTATGAAGCTCCAAAAATATTTGGGAGAGGTTGTAATTTTCTTTTCACTAAGAGCAATAAATTTAATATAACTATCCTTGATTAACTTCTTCTCTCTTAATCTCAAAAGTCTAAATTCATCATAATCCAGTTTGTTATTGTACTTTTTCCATCTAGCATGAGCTTTTAATTTGTTTTTTATAATTTTAATTAAAGGTCTGCTGTACCAGGGCGGGTACCGAGTGGAGGTAGAAACTTTACTTTTTGGCACAAATTTATTAATTAAATCATTAAGAATTAAATAAAAATAACTAGTGGCATCTTCGATTTCCATATCATCAATAATAGACCAATTAATATTGGACAGGCCTTGTCGAAAGTCATTAAAATTAGCTTTGTGGTATAGGTTCCTATAATGGTCAGTAGAATTTAAACGTTGAAATAATGATAAACGGAAGGTAATCACCAAGGATTTATGATGTAAATCCTCTTGTGTAAGTGGGTATGGACAGGCTGACACATCACATTTAAAGTTACTAATCACGAGATCCAAAATACGGTCATGCGCATTAAGACACCCATTATACTGTTGTAATCCAGCGAGAGAAAGGAAATCTGACAACATACTAGCTAAGGGATTATTATTAATATTGAGATTTAAGTTCGAAAAACTATCAAGGTGCCAGACTGCATGAGAAATATTAAAATCACCGAGCAGCAGGTAAGCGTCACTCTGGTAACAAAGTAAAATGTTGTTGACATTGTTAAAAAAGTTTTTCAAGGACTCAGCATGATTACGATTATGCGGAAAATATGCACAGGCTATGCGAAGATACCGAGCATGCTTTGACACAGCAGAGGACGACTCCGCGGCAAGGGGCAGAGACAACCATATCTCCTCGGAATGGGTAGTGCTGCAGAGATCATCGCAACGGCGCGCGCGAAGGCCGCGCTTCACCGCCACCAGCACGCCTCCGCCGCGCGACGCCGCCGCCGCCGGCCGATCGCGCCGGAACACATCATAATTATGATAGAAAAATTCTTGACTGCTAAAATCATCAGTAAGCCAGGTTTCAGTTAAACAAATAATGTCATAGTCAGACGTAAGCACATTCGTGAAAAAATGATGAGATTTAGTTCTAAGGCCCCTCACGTTCTGATAATAAATACTAATATTTTTTAGATTAGCCATTAGAGTAGAGAAAAACATCGATATAAAGCGGCACTAAGTATGCGATATAAAGAAAAGCAAATATTTTTATAATTAACATCAGGCGCATGAATAAAAAAATAACTAAGGTTGCATAACAACGGACGAAAATATAGAAAACTAATAACACACAGCACAGAAGAAAGTAGCAGTCACTTAAGCTTCAAGAGGTCTGAATCGGAGACGATGCGCACAACTCTCGAAGTTTCGTTTTGACGCAAGAAGATCTTACCCTCTTTCACCCAAACAAAAGAGTAATTCAGCTCGACCTTGACCTGACGCGCACGCTTAAGTAACATCTTGTTTGCAGGCGTAAGATGTTCATTAATGTATACGTTGGTGGCCGGTCCATTGAGGCCAGCGTCGGCCGTGGTAAGGCTCCGGCGAGCACGGGCCGCCGCAAGCAGCTCGTCCCTGCGCCCGCGCCGGGTGAAACGGACAATAATCGAGGGCGGCCGTCCATTTCGAAGCTGAGCCTCAGTAGTGGAGAATACTCTGACGCGATGAATGCTATCAATGTCCGATTGGTCAAGAGCAAAGCCCACCTTGATACATATGTTGTTAAGCGTAGTACGCAAGTTCTCCCCAGAGCGGACCGGGATGCCAGCAATCTCCACGTTATTAAGCCTACCAAACTGATCGCGATCATTGTTATCTCGCTTAAGCGCTGTGACGAGGTCCTGGAGTTCTTGGACTTGTGGTGGTAATGTTGACAAGGTAGTGACTCTGTCCTCCGTGCTTGAGATTCTATCTTCGATCCCATTCAGACGAGAATCTAGGGCGCTCCACTTATTACTTAGCTCGGTTACTTGTACCTGAACATTGTCAATTTTGGTCTCAATGGATGTCCTAGAATTTCTTAATTCAGCGAACAAGTCAGCCAATGTAGCTTCATTAGATGCTTGAGGTGCAGGGGGAGCCGCTCGACACGCAATGCAGCGCCAGGATGCTCTTTTATCATTAGTCATGCGCCTATGGGTGGTTTCCGCCAATCCAGCACAAACAAAATGTAAATTCCTTTTACATGCACAACATAAAACACCATCAGTTACTGATTCGTTACATTTGGCACACTCCATAATAAAATCGGGTAGGCAAACGCAGCCGTCTAACAGGAAAAAAGTGCGAAATAATATTTAACACCTTATCAAAAACCAAGCGTGCGAGACACTGACACTATGGGCTATTAACCATAAGTGGGGGCTCGATCTCACTGGGCGATCGCGGACTAATCGCCAGCGCTGTTGATACCGCACTATGAATAACTTGGGGTCAATGAGGGTTCTAGTTCACTGGTTACTTTGCTAACTAAGTACGAGGACACAACTAACTATTACGATGGCGAGAGCCAAACTATTGATCTCATATGTCACTAGAATCGGACTCCGAACACGTTTGACATTATCTGTGGTAAGTCACAGACAATGATGCAGTCTGCCGCTAATATGATCAAAATATGATCTTTTGTCTGATTTTATTTCATTTCCTCGCAATTGTGATGAAAAACATTGTATGTTACACGGGTGGTAAAGGAAATACAAAGCTCGAGTCATTCTAACAGACTCTCGTTTGTAATTATTTCTTTACCACCCTTAATACACAATGTACTATTATTCACTTGTTTGTTGCCGTCGTGTGTGCAACATTCTGGCGAGGCCGTTATAAAACTTCGGTTGCAAGCAAGCTGAATCTTTCGAAGCGATCCGCGTGATCCTGAAAAGTTACTGTGTCAGGGAACACTTTCAACAGCAAGACGAATCATGTCCCACGCGTCTGACCAACTGACCTGTCATTATGAACATTAACCGTTTACCTTAGAAACGTTATGCTAGAATGCTATAAACCTTGTGTAACAACCTCTCTGTCAAGACTTAAACTTCGTCAAAGAAAACTTCCCTACACAAAACGAATCTTTGGGTAATCATTGGGCAGTTTTCCAGGTCATCCCTCCTCCACCTGAGCCTGCCTTGTAGAGTCTAAATCTGGTGAATTTGTATTAACTTTCAGGCTAGGGTCCGAGAAGACACAAAGATAGTCCAGGGCTACGGCCTGACGGAGATTGGGGGCGTGGTGTTCGAACCCAGTCCCACCGGCCCGTTCGGCAATATTGGAGCACTTAAACCGGAGTTTGAAGTTCAGGTGGGTGATTTGTTGCCAATCTTGGAGCTACATCTAAAACCGAAGCTGGATACCTTTATGCCTTACTCAGTTAAGATGTGAAGTAAGGGATCCGTTTAAGTTTTAATGCAATTAAATACTATCAGGACCTTCATTTAACTTACTTACGCCTTTGAAGTTGATATCGCATGGTTGATTCATGGAAGTTAAATGTAGAAAAACTTAGGAGGAACTTCATGGATTGATAACTTTACACATAAGTACCTGTTTTAATAAATTAGTCAGAGTACGAGTACAACATACATATTTAATTTTACTATTTTAAATTATGTTGCTCTTGGTTTTTGGCTACACAGCAGCAAGGTATCTGCATATATTGGTGTTATCTTCACCACTTAACCCAAAAACTGGAACTTTTTAGAGAATTGCTTACGTTACGTTTCAGCTGGTGGATCCAGAGACCGGCCGGATTATCCTGGAACCAAACGTCAAAGGGGAGCTGTGGATAAGGGGAGGAACTAGGATGGAGGTAAGGAGCACTCCTCAAATTCTCAATCTTAGACCAATTCGATCATACAATACTGTCTCTTTTTTTGCCGGACTCCTATGTTCTACTGGGTAAATACTTAGTTAAACAAGTCAGTAATAGCGGCCAAGTTAGAAACAATACTATAACATGTCAAAGGCAATATGGATATACCCAGTAAAAATAGTGGCCCTTAAATTCAACCGGACTACTCTATCCATTTCAGTGTTACTACAATAATCCCAAGGAGACTGCTGAGGCGTTTACAGAAGACGGCTTCCTCAAAACTGGCGACCTGCTGTATAGAGACGAGAACAACTACTACTTCTTCGTCGAGAGGCTCAAAATGATGCTTAAATATAGGAATTACCAAGTAAGTCTTTTATAACCAATTAATCAACTCCGTCCGCGTAAATTGTCCATTTTCCGGGATAAAAAGCACCCACACCCGTCTCCAGTGTATACAATTCTTTGTACCTTAACGTCGATCTTCAGCGTTGAACTGTTAAGAAGAAAGAAAGAAGCAAATAGACAGGGTTTTTATGATTCAAAATAAATTTATTTACGTTCTGTACATTCGCTTTTTTACAATCAATTCGAGTGTTAAGGTATACAACTCGACGACATTTAGAAATAATATTTAGTTTCCTTAGCATTGAATATCAAATTGTTACTAAATAGTAAACAAATTAAGTACTTTACTAGCGTGGCGTTTGTTCCATTGTATTTAATCGACGGATTTTTGGTCTATTATCATCAGGTAGTCATTTAGGTAAACCAAAAATAAGCAAGGACTTAATATAGAGCCCTGAGGCACACCTCATTAACTGCTGCTCCAATAGGCTGTGTTTGCAAACTTTAGGTCGCAAATGTCCAGAATTCAGAGCACACTTACCCAGGGCTCACACAAGTTGTCCGGAACATGTTTGTTGTTCATATATCTCTTTCAAACTTGTTTATAACGATGCAGACACACTAAGTTAAGCTAGGAAGTATAAGATGTGCTAGCTGCTTCGTGTGCTCGTTTGCTTTTGCCGTCTGTCCATCAGTTGTATTAATATCTTGATGTTTAGGTCATCCCCCCGGAGATCGAGGAGGTGATCCTGTCACTGCCAGGCGTGGAGCAGGCGTGCGTGGTGGGCGTGCCGCACCCCGACGACGGCGAGCGCGCTGTCGCCGCCGTGCAGCGCCGCACCCGTGCCTCCGTCACGGCTCAAGAGGTCAAAGAACACGTCGCCAGTGAGTATTAAGATGTTTACTTCTCGAATACAATCTCACGGTTAGAAGGTTATTTTGAAAATATTGGACTGTTGATTTTTGGGTAGGTATTTCTCAAAAATAATTTACATTGAGGCAGTCACTTATGCGTTGGACCATTTATGGTCACAAATGTTCAAAATCGTGAGGCTCCCTTAAAGTCTTGTTTGTCATCATAACAGCCGAAAGGCGTCCTCTTTTAGACATAGGCTTCCAATAAGGAACTCTCTACGAGGGTTGGATTATGGTTGGGACGACAACGACGATGATGATGATGATGATGATGATGATGATGATCTTTACGCCCGTTTTCGGCCATTTCAACCACTTCGACTCCTAGTCACCCGAAGATGGCTTATGGCAGATACTCTACCCATATGGGAGAAGTTTGCCTATGTACATTATGTCTTTTAATTGTTTATGTGCAATAAAGAGTTCACATACATACATACTCTGCCTTTTGCAAGTTAAAACTACCTTTAAAAATACAAACCAAGAGTCCAACGTTGGCCCATTAACCATTACTTCACTAGTTTTTGGGAATAACACAATAGCCCCTCAACCCTCAGATAAAAGAAGCGCTTCAAAATTGATTTCATTTCAGAGCACCTACCAGTTCCTAAGCAACTGCACGGAGGCGTCGTGTTCGTGGATGAGTTCCCGCTCTCGTCCAACGGGAAGATTAATCGCATCGAGGTCAAGAAACTAGTTTTACAAGCCGTGAGGGAATAAATTAATCGGTCACAAACAAACGCAAGGCTCCAGAAGCTCTATTTCATACAATAATCTTTTCTCACGCATTTACCCGTCCATCTAATTAGCCTGTATCTACCCGCTGTTGGGTATAAGCCTCTTCCTTATCACACCACTCTCCTTAGGATTTTCCCTTGAAATATCGGAACTCATTTCGTAGAACGTTTCACTTCGTCCAATTTTCATTTCATTGACAGGTATTTTCACGTGCAGGAGCTTTATTTTATTTGTGATCACAACTCACGAGTCTAACCTAACCTAGCCTACGTAACTAACGCTTCAGATAACCTAAAAACCAGGGACCCGACCATCCATTCCCCGATAAAAGCCTTTAATAGACATACCTCTCGAAGTACAACCCACTAAAACAATAACCCCTTTGGATATACGACTTAGTTGTTTGTTAAACTAGCCATCACATAAAGGAAACCTAAAGAGCAGCAGTAAATTGATATCCCTCTTATTGCATAACCAAATATAAGGGTAACCCTTAGAAATAGCGCTTAAAAAGCCAATAGAATGGCTTTTTTTAAGTTAAAGGAATATTAGTATCACTCAAAATATAGCCCTACTAAAGCAAAATCGAGCAAGACGAACACGAAACGGATTTGGTAAGGGTAACCCTTATAAAAAGCGTTTTGATAAGCAAATCAAACGGCTTTCAAGCGATACGGCTTTTCTAAATAAATCCTTATAAAAACCCATTCGAAACCTTGAATGGGATAGCTACTATGGTCCTAGCCTGCAACAATAGTCCAATATTCGGTGTACTGCCGTTTCGCCGAATTATGTTTCGTCAAATGATTCATTTCGTCAAATGTTTCATTTGGGCAAATGGTTTTTTTTCTAAAACTGTAAATATTTCAGGATTTATTTCAGGACCATCGTGTAGAACCCTATAGGTTAGGTTAGGTTAGTTTTTAAAAAATCCTGAAATATTTACAGTTTTAGAAAAAAAAGCATTTGCCCAAATAAAACATTTGACGAAATGAATCATTTGACGAAACATAATTCGGCGAAACGGCAGAGAACCCCAATATTCCTCATTACATTATTCTAAAATATGATACCTTACTGCTATTATTGCTAGGTATATGTACAGTTTGGTCTAAAATCAATTACTCTAAACTCTAGCTATTATTGGGGGGGTTGAGATGGGCCTTGTGAGCCACTTCGACCATTGCTGATCTTTTGTGACAGCCCTTAGTTTAGAGTTCACCGCAAAGGCCCGTTGCGTCTAGGAATTTCCAGATGCTTTGGGCAGTGAGGAGTTGTATCTCTTGTGGGTCCATGATATGTCGCCCTAGGTAGATACTTCTATTACTGGTGTGTGGATCTCTGCCCTGTCTAAAGAGTTGCATTTTGAAGCTTGCGGCATTTTAATACCTGATCTAAATTGTGTAGTGGTGTGTTTATACAGAAGTCCCGACAGCGATGTCTGTTTTTTCCTAAAAAATCTAGAAGCACTGCTGGACAAATTAACACTTCGTTCCCGACATTTTAAACGTAAAGTAATTTTGGCAGGTGACTTTAATATCAATCTTCTGAGCAACGATCCAGCTAAGCATTCCTTCATATCTTGCTTATGTAAGTACAACTTAAATGCAAAAATTGTGGAACCGACAAGGATCACACATACATCGCGAACATGCATTGATAATATAATCTCAAATATTCCACAGTGCTCAGCTCAAGTTCTTAACTTGGGTTTATCTGACCACACGGGTCAGTTACTTACCTTTCCTACTTCTCTTGGGTTTAAGGAGAAATATTGGTTTATGAAAACTAGAAAAGTTGATAAACATCTACACATATACGAAAAACTGGACTCCAATAGTGCATATCAGGCATTTATAGATATGTATAAATTAATTTTTGATTTAACTATACCCTTAGAGACTGTTAAAAAAACTTATAAAAAACATCCTAACTGGAAAACAAAAGGTATCATAAAGGCAAGTAAAACCAAACGCAAGATGCACCTATTGAGACAAAAACACAAAAATGTACTGCTTTCATCTAATTATAAAATGTATTGTAAACTATACAGGAAAGTTATACGTTGCTCAAAAATAATCTCAAATGACAAATTTATTTGTAACAGTGTAAATAAATCTCGTGCTACATGGGCAATGATTAAACAACGTACTTCTTTCGTAAACCCTTTAAAAACAACATTTAATAAAATAATAAAAAACGGTATTAATATATCAAACCCACTAACCATTGCCAAAACCTTTAATGATTTTTTCCTTAACCATAACTCTAGTAAGATATCGCCCTGTGATAAATATAAAAATACATCTCAAAAAGTTTGTAAAAGCATCTTTCTAAGTCCTGTAGATAAAAATGAACTGAAAAATACTGTTAAATCGCTAAAAAATAAAAAAAGTACTGGCCACGATTCCATTCCAGTACAAGTAATTAAAGCTAGTGTTGATTACATTTCTGAGCCTCTAATATATATAATAAACCTTACTCTTGAGACGGGAATTTTTCCCGATGACCTGAAAAAAGCCTTAATCAAACCTTTGCATAAAAAAGGTGATAAGGATCAAATTAGTAACCATAGACCGATTGCTCTACTTCCAACTTTTTCTAAAATTTTCGAGAAAGTCATATATAACAGGTTATTAGGATTTATACAAGCTAACAAAATACTTAGTCCAAATCAATTCGGCTTCCAAAAAGGAAAATCTCCTTCATTGGCAATATTTAAGATTTTTATGCACATCTGGGACGAGATAAATAACAAAAGACCATGTTTTGCACTGTTACTAGACCTTTCTAAAGCTTTCGACTGCGTAGTTCACGACATTGTTTTGTGTCAGCTAGAAAATATAGGCATACGAGGTAATGCTATCACCCTTTTCAAAACTTACCTATGCGATAGAAAACAGGCGACAGTTATCGAATCATATAATAATTTAACAAAATCCATAGATCATGTGCAATCTGACTTCGAGACTGTCAAAGTGGGGGTTCCACAAGGAAGTGTATTAGGTCCACTTATATTTCTCATTTATATTAATGAATTACCTAAAATTGTTAACGAATTATGCGTACTATTTGCTGATGATGCCACGCTTTTGTTTTCAGGATCAATGTCAAGTGAACAACTTCAGCATAATATTAATAACACACTTAGTGTTGTCGTTAAATGGCTGAAAACATTGAACCTGAATGTTAATTCGAACAAAACTAAACTCGTACAATTTAGAAATTATAAGACTACACCTAAGATTGTCACCATAACAGAAGGAGCAGTGACTATCGAACAAGTTGACAGCGCTAACTTTTTGGGTATAAAAATAGATACACATCTTAATTGGAAGTCTCACATTGCAGATTTAAACAATAAAATTGCAAAGGCGTGTTATGCCCTATCCGTACTTTCCGAGAGATGCTCTGAGAATATACTCTTCTTCTTCTTCTTTTTGCCCCGCGGCGACTTCAACAGCTACTACCGCCGGGCTATGGCGTTTCCACGAATATAATCAGTGATTTCGCCAGTGTCAAGTGTATATAAGTATAAATCAATATAGCAATAAAATACAATCCAATCTTCTCTGGGAAGATTGGGGGCAACGTTGTTCGGTAGTTTGTAGGACAGAGGTCAAGATAGTTTTAACCTATGTACCACTTCGAGTCCACTTGTAACGAGAAGAAAGATGCCAGATATACGCGAAATAAGTCCAAGTTTTCAATCACTGTGCAACACAATGGCATAAAAAGTACAAATCACTATCAGAAAAGAACTTTGAACACCTAAATACACAAAAAAATAAAACTAAAACAAATTACACATCCGCCATCTTTTAACGTTGCAAATGGCCTCGAGAATATACTCAAGAGTGCATACTACGGAAATGTATATTCACTACTCACGTATGGTATTATATATTGGGGTGACTCTACTGATGTCTTAACTACATTCAGGTTGCAAAAAAGATGCTTACGCACCATGTACCACTTACACTGCCGCCATTCACTCAGAAATGTATTCAAGGAAAAGAAACTCCTGACGCTAACTGGGATTTACATACTTGAGCTCTGCCTTTTTGTAAAGCATAATGGAGAGTACTTCACAAGAATGACATCGCTTAGTCACAATTTGCGCACTCAGTACAAATTTAATTATCGCATTCCCAAGGTCCACAATAAACTTATGTATAAGAGTGCTTTCATTTCCGCAATGCGGGTTTTCAATCACCTACCTATTGAAATCAAATCACTGGAAGGTAAACAATTTAAAACTACCCTAAGGGGTTGGCTCATTGATAGAATCTTCTACAATATGAATGAGTTTTATAATAGATAATAAATTGTGCATGAATTAATAAATTCTGTCTAGTAATAAGCGACTTAATATTGTATGTCCGTGATGGATAAACTGTTGGTTCTAGTTATATACTTATTAACATCTCTGTACACGGTTAAACAATAAACGTTATTCTATTCTATTCTATTCTATTACGCATTAGTGGTCCGCAAGAACAGAGGATGTGCACTCTAGCTATAGCTAAAGCTATCATATTTTTAGAATAATGTGATAAGTAAAATTGGATTATTGTGGTTGCCAGGACCATAGTTGTGTAGTTTTACGGTACTAAATAAGACAAGTCAGTTGGCATGGACTATAGAGTGTATTATTTCTACATGGGCTAGAGCCGCCTTTGGGGATCTATCAAGTGGATATTCATGATACAAAAAAAACCTTGTGTAATATGCTTTTATTTTGCTATTCTACGCAAGAGATATACAGTAGAAATATTTGTGTTGACGACGTTGGGAATTCCACATCCGAAGTTGCCTATTTTTTACCTGTAACAGATTGTTTAATGTTTAGAAAATTAAATATTGTAAATAAATGTTATTAAGAATTCGCTGTTGTTATATTCTAGTCTCCAAATTTAGCCTTGCACGTTAAGACTGCGCCGAGGGTACGCCGGATGTACAGTGCCCTCATTACTTGTATCATGTTTTCTAATAAACTAAAGTATTATCTTGAAATTGGACGGTATGTTTTTGTACTACAAAAGAAAACACAACTTATAGGCTATATCACATAGTTTAGTAACAATTCATCTTCGAGTTATCAACTTAACGGAAAAAAGTGGCCACCTTTTCCCGTTAAGCTGACTACTCAAAGGGTAATTGTTGTTAAAGTTCGTTACGTATCCCATAAATTGTGTTTATACTTGCATTACAAAAATATATCGTCTGATTTCAAGGAAATTCTTTAGTTAATTAGTAAACACAATAATAGTAATGAGGGCGCCACTGGACGCTCGGCGTTTGCTCGGCGTAGTCTTAAATGCAACCGTGACACTGTTTTAAAAAGTAAATCATACAGAAGTTAATTCTTTTTAAAATCAAACTATTTGAATAGTGAAATTCAAATAGTTTGTTTCATAATTTAGTGTCGCTGTTCGATTTACCGTGCGGTTTAGTGACTCGACCTGCATGAGGCAGTAGCTGGCAAGGCGAGTTCACCGTCTCATCGATCGATGTGGGCACAAGGCACAGAGACAAGTTATAGACCAAAAATGGCCTTGGGCACTTTATACCGCGGAAAATTGGTGAGTTCTTAAGGGAAACTGCTTCGTCCGCTTCCCACCTCTTGGGTTGCATTCATTCAAATAGAGTGCATTACAACCCCTTGAAGTCGCCAACACCTGGGCTTGAGTCGGTCAGGAACTAAAAACTACGTTGTGTAGGTTCCGTCCGGATCGCTACCACCGTCTTATCCATTAACCTACCGCCAAACTGCAGTGTTCGCATTGTTGTGTTCCGGTTTGGGGATAAGACCGCCGGTGAAATGACTAGCATAGAGGCATTTCATCAGGGTTGGCAACGCATTTGCAGTCTTAGGATTGCATTGCAGTCTTGTGAATGCGAATGTCTATGGGTCACAGTTTCCACTTACCATCAGGCAGCCTGTGTGCTAGTTTGTCTTCTCTATGCCATAAAAAAAAGGAATGAATTCCGATCACGGACCGAAAGGAACTAGTTCCTCGCAAACGATCTTAATCGGTCTTAGGTCCTATAGGTCAGTAGCAATTGTTGAACGTACGCATTTTCGGTAGAACAAGGGCACAATTGCTCCTATAATCATATAGCACATTGTGCCTTTGTTCTACTGAAGGTGCGGAAGCCCAAAACAGAGCGAACGAGTAAAGAGCCAACGCCACGGGCGGCGCTTGATGTGAACGAGACAATAGTACCTATTTCAAAGCGTGACCTGCTCAAGTGCGAGAAGGATGCATAATTTGTGCAGGGTTATTTCCGCGTTCTTTATAGGTCGACACGGTTACTTGTTCCCAGAACTTAAAATTTGCTGCGGAGCTAAAAGACCGAACTAGTTCCTTTGAGCAATTGACCGAGATCGGAACACTTCCTTTAAAGACTCTACCGACACCGTATCGTGCGCGCCGTATCGGCTTCTTTGTCACAATTGTACCAGCACATCAAAGCATGCAAACTATTTGAACGAACGAACTGTACACTTGATTACAACATAGCTTAACGTTATGTCAACGACATGTACAAGGGTCAACATAAAATGATAGTTTCAGTGAGCTTGAAACTGTTGGTTTATAGAATCCACTTTACCCTGGGCTCCGCCGCTCGAGCCACCTCCGCCGCTGGCCCCCCCACCGGCGCTGAACCCCCCTCCAAAACCTCCTCCCGCGCTGGCGCTGCCTTGTCCTGTTTTATATAAAACCACGGTTATCTCTATAAATGAACGATAGTACGTATTGTACAGTCTACTACAAATAAGGTAAAAAAGTTAATATATCTACAATTATAAATTCCGTAAAAACAATATACATTATATTATACCTCGACGTTTCGATCGTGGTGCAACGGTCCTGGTCACGCACAGACTGAAGAGTAGCGATAGGTGAGTCGAGTTATCTGATTCGAATAACTCGAATCAGAGTCTAAACGAGTTGATGCGAATCGGGTTCATTTGCAACTCGAATCAACTCGCATACCTAATTCTCTAGCTAGATTGATAAGGTCGGGCAAGTGAGCGGATAACGAATGCAAGCGATGTGAGTTACGCGAGTCAGCGATTCGCCAACTCGGAACCAAAACTCGACTCGCCGATCCGTGTGGCTGCTGCCGCGAAGTGGATCTCATCCGGTTGATGCGAGTCGAGTCAACTCGAGTTGCGATTCGAGTTAGCGGTCGAGTCAACTCGAGTTATTCGAGTTGTCACATCGCTAGTGAAGAGGGCTGGTGCTTGTTTATGTTGCGTACGAGTTTTCCGTAACCACGACCGTTGCAACAACAACAACGTTGATCGTTGCAACAACAACAACAACGTTGATCGTTGTAACGGACGGTAGTTTCATGAAGGATACGAACCTCCGCCATTGCTATCAGCACCACCGCCTAGGAAACAAAGAATACAATTATTCTAATGTTATACTTAGTTACTAAGAAGAAATTATTGTGAAGTGGCTCAACCCTTAATATAATAAAAATGAAAAATGTCGTGATGTCAAACCCTATTAAATTTGCTTTTGAATACGCATAAAAAAATATACAAATAATTGGTATTACTTATGATGGAAATTTCCATCGCCATGCAAAGAAGGGTTACGTAAAAAAAAACGTAAAAAATTTGCTTCGGGCGATAAGGTTTCTCATCTCCAAAATCAAGTTCGATAGTAGTAGTAGTTATTATGAAAACCGGGCAAGAGCATGTCGGACCATGCTCAGTGTAGGGTTCCGAAGCCGTAACGACAAACACAAAAAACTATCTCAAAAATCAACATGTATGAAACAATTTTCTATTTAAAGTTATTTGGCGCTGTCTTAGATGATTTTTAGTAGGTATAAACCCGTTAATCGCCTGTATCTCAGGAACTAATCATGTCTTCTTAGCCGTGATAGTTTTCCTTTAATATTCGTTATATGCGCTTTCGTTGAAGATTTTTTTCAGATTTTTAGTACTTGTAGTTTTGGCTGTAGGGGGGGGGGACACTTGACTCTAACAAAAAATAGCGCTTTAAAGCTTAATATTTCATAAAGGGATCCCTTAATCGAAAAATTGTTTTCATAAACCCGCAATATTTTTGAAAGACCTATCCAACGACACCCCACACTATGGGGTAGGCAAGAAAAAAAAAAGACATCCCCACGTTACGTGTAGGGGAGGTGCATTAAAAAAATATATTTTTCAAAATTTTATTTTACCACTTTGTTGGCGTGACTAATATGTACATTCATGCCAAATTACAGCTTTCTAGTACTATGAGTCTCTGAGCTAGACTGGGGACGGACGGACGGACATGGCGAAACTATAAGGGTTCCTAGTTTGACTACGGAACCCTAAAAACTAGGTTTGTATGTTGCCGTTTTTTTTGTTACTTTCCACGAAAAAAAATTTAGAAACGAAAACGTCATACCTAGTTTTTCGTAATATCTACAGCATGTTAAAAAATCGAAAAATTCGGATTATTTAGGTAAGATGATGTCCAGTAAGATCACCTGGAAGGATCCCCCACGTACAAAATTAATAGGTAGGGGACATCGCGAGAGAAAATATCTTCACAATCGTCTTAAACGACTGCGTGTAAAAAGTTCTTGCACTGTATAGGGTAAAGTGACCAGTAGACCTATAGTCGGCCTCTGCCTATTCTTTGTATGAGTGATGGGACGAAAACGAGATATATATTTCCCACTTCGCACTCATATAAGGCCGACTACTGGTCTCTGGCTGACCACTGGCGACTTTACCCTAGTTATGCCCGGTTCCTATATTCAAGAAACGAATCGTTTTCCTTACGTCTCGTTAAAATTTGACACATTTTGTACGTAGCAAATGTCAAATTTTAACGAGACGTAAGGAAAACGATTCCTTTCTTGAATATAGGAACCGGGCATTAGTCAATTTGATTTCTACGTCACTATGGACTAAAGTGCTGTTGTCAACAAAAACGTACACTGAAAAACCGAATGGGTTGATTTTACTACATTTTAGGACCTACCCATGAGTTTCGTTGAAGTAACACCTAACCTTAGTAAAAAACAACACATTGAAAAGGTTGCTTCAACCTTTTTCCTGATTAACTCAACCAAACTCACGTGTAAGTCCGATTTTAACCATAAAACTTAGTAAAATCAACCCATTTGTTTTTTCAGTGTAAGAGACTAATTATGATTATGTTTACAACGTCTCGTTAATACGAGTACCTATAGTCCATAGTGGCCTATAGGGATCACGTTGACTGACTGTACCTTGTTATACTACCTACGTAACTATTACTTACCTGATGACTCCTGAGTGCTCTGAAACAACAGAAGGAATTATAAACTTTTACTTAAACATCTTTCTAAACGACAGTCTTAAATGATAAGAATCAGTGCGGCCAAACACGGTAAGGTCGGCCAAGAAAACGGTCTACCAGTTTTGACAAAAGTTTCTGTGAGATCTAATTATCGCTAAGGTTGACACTTGTCACTGTTATATTATTATTGCAAGGGAAAATCGAACTTGTGTAACGACGTGCAAATGAACTTCAACCGTAAGGTGGTAGACCGGTTTACTACTTTTTACTAACTTTTTTTACTTAAATTTTCATGTCACGGCCGCGAAATTTAAAAAAATGTACCAACAGTATGCCTAACGGGTCTCTATTGACTGCCATAATTATTTTTAGTCATAATGTGTTTCAAGTCATAATTTTCGCAAGTCATAATGCACTTTTCTCAGGTTATTTTTTCAGGATTTTTATTAAACTAACCTAACCTAACTAATCTACACGATAAACGTTTATCAAAAACTGTAACTTCAGCCTGAAAGAAGTTATGACAAAAAAAAGTATGACTAACAATACATTATGACCAACGATATGTATGGCAGTCAAGGGGATCCGATGCCTGACGAATACTTTTGTCATACACTTAAAACTAAATACTTAATGACAAGAGCAGCAACTTTGTTTAACTCTAGTTCATGCAGACATACCTTAGCTACAATTTTAAATTGCGCTGTCATTATCAGTATAACGTTTCGGGCGGGTTCCGAGCGGACTCCGCTTGGCTTACGAGTACGAGTAACAACGGTCACTTAAATTGTTTCCGACGCGAGCTGTAACTCTACAAAGTCACCGTTGTAAGCCAAACGGAATCCGTACTAGGGCCTCCTCCCGGGAACTTCATAGTGGCTAAAGAACCGGTATAAGTACATACCGGGTTAAGTAGATTACATCCCGGTTCTCCCGGTTCTTTCCATGAACATCAATAAAATATCGTGGCGCGTATCACAAATATCAAAATTCACACCTGAGCGACGACGCCGCCCCGGCACAAGCAAGCTGCAAACTGCATCAACATCCATCATATTTTGTGCCATATTTGCAATAATTGATCTCTAGATTTGTTAATGAAAAATATCAAAGAAAGAACAAACTGTCTAGTAAGTGTTTTACTTAATTAAGAAAAGAAAACATGCATGATTTTACTGCACATTTATAAAAAATAAAGTTTCATAAAGTTTTTTAATCGTTTTATTTCTCAAATTATTGGTACTGATATGAGGTAAAAATAAAGAACTGGGAGAACCGGGATTCCCGGTACCGTCCCTGCCTAGAACCGGGAAATGGAATTCTCGGAACCAGGACCGGTACTGCATGCCCTAGTCCGTATGGAGCCCGCTCCGCTTGCAGTGGAAAGTGGGCAATAGTGGGGAATAGTTTTTGCGGGTGGTAGGACCTTGTGCAGGGTCCGTCCGGATCGCTACCACCATCTTATCCATTAACCTACCGCCAAACAGCAGTGTTCGCATTGTTGTGTTCCGGTTTGGGGATAAGACAGCCGGTGAAATGACTAGCATAGAGGCATTCCATCTTAGTCCTCAGGGTTGGCAACGCATTTGCAGTCTTAGGATTGCATTGCAGTCTTGTGAATGCGAATGTCTATGGGTCACAGTTTCCACTTACCATCAGGTGGCCTGTGTGCTCGTTTGTCTTCTCTATGCCATAAAAAAAGAAAGTGTTTAAATACAAAGACGGTGGTTAGAAGGCCAAGATAAGATATTTGAACTTACACCCCCAATCAGCAGCACTGCGACGAACAAAACAAGGAAGCTTTTGAACATGTTGGCTTGAGGATGACAACTCAACAGAATACTGTTGTGACGACTGGAGCGGGGACGCGGTCGTTTTATAGCTGCGCAGATCGCATCATTGCAATGATGATGGCTAAATAATCGGCTGAAATCGACACGAGTGCATGTTACAGTTTTACCCGGGTTTGCTTGCAGATAAAACATACAATTTCGGCAATTTTTACAAGCTTTTATTTAACTTGCAATGTACGGTCACATGCGTTAATTTGGGACCCATTTCAAGAAAAATATGCTTGAAGTCGTCAATGTCACTAGAGATGTCAAGTCATTTGTAACTATTAGGAAACTCAACCTTATTGTTGTAGAATATCAGATTGACTTTGGACTTAAGGTGGGTACCAAATTAAATCTCGTGACTGTATGTATGTAAGGGTCAAATGTTGCAAGTTAAATTTGACCAACTTCCCGGTTTCCGATGAAGCTGAAAATTTGCATACTCCTTTAGTTCTGATGACAATACAATAATATAAGTACCATCGAGCTGGTCTGATGATGACTCAGGGTGGCCATAGAATCTCCTAAATTACACATGATAAACCCGTCATGTTAGGGCTTGTTAGAATTGTCTTGACGGGTAGATGACGACTGTGTAAAAAAAATACAGTTGGCGACAAAAGCTAGTCCCAAAAATGATTTTTTTGACAGAAATGTATTTTGGTTGGTTGGTTACCAACTGTAACTTCGCCAAGTTAAGTTCCCCGGAACCTGGGTAGTGATTCTCTAAACAACGACGGTCGAACGAATGAACTAGTGATATCCAAGCGGCGAGTTTAAGTAGTCCCGTCAGAGCGAACAAAACACATTTTAGCGCGTGCATCATTCGTTCACCTTTGCTTCTTTAGGGAATCACGCCCCTGAACAACCTGTTCAACCTCCGGATAGCTTGAGTTACTCCGGATAAGATATTGACATACTTACATCTATTCTCGGTTTGAATATGGAACCCTGATACTTACTGAATAAACATATTTTATCTTGAAAAGGGCATGCTTCGATGGTTCGGTCATTTAGAAAGGATGGATGAAAGAAGATTGACGAAAGAGATATACCTACAGATCGAAAGTGAGTGGACGGGTCGGAAGGGGCCGGCCTAGGCGTACTTTTTCGAGTCAAATCGGAGAAATACTGGAAAAGGGCCGAATCTTAAGTACCTACCCAAAACAGACGTGCGTGCATGACTCGATGTATGAATGTGGAAGAAGCGAAATAAATTTGTCAAGATCGTAGCAAGTGGAAAGAAGTGGTCTCTGCCTACCCCTCTGGGAAACAGGCGTGATTTAATGTATGTGTGTATGTATCTTTTTGTCTTTTAACGCCCCTCTTTTTGCCTTGGGGGTTAAAACTATGACACACAGACGGCCCAATATATCGCGCGTTGACATTAATATCATATTCACTCAACGCAAATAAAAATAAACGTGGTATTGAAAATAATGCTTTGACATAAGTACTTGTCCGGTCATTATGTCGTTAACAACCTACGGTTAAATTGATCATTCGCTGATTCTTTCACACGAGATAATAGCGTTGTTTGTGTACGTAGTAGCAGAAAAACTGAATACATTAATATATTTTTGGCATAGATGGACAAGGTAAACTCGCAAGTCTCATTACCTATGCCCACGAGACGTCGGGTGAAGTGGTGCGACGTTGCCGGACTTCGCTCGACATGCCTGGCAACATCGCGCGACACCTCGTAGTAGACATAGGTCGCGCGATGTCGCCAGATACGAGGGGTGTTCAATAAGTTTCGAGAATCAGTATGAACCATCTACACAATGATATTCTTTTAATGTGGAATATACAATGGAACTAATTAAAATTAAATAAGCGAAAAGAAAAATACATTACTCCTTTGTATTTTTTTTATACCTAAACAAAAAACATCAGTATAAACAATTTTACAAGACGGCAAAAATAAGAGTGTGTTTTGTAATAATTTGGAGCGGTGTGGAGAAAGTTCTGGTTGACTAATAAAAAATAATGTTATTGAAAATGAAACCTTGATTTATTATTATGATTTTATGATTTATAGAATAAATTAATTATCATTACAGTGGTTTTTTTTATATCCAGCTCTGTCACCAAAATATAGGGTGTTTTTTTCGGCCTTTATTACGATTTAATTATTGAGACCTCCAAATAAATACTGTGACATTAATCCTTAGTAATTGAGTTCAAATAATCTAGGAGAGCTATATAACATTATCCTATAATAGTTATGGGAAAATAGGTATTAAAAATAGGCTAAAGAAAAAAAATTACGAATTTGCGGCATGAATTGTGCTTCAGAGCCGTCTAATTGACAAGGGGTACATGCTGCTCTTCGACCAAAGATCAGAACTGATAATCGCTCTCCCCGTTATTTAGCCCTAACTATCGACTACTACTTCTCATTCACTAATGTTCAAAAAACCTACCTAAAAATCACGAGCTGGTGATGACTTAGTGAAGGTACAAAATTTGACCATTTTGACCTCCAAAAGTAAAATTATTTTTATAGTGGTAAAATAAAACAATTGAATGACTTTAATAAGTGTTTGGAAATATAAAAAGTGTGCTTATTCCAATTAAAAAATAACGATTTACATATCTCCCATTTTTAATACCGATTATCAAAACTTATTGAACACCCCTCGTATTTCAGGCGAAGTTTCGCGAAGTTGTACGACATCTCCTGACATCGGTCGCTACACCAGTAAGTAGCTATAATACAAGCCTTGAGCTTAGTTTGGGACTAGGTCAATTGGTGTGACATTGGCCCCTGATATTTATTATTATTTATTTATTTATTCTGAGACTTGGACATATTACTACTATGACATTCTACAATCTAGGCAGCTTGTCATTTCAAGACTTTGAATTTAAACGCGGGAGCAGTTGGCACGAACACTTGTGATCACAATAGGCGTCGTTGGCACTCAAACGGGCCATTTGATAATAACTTACAGAAAAACCTTAAAAAACCAAAAGCGCCAAGTATAAATAATACATCCGTCAGGTAGATACTTTAAGTTTATTTATGTTTTTCTTGGATTCAATATGCCATAATATATGGAGGGAGGGAGGGAAAAACGGAGAACAAAATCTACATTTATTAACTCTTAACGTATTTATTCTCTCTCGGCTTGTAGAACGATCTCCTTGACTTTGATGCGGGCAATTTTACCAGTTGAAGTCATCGGCAGTTCGTCGACGAAAACTACGCCGCCGTGGAGGTGCTTGGGTGTAGATAGATGGTCTGCAATCAAAACATATATCATTCGCTCCGTGTAATGTACCCAATTCATATTGGTGGGCAAAATGAGTTTCGAGGGTGCAGTAGATTGGCAACATGATCCAATGCTAAGCCAATATCTTAATCTTAAACCGTTGCTTGTTATTGTTGCACCCAGAGACCGGCTGTTATCTCATTCAAAACGCGGTTACAAACAAATTTAAGTCATTATGACCACTACAAACGTTGTTTCACTTTATACTCGTAGTTAGTGTGGCGACATAGCGACATCTAACGGCAAACATGTACCACCAACTCGCCAGCGCCAACAGTGCCACAGCGTCAGACAGCGGAACTAAAGTGGTCTACATAGCGCTAGTGAAATTTCTTCAGTCAGTTGATATATATAGCACTTTCAACTTCATCACCACGGACTTCGGTCCCCAGGCATAACACCCGCCTGGAGAGAGATCTCTCTATTGTCCGCTCTTACTACAGATAGTATAGTTATAAGAAACGAGAGCATACAAAAGCCGTCTGCCAAGTGGACTCAGTAAACATTGGAATCTTAAACAATGCCAGATGGTATCGCTATTTAAAAACTTGCCTTCCGAATGGTAAAAAACAAAATGCGTTACTGTACTAGTCCAGTACCTTTACCATGAGTTACAATTATCGTATTCGCTAGCGAGTCGAATGCTCTGTCGCTCGTAGACCTCGCGGTATTCTTATAGAATGCAAGGGACAGAGCATTCGACTCACTAGCGAGTATGGTAATTATAACTCATGGTAGGCGTACTGTTCAAATGACCAGTGATGTAAAAAGTATAGTTCGTGTATGATCGTATAGAACAAGGTAGAATGCTTCTAGGATACCTGAATTTTGTCGTTTTTTTACTGTGATTGTGTTATGCTGGTATTATCAGGTAGGGTTACAGACTGCAGGTAGGAATCTTGTGGTCTATTAACTCACGGTAAAATAGTGAAACGTATACTAACTGGCGACGTGTTCCTTGACCTGTTGAGCCGTGAGGGCGGCGCGGGCGCGGCGCTGCACGGCGGCGACAGCGCGCTCGCCGTCGTCGGGGTGCGGCACGCCCACCACGCACGCCTGCTCCACGCCGGGCAGCGACAGGATCACCTCCTCGATCTCCGGGGGGATGATCTTAAGAAATCAAACTTGAAATATTTAGTAGTAGAGCTACGGCAGCCTACGATAACGATTAAGAACGACTTTTTATATCGCGAAAGCACCCGAAACCGACGTACTCGTACGTGCATGAACAGATTCATGAATGAGGAAGCGAAAGTTACATGTTTAGACCGGTGCATCTGGCGTTCAATGGTCTCTGCCTACCCCATTGGGAGACAGGCGTGAAGGTATGTATGTATGTACGAGTATATCGCGGATTTTTCGTGTAGATGGGTGCATCAGGCTGCTTCTCGTAAACCTAAATAGGTTGGTTGACATTCAAATTAAAGGGGATTAGAGAATGTTACAGAACGTTTCGTGTGTGAGTCCGATTGACAGTTGGCACGGTTTTTGAAAGGTTGACTGGTCCTTGAATTTTGGGCACTACCTACTTAATTTAAAATGTATTATAGAACTGCTATTACCATGGCAACGCTCATTAGAATTGTTTTCACGCTTCGATTACACTATAGGTGGTATTCTAATACCGTTAACGATATCAATAGTACAGTAAAACACAACTGATATGGCTTACCGATGTACCTGAAGCGCGGGAACCAATCAGCATGATTCACGCGTTGCGTGTTCGTATTCTGTGCTATTATTGGAGATTAGGTGACGCCATGGCGTTGACGCCGCCCTCGTCATTCAGTCAGCCGTCAAACGTGCGTGAGTGAGATGGAAAAAAATGATGCAATTTAATTTGCACCTTGTAACCATTACGTACAAGTCTGATCGTGGGTATTACTCGTGCTTACGGAAATTAACGGAATTGACAAGATTTCATATTTTCAAGACTTTAATTTTATTCGTTTTATAGATACTGTTTGGAAGGAGGAAGACACTAATAGTTTTAAATGTTCTCTAGAATGAATAATGATTTTATTATTAATTTATTAAGATGTACTTATTCTAAAAGGGCGTAACTTCATTTCTACGACACAATGGACATATTACGTTAGTCCAATCTGTACATAAAAAAGTATCATGTCAACCGATAATTCTCTAAGGGCCACTTGCACGAAAAGTTTAACCCTGGGTTAAGACACACTCGAGTTAAAATGACAGTTTTCGTATGAATCTAACGACTACTAATTCGAGTTAGTGCCTTAACCCAGGGTTAAATTCTGCGTGCAAGTGGCCCTAAGTATCTATCCATCTGCAAATAGTGTCAATGTCAAATTTGAAGTATGACAGCTTTTTTTCTCGTGAAAGAGGCAATGGTATTATATCTATTCAGGCATAGTATTGGTAAAACTCGATATTTTTATTAACTTACTTGTAATTTTGTAAATAAAGAAAAATAAATCTAAATAAATATCTTGCCGTGTTCAGGAGGTAAAACCCTTTCGATTCGTATAGTAATTTGCAGGTGTCACCAAAATGAAATGTTGTCAATTGTTGTTCGTGTCTGCGCGAACGAAGATTGACGACACGCCATATCAATTGTGTTCTACGAGTAGGTACTGTAGCGGTTTGTAGTACAAGAGTAGAAATAAATAAATATGTTATTGCTTGTGTTATGCGTACTAACATTTTATACCAACTTTATAGACTTTCTGATGGGATTTCTCCTGGAATGTACCTACACTTTACGTACCTGGTAATTCTTATATTTAAGCATCATTTTCAGCCTCTCGACAAAGAAGTAGTAGTTGTTCTCGTCTCTGTACACCAGGTCGCCGGTTTTCAGGGAGCCGTCTTCTGCTAACGTCTCTGAAGTTGCTTTAGGGTCGTTGTAGTAGCACTGAAAATATTTTCTTTGTAGTGTTCCAGAATTGGGATTGTTCATATTTTTACAATTACTCCAATTCGAAAACCATTTCGAGGAATAGGGTTTTAAAGCCGTTCTGCATTATTAAGTGTTTGAAATATTTATCTATGGATAATTCGACAAAAGTACCTATATTTAACCTTTGTTTGACTTTCGATTTCGGCTTCAAGCCCCTCCTAGGTGTATCTTACGGGTTAGCGAAAACAGCTTGAAATAGTATGTTTTAATACACTATTGCAATCACTTTTTTTCATTGGATATCATTTAATTGTTGTAATTTATTAGAAAATGCGATCCCAAATTTAAAATAATCATGTCATCCATAAAATGTCGTCTAAATAAATAAAGATATTAGGTATAACAAAACTATTGGGTCAAATACCAAATTAATGAAAAAGGTGTCTTAAAATTTCCTATTTTTACGAATGAGAAAGTAAAGACCGTGTGTTATTTTTATTGGTCAATCCCAATTCAGCGCGAAATAAGGGAAGTCGTCTTTGGATATTTTTAGTAGTAAGTTACCTAAATTTAAGAAAGAAATCCATGCAAATATGTATAAGTACTGTATAAGACTGTCCTACCTCCATTATTGGTCCTTTTACCCACAGCTCCCCTGCGACGTGTGGTTCTAGAATGATCCGGCCGGTATCAGGATCGACCAGCTGAAACGTAACAGTATTTAGTATTTCCTTTGTAATTAAGACTGCGCCGAGCGTACGCCAGATGTACAGTGGCGCCCTCATTACTATTATTGTGTTTTCTAATAAACTAAAGTATTTTCTTGAAATTGGTCAATAGGTTTTTGTACTACAAATGAAAACACAACTTATAGGGTATATCTCATAGTTTAATAACAATTCACGTTCGAGTTATCAACTTAACAGAAAAAAGTGGCCACCTTTTCCCGTTAAGCTGACTACTCAAAGGGTAATTGTTATTATAGTTTGTTACGTATCCCATAAATTATGTTTATACTTGCGCTACAAAAACGTATCGTCTTTATGCAGAGAGATTCTTTAGCTAATTAGAAAACACAATAATAGTAATGAGGGCGCCACTGGACGCTCGACGTTTGCTCGGTGCGGTCTTAAATGAACAAGCTCGATGTCTTGTATCAAGACACACGGAAGTCTGTCCGGCTAAGATCGAAGAAAGATCCGAGGGAACCAGCAGTGAGTATACTTATTTACACGTACCAATGAATGGGCTGAAACCCTTTTTAGGGTTTCGTATAAGAAAATAAAAAACGGACCCCTCATAGGATTATTCGTGCATCTGTCTGTCCGTTCAGACCTAATGCAGCGATGCCCAATACATTCATATCCGGGACCCATAGAAGACATCTACAACCTTACTCAAGACGCAGCTAATTGGCTGAGAACGCTGAATGTTGACTTATAATCATTATTGATAATCTTTAGTGTATTCGCCTATTCTACAGATCGCCATACGATTAAATAATTAGTACAATAAAGGCCAAATTCTAACCACGATGCAACATGCCAACACCGCTAGCCTATTATGGATTAATTTACGTTTCCTGTTTTTTTTTGTTTGAGACGGAGTCAGGGTCATTCGTTTCCTTCCCATCTAGAGCCGCCACTAGCGTTTTTGGACCTAAAGATGACCTCATCATCATCATCATCATCAGCCTATATTAGTCCACTGCTGGACATAGGCCTCTCCCATTGCACGCCAACGAGCACGATTCGTGGCCACTCACATCCAGCTCTTGCCAGCCACCTTGCGAAGATCGTCACTCCACCTAGTCTGAGGGCCTACTAACCTTTTTTTTTTAATGGCATAGAGATGACAAACGTGCACACAGGCCACCTGATGGTAAGTGGAAACTGTGACCCATAGACATTCGCATTCACAAGACTGCAATGCAATCCTAAGAATGCAAATGCGTTGCCAACCCTGAGGACTAAGATGGACTGCCTCTATGCTAGTGATTTCACCGGCTGTCTTATCCCCAAACCGGAACACAACAGCGCGAGCACTGCTGTTTGGCGGTAGGTTAATAAATACCTAACCTACTGACCTTTATTTCATAATCTGATTTAGGCCTGCCCACGTTGCCGAAGGGCCCGTCCGCGCACGGCTTTAGCACTGCGCCGCCGGTCTCGCTCAAACCATACGCGAGGAGTATCTTGGTATCCTTTCGAACTCTAGCCTGGAAGATGAGAAGGAGAGGAATAGAAAGAAAGAAAGAACAAATATATTTTTCGGGATCCCCTTATATCGCATAATTTTTTTAGACTTTTATTGTTTCTCATAATTCATTTGGCATAATTTGTATTGGCATAATAGTACTGTCGCATAGCAATACTTTAGCCTACTACTTTTTTGGCATATTAAGCTATTAGAATAATTTCAGTTGGACTAATTTCTATTAGACTAATAAACATTATGCATATTATTGTTTGGGCTATTAATTATTTGTTATATATGTCATTAACCATATTTTTAGTTCCCTAAATGAATGAACCTACCAAAATGAACAACAAAATATGAGGTTACGTTAGATCACGTTAGGTACATTAGGTTAGGTTAAATTAGTATGATATCCAGGCGCGAAGCGCCCAAGCAACGCAAAAATAGGAGGTCTCGCCTTACTTCCTAATTATATATTAACACAAAACTTGCCATTTGCACATGACTATTTTTTAGGACAAATACTGTTATGCGCTTTGTAATGATGCTAATTTATTATTATGACTTTTCGTATTTATGCTATTTGACGTTAGTCTTCATGACGAATATGCTTTCTGTATTTATGGTTTTAAATTTTATGCGTAAAAAATTATGCGTAAAGACGAGTATGCCCATCGCTAATTCGGCTTAAAGCAATTATGCGTAACAATAATATTACAAATAATTTTATGCCATCCAATAGGGAACCATATTTTTCACATCAATACTGACTACTTATTGGACGACACGTTAGCCTACACAGTTGGTAGTGACCACGCCTAAGAAGTTAGCGGTCCCGTGCTCAAATCAATATCAAGTCAATATTACCTACCCGTAGGGCGTTGAGGAATTCCAGATGTATCTTAGAGCCTCCTATCCTGAGGTCTTCGAAGCAGGTGAGGTCGCAGTGCGTCTTGTGGTGAAGAATCGGAGCCAGGAGCGTTGGTGTGGTCAGCGTTGTAACTGGCTGACATAAAAATAATAGTTTTTTTTTCTACATGACCTGGATTAAGGTACGGTATCGAAATACCAACAAACAAACAATAAATCAATTCAATATCAAAGCTAACAAAACTTTGTTAACAATGTTGTAATTAAGAATGCACCGAGCGTACGCCGGATATACAGTGGCGGTCTCATTACTTTTATTGTGTTTTCTAATAAACTAAATTTTCTTGAAATTGAACGGTATGTTTTTGTACTACAGGGTGGCCAAATAACAGGTATACACTTTAGTTTTGTAATTTTATTCTATGAAATATTTTTGACGTGACAACGTCTTAAATTAGGTTGCGGCTGGGAGTCACTTATGAAAAAGTGTAACGCTCGGTAACGTTACGATGAGTCACCGAACGAGAGAGAGGCCCGCCGAATGCCTTGCGTCTCTCTCCCACTCAACTATGATCGGTCTGCCGCGCGCGCAGCACTAGAGAATTAGGCGCATTGAATCGGCGCATGCTTGTGTCTCTGTCTTTGTCTTTCTCGAACGTTCTTGGCGTTGGAAAAACAAGAAAGCGTCATAATACAAGTTCACACGTGTGGTTAAAGTATCGTCAGCTGTGTCTGTAGTGAAAATGTGGAGTGCTTAGATTCGTCATTTACAACAACTACAACAATAAAGGTAAATAATTGTACACTGATATTTCATTATCGTAAACTATGATTGATTGATTAATTGTTAGATTGACACAAAAGTTGAGAAACTGAGTTTATAGGTTATGTCATACTATTGATAAATGTTGATAGTGTTAAGTAAATTATTAGTTTAAAATTAATTAATTAATTAATTATTATTTTACAAATTTTCATTGATTTCAAATTTATTTAGCACAAATTTGAACCTTCGATCTGAATAAATGTTTTGATTTTCGAATTGATTCTTTAAAATTACAAATATTAAGAAAAAGTGGCAGATATAAGAAAACTTGATTTAAACTGTGTTGAGCAAGAATTTTAACATCTAATTTAAGTAAATGTTTTAATTTTCAACTTCATCATTTACAATTACAAATTTTAATTAATTTCAAATTTATTTAGCAAAAATTTGAACCTTCGATCTCAATATTCATATCAATAAATATTCTACCGAGAAAAAGACGTTGTCACGTAAAATCTTCGCCCGTAAAACCGACTTTACAGGCAACCAGTTTTTTTTTTTTTTTAAGTATTCCTTGTTAAATGTAGTATTTAGAGCTGGCAGTTAAATATGGAAAACAATGTCAGACAAATGTCCACCCGGCTAAGCCGAAAGAGCCAAAAAAAAAAAAAAAAAAAATAAAATAAATGTCCACCTCTAGCAGCATAGCAGATGTGAACCCTTTTCATTGCGTTTTTCATCACATTTTCAAACATTTTCTGCGTTATCTCAGTGACTGTCTTGATTTTTTTTTTATTGCTGAAGGTTCATTGGCCTGTTAGCATAGACACGTTCCTTTAGATAGCCCCACAGAAAAAAGTTAGGGGCTGTTAAATCAGGCGATGTTGGGGGTAAATCAATGTCACCGTTTCTCAAAATTAATCAACCGGGAAACGTTCTTTTTAATGTTTTTATTGTGGCTCGTGTCGTGTGACACGTTGTTCCGTCGTAAAACGATCCATAACAAATTTGCCATATCTACTCAAAGTAATTTTCATGCAATAACTGTCATATTTACCGCCAAAACAAAATGGCGGCAAAAAAAAGTTGTATACCTCCAAATTGGCCACCCTGTACAAATGAAAACATAATGTATACGGTATATCTCATAGTTTAATAACAATTCACCTTCGAGTTAGTTAGTTAAGCTGACTACTCAAATATCCATTGATCTAAGTCCATACAATACTATAAAACATAAAACACATTTGAAATATATACCGTTTTGGAGTTCCAGTGGCCATCTGTGGTCTTCATCATCAGTTCCACTTCACCGAATAGGGCTTTCAAAGAGCAAATAAATATATGAGTTACGATGAAAAGCACTAAAATCGCTATAGGTGTGCCTATAAATTTTGGAAGAGTTCCGTCAATTTCTCAAAGATTCCATCATCAGATCTTCATTTTGTTAAAAATGGGAACAAACTGAAAGCACCAGGTTTTAAATAAAAAAAGAATCATCAAACAAAATCGGTTCACCCAGTCTGTTCTGAGGTAACAAACATTAAAAAAAAAAACGGACGAATTGAGAACCTCCTCCTTTTTTTTTGAAGTCGGTTAAAAAGAGCGGGCAACTGAAATTGTGAATAGAATAGAATAGAATAGAATATATTTTATTTGTAAATCACAGGTATTAAATTAGGTCTTAAATCTAGGAATACAGATCTCTGTGTTTTGCCTGTTGGCGTACAAATGTTCATTAAATTAACTAAAATTAACTAAAATTACATTACATTACATGAATAAAAATACGTACTTAGTGTCAGATACAATTTCCTAAATGTCGTCAAAAAAATCATTGATAGAATAATAACATTTTTTTGCTAAGTATGTTGTCAACTGCTTCTTAAATTGGGCATGCTTCTGTATTTTTATGCAGTTTGGTATTTTATTGTAAATTTGAGGACCCATTCCTAGTACACTCCTGTGCATAAATGCTGTTTTATGTTTGGTACTACAAACATTATTTCTGTATTGTGACCGTACGGGAAGCCTGCGTTGTTGTAGTACTGTTTTAAATAGCTGAGGGTTTCTTTTTACAAAACTTGCTACTTCAAAAATATATAGTGACGGAAAGGTTAAAATATTTAATGATTTAAACAATGGGACGCAGCTGTCTCGGGCATGAACGCCGCTGATAGCCCGTACGCACCTTTTTTGGGCTTTAAAAACGGCATCCCTGAAGACTGAGTTCCCCCAAAAAATAACTCCATACCTCAATACTGAGACCACAAGGCCATGGTAAGCAGTTAACATTGCCTTTTGGTCTACTACCTTTGCCAGTTTCTGTAATGCAAATGCCGATTTATTTAGCCTCTTACAGATATATTCTACTTGATCTTTCCAAGTAAGTTGTTCATCTATCATAAGCCCTAAAAATTTGGTTACGCCTACTCTTTCAATTTTATTGCCGTCATAGTTAATATTCATGTCATTTACTGGTCTTCGTTGATGAAAATGCATAATATTAGTTTTATTTAAATTAATTATTAAATTATTATTATTAAGCCATGTTATCATTTCATTTAATACTAAATTAATGTCATATTCATAATCTACATTATTATCAAAACTTATTATAGAAGTACTATCGTCGGCAAACATAATCATTGGATGATGGACTTGTCTTGGCATGTCATTAATGTAAATTAAGAAAAGGAGAGGACCAAGTACACTACCCTGCGGCACGCCGTATTGCACATATTGTTCATTTGAAATGTATTTTTTCTCTATTTTGCTTTTTAGACAAATTTTTGATATTTCAGTATACTGTGGTCGATTTTCAAGGTAAGATTCAATGAGATCCAAAACATTACCTCTTAATCCATATCTATTTAATTTATTAAGTAGCAACTTGTGATCAACATAGTCAAAAGCTTTGGTCATATCTGTGAACACCGCACAGACTGGTATTCTTTTATCAACATTTTCTATTACAATTTTAATTAAGTCATATATTGCCATATTTATGGTCGTACCCTTTATATACCCTTTCTGCTCTTTACATAAGAGGTTAAATTTATTTAGAAAGCTGTATATTTTTTGATAGATCACCTTTTCAAATATTTTGGCGAACACCGGAATGAGGGCTATCGGTCGATAATTTTGCGGATTTTCCTTGTCACCTTTTTTGAATAATGGTTTAATAATAGTCTTTTTTAAGCAGTTTGGATATTTGCCTGTACTAATGGATAAGTTTATTATATAGTTTAGATGGTTGTCTATAATGTTACTAACAACTTTGATGATGCGGGTAGTAATGTTGTCATAACCTACGCTATTTGTGTTTTTTAAAGACCTTATAATTTATCTAATGTCCCGTGGTGTAGTTGGAGTCATAAACATGGATTTGGAGTTAAAATCAATCCCCGTGTTCACCAAGCAATTTTGCGTAGAGGTATTCGGTCTTTGTATAAAGTAGTCATTAAGCGCATTAACTATATTTAACGGATCAGTTAGAACTACATCGCCCCGCTGAATTTTCGATATGCTTTCTTTTGGCACACTCTTCCTGTATCTATTTATAATTTGCCAAGTAGTTTTTGACTTATTATCAGAAACATTAATTTTATAATTATTCTGTGCCTTCTGAGTAAATCTAATAATTTGTCTGTACTTACGAGTGTAGTTCTTCAAAAGAGCTTTGTTTGTTACCGTGGGTGAACGTCTGTATTGCCAAAGCAGATGTCGTTGTTTTTTACTACACGCTTTAATGCCACGGGAAATCCATTTAATTCTCATATTAGTACGTATTGTAATAACTTTTTTAGGAAAACAAAGTTCATATAACAAACGAAAAGTGTCCAAAAAAGACTCGTATGCTACATTTGGATCACACGCACCATACATTTCTGAAAAAGACATACACGATAAATAGTTTTTGAATTTTTTTATATTTTCATGAGAGTAATCATATTTTTCAATCTTCCAAAATGGTAGTACACATGATTTTTTAACTGGTACTTTGAGTATTTGAGCAGTGTGATCTGACAGTCCAAGGTCTAGAACATAGCTTGTATGCTTTTGCTTAATATTATGCGCAAAGTTGTCTAAGCATGTGCTACTCAATAATCTTGTTGGCTGTTTGATTTCTAGGTTCAGATTATGACTGTGCAGTAAGGACTCGAATTCGAATGTCAAATTATTTCTATGCAAAATATTAATATTAAAATCGCCACAAATTATTATTTTTCTATCCAAGCTATTATATATCCCACGTATTATTCTGTCTAGCCTGTCATAAAATATATTAAGGTTATTCCTCTTTGGAACTCTGTACAAACAAACAATTACAGTTCTATGTTGGATTATTTCAATAGCACAACACTCACAAACTTCTGCTATTGAGAGTTTTTCAATGTCCGGTAACACCTTATATTGAAGACCTAATTTAACAAGGATGCAGGCGCCACCGCGTTTCATATTTGTTCTTGAATAACACGCTGCTAGTTGATAATTCGGTATAGTCAAAAGTTCTTCATATCCAGTCATTAAAAAGTGTTCTGTTACGCAAAGAATGTCTATGTTAATTTGTTTTGCTTTTAGCTCATTGATATGGACGGTAAGTAGATCTGTTTTATTCATAAGACCAGCAATATTTTGATGCATTATATGTAAAGAGTTATACACGAAAAAACTCTTCTTTTTCCGTGTCCATTGGGGGCTCGTCCAAAGCGGTTTGAATTTCAATCTGTGTACAGTCATCGTATGCCATTTCTTCGTTAAACTGGTCCACGCACAACATTACTTGGTTCACATTTAAAAAAATATTTTTTATTCCACGGTTGTTAATTTCTCCAGTTAGCTTATAGAACATATCATGGTCATATGTCAGATCTTGGTTCGAGTCCAATAAATACGCATATCTATGTGTTTCTACGTCCAAGTGAAGCAAATTGTTAAAAATTTCTATTCTCCAGTTATATATACTGCTACTGTCAATGCATTTATATGTTGGTGCACAAATGATTATGTTGGTGTTAATTATTTTCACTAACTGTTCTCTTATGTATACAATAAGATTGCAGTATTTGTTTGTTATTTCAAAATCTCTCTCTCCCAGTAATATAATACAGTAGTCATTCATTGTAAGATCCTTGGTTTTTAAATGTATATCTTTAAGAAGTTCCTTGGTACCAGCATTAGGTGATTTATAGTGCGTGATTTGCGAGTTACCTTGAAGTACGTTGTTGGAGATATTCAGTATTTTATTCTGCTTGTTTGCACTTAGGATTATAATTTTTTTCTCTTTTCTCAGATTTCCGGTTCCTGCTTTCATTAGGTCATTTTGGTTAGTTTTTAAGCAAATTGGTTTATGCTCTGAGCGGGTTTTTGGTAAATTGTGCTGGTCATCTTTTTCCAGGTTGGAAAGCGGCGTGCTATGTGCCGACAGTAAATTTCCTCTGGGTAAATAATTTTGAGAGGTTTTCAGGTTTTCATTCAATATTTGTCGTTTCACTTCTTTTGATTTTTTGATAGGCAAAGCTTTTTTCGGCGTTTCGTTGCTAAGTAACTTTTTGTAGGAATCTTTTTTCTTATTGCAATTTTCTACAGTTTTTTTCAGGTCACAGACTTCAATATTTAGCCGTGCTATTTCGTTATGTGCACTTTCAAGTTGTACCTTTAATTGTTCTATTTCGTCTTTTAATTGCTGCGTTTCTAAAGTATCAAGAGAAGATATATTCGGGAGGCTATTTGAAGAGGGAGGGCTATTATACTTCCAAGTGTTTATATCGTCAGTTGTGTCAAATATCGATGTATTTGGCAAGCTGCGCACCGACGGTGAGCTTTCTTCAGTCAGAGCAGTTAAAACTTCGTTTTCAGGCTGCTTAACAGGTTTTTGGTTTCTTTGTTTTTTTATTCTGTGTGTGATGTTGTTCTTTTCTTGTTCACTTAATTTTTTTCTGCCACTTATTTGACAAATTTCATGGGATGTATTTGGCTTAGGTGACACGAGTTCATTTGTTATTAGAGATTTCTCAGGTGTAATATTAATATTCTGTTTTGGAGTAGTTTTTAGAACTGCTTTTTCTATATCGGTTCTACAGGTAATGCATCTCCATGCCTGTTTCTTCTCCTTTGTCATCAGTAAAAAAAGCTTTAAACTAATCTTTGTACATTTCAAGTCAAAAGCTTGATCACATTGTGAACATTTTAGATAGTCTCGTGTAGATGAAATTAATAATCCACATTTTCCGCAGGTAGGCTTAGTTTTGTCTATATTTTTTGCCATATCCATTTTTTGCCCGTAATTAATATTACTAGGTCTCAAAAAACAAAAATAAAATAGTAATAATCAAAATTTAAAAAACATATATTGTACTTGGGTTTGAACCCGCACCTATCTGCGCTGTAGTCAACACTTTACACTCGGAGCCATCGGAACAGTGACACATTAAGCAAAAATGTTCTTCTTATTGTGGATATTAGGACTATTGACCTTGCTTTTGTGCTTATCTCAAATGGTTATCGCGAGAACGCAGCTGATTGGCCGATTCATAAAAGCGGTCATTTCTGAGCTTACCCGTTAATAAATATCTTTAAAACTATTTCGTCTATATCTCATAAACCTATTTGCCGATTCTCACTGTCGTTGCACTGTCCTATTGCACTGTTTATAAGCTACACATTGCTATAACTTTATTTGTTAAAAAATCATTTTTTCACCATTCATTAATTTAAAAACGTCGGAGTAAACAAAAATAGATGTTGCCTCACTTGCATCCGCGCGGGTAGGTACCAAATAAAAAATTGAGAAGAAGAAGAAGGAGTACATTAGCTTACTTTGTATTTGTTGATGATATCGATGACGTGTTCCGTGGTGCAAGGGGCCGAGGTCTGCAGCTTGATGTGGTGGACCGGCATGGCCAGCACGTTGTAGCACGCGGACACCCACTGGATCGAGGACATGTTCAACGCGCAGCGACGCTCCCTGGAAAGTTTTATTATATAAAGCTACATTAAACGGCATGGTCCTTAGCAAGGTTCCATGAAAATTGGTTCTGAAAGTAGGTGTCGCTGTTGAATCGGGGGCTTTCAACCCCCTAAAAGCTCAATATCTCAAAAACGGCTGAGCTGATTTTGATACAACATGTCTACGTACCACCACTTGAAAACCTAATTTCAAATAAAAAAAACGCATCCAAATCGGTTCATCCGTTTAAGAGCTACGGTGCCACAGACAGACACACACACACACACACTTACACGTCAAACTTATAACACTCCTCTTTTTTGCGTCGGGCCACCACGCAAGGGCAATTGATTTAAAAAAATAAAAGAAACATAGCCTGAATTTAGAGGACATAGAGCAAAGACGGGAAAGGTGGTACTCGTCAGAGGCAAAAAACTAATATGTTCTGCCCGACGAAAACCAACTATCGTAGGGTCCGGGGTTGTACTTTGGCTTCAAACTCTCACATAAATCAGACATATAAAGTGATACCATGATTTTTCTGACTGAAGGGACCCGTTTGCACCGCATCTAATAACCAAAAGTAAGCTGTCGAAAGATTTTGGCTTAGGTGTGCTGCACATACCTAGCGCATAGGGTAGGGTTTCTTAAGGGTGAATGGTGGTGAGTACCTACCTAATATTCTCAGAAAAGAAAGCCTCAACTACTGCATATTTTTTGTATCTGTTCACTACATACATACATTAAATCACGCCTGATTCCCAGAGGGGTAGGCAGAGACCACTTCTTTCCACTTGCTACGATCTTGACAAATTTCTTTCGCTTGTTCCGCATTCATACATCACACTGTTTTAATTTTATATGTATAAGAAGTTCAAAATAAGTACTGTGACGGCCAGAGAAAAAAAGTTTGATTTTATTCAGTTAAATTTTGTAAATTTTTGGAGTAATGAGCAAAGTCTAACTAAATTGCAAGATTCAGTGCAATCTCTAGATGAAAATGGAGCACGAGAGATTAAAGACATACTGTTCTGTGTCGTCTATTGCGGGTTTCATGAAAAAGTCCTTATTGTGGAGCACGATGGAGTGCGACAGGGCTGCGACCTTCGGGAAGCCGGTGGAGCCGCTGGTGCTGACCAGCCAGCAGTAGACCTTCGACACGTCGAACTGGGCCACCCTGGAACAAGCATTGTTACTCTCACCCATCTCAAGATGTTAAAGGAGTTGCCGGTCTTGTATTCGATTGTGAAACTACCAAAGGAATAGTCTTTAAGGTCTGATTGATATCGAAATTAATCGTCTGCCATAGACGATATCATATCCTACTACTATTATAAATGCGAAAGTTCATTAAGTACTCTTTCACGCTGCAACAGCTGGACGGATTTGATGATATTTGTAATGGAGATAGCTTATACCCTGGATTAACAAATAGGCTATATTTCATACCGGAAAATTTAGAAGTTTTCGAGGGAATAACTATAATCGGAAGAAGCTAGTGGGCCAATAATAACGGTTGCTATCTTTTTTATAACACGGCATGAACGAGCACACGGGCTACCTATGTATGGCTTTTAAATGCTAAGGAACCCATACTAAAAATTACGAGTGATTTGCTATTAATGCCAACCTTATGGACCAAGATAAAATGCTAGTTATTTCATGGTAGTATATCCTGAACAGTTCTCGGTAACTTGTGCTTGGAAAGAGGAGTACGTCACCTTATCTCTCTCTCTTTATTTAAGATCCATGCTCTTGTCTAATCGCAATTGAGTAATCGCCAACCACCCCGGTCTTCTGTCAACTGCTTGACTTCCTGGTACGACTCAACCTTTACCTGCTCTTTTATCTGCTCAAAGTATTCTTCTTGGTAACCTTATAGGAACTATAAAAACAAATACACCTCAAAATAAAAGTACGGTTTTAAAAAGAGGGACCAACGTACTTGAACTGTTCTTCCGGTTCCGACTCCTGGTAAGTATCGATGAAGCTGGCCATGGAGGTTGCTCCCGCTCCGAAGGTCACTATCTCGGTCGCCAAGCCCACGTCGAGAACTGCTCGTCGGTAGTCGTCGTACATCTCAGGCTCACAGAATGCGATCTTAGGCTCCACTAGTTTGAAGAGCTGAATGATCTCATCTGTAATAGTTTTAATGATTATGTTCAAGAACTAATTAATATCGTTCGTGTTGTGTTCGTGTCACCATTCTCGCTACGCGTATGACGGCAGAGCTCTATTAATAGAAGTTATTTCAAATTTTTGTTCTTGTATTTCATTTCCACCGAAGTTGCGCAAGGAGGAAATTTGTTTATTTTAGAAGCTGGTTGAAAGTGATACATGTCCACCCTAGGGAAGAAACGTAATATAGTACCAGGAGCGCAGAGGTAATTAGGAGGCAACTTAGATCGCAGGTGGTGCGGTGCGCCGGCCGCGGGCGGGCCGGCGCACACGACACAGCCCGGATGTCTCCCACACGTCACAGCAATGTACTTTGAATGTTTATGCACTCCTAGTATTTGACGTTATAATTTTTTCTCAAAAATGTTATAAGTAACCTTTTTATACTTTACTCGGGTATCAATTGCACCCTCGAACAACAGCACTCGCTATCGCTCGGGCAGCCTAAATATTCCAGGGTACAATTGATCACTTTTATCCCTTGGTCAACAATCTACTATTTGTTCAATACCAATTTCAATATTCGTCTCGCATAGTCTCGATCTCGTCTCGCCTCACCGGGCCGGTGGAAAGCACCGCTTCCAGGGGGCCTAATATGGCTGCGTTTATCGCGTGATAAATTTTGGATAAGGCGTCCGTCACCTTCTGACAGGTAAATAAGTACACGTGTTAAAAAGTGACGGATGCTTTATCCACAGTTGACACGCGATATAGACGCAGCCATAATAGGCCCGCAGACCAATACACCGTGCAAAGGTTCTGTCGACGCTCCTAAAAACTTACTGTACTTGAACTGGGGGTCGACGCCGGCCATGGGCAGCCCGTTGAGCAGCGCCGCGTAGAAGGGGATGTGCACGTCGAGGTGGTTGCGCCCGCCCAGCACCAGCACGTCTCCCGGCCGCAGCCCGCAGCGCCGGAGGCTCCGCGCCAGCCGCACCGTGCGGGCTAGCACCGAGCGCCGGGACTCTTGCTGCCCGGTGCCTGCGTCTATCTGAACAGCTTTCACTTTCATCACCATTTCCTTAAGAGCTCTTCTTGTCGGTGGAGTAATTTCTATATTTCGCAGGCTTATGCTTTTTTAAAATTTATTTTCATCACACTTGCTTGTAAATGGTGTTATTCCATGCCTGTATACAGAAGGACAATGGCCTAAATTGTTCCCGCGGGAATTATGGCGAGTTTGTCATCCCTAGGGAGTAATGACTTTCTTTTTAAAATTTGCAACTCTTTCGTACATCATTTCTGACTAAGGAGGTTTAATTTTCAGCCAAAAATTAAATCGGTTTCTAATTTCATCTTTAAAAATTAGCTATAGACTAACTTACATTACACAAAACCTATACGCTTCATTAAACTTCATTATTTTTATACCTATTTCAAGTTTATATCAACATTTATCATTAATTTTAGTAATTATACATTTTTATCAAATTGGCTAAATCTGGCTCGAATCCAGGTCGAAACTAAACGCAGTTATTATACTCGTATGTGGTAGAGGTCACAAAAAAAATATCGTTTCCATTTACGTTCCCGTTCGTCAAAAGTTATTTCTTTATATTTTGCAGAGTTAAAGTGTTTTTTCCTCGCTAATGTGATGAAAATCATTGTGTGTATCACAGGCAGTAAGGGGATTACTAACTCGAGTCATTAAAAGCCCTCCGCCTTCGGCGTCGGGCTTCTAACACTCTCGTTAGTAATTCCCTTCTTACTACCCTTGATGCACAATGTACTATTGTGTCCAACAAAAAAATACATATTCCACATTTAAACAAATATCTCATAAACCACATTCTATCCTCGCACAAACCTAAAGGTTTGAGGAGAACGCTCTAAATTACTATATATAAGTATTTCTAACAAGTACAACTTCTACCCACAAACATTAAAGCTTATAGACAAAGTACGATTTTAGTTTATCTACATCTACACTAATATTATGAAGAGGAAAGATTTGTATTTTTGTGTGTGTGTGTGTGTGTGTATGTTTGTAATGAATGGGTCCATATTGACTCACCTAAAATTTTTATTCCTATTTTTTGTTTTCCTACCGATTTGTGTTCATAATAATCACTCTTCATAATTTTTTTCCTCATACTTTTTTGTTCATTCTTTTAAAGTCATAATAATTGCAATTCATACTTAATGCATTTTTTTTAAGAAACTTTTACTTTTTGAGATTTTTTATCAATCTAACCTAACCTAACCTAACCTTATAACACGTAAGATATTTAAGAAATTGTGAAAAGTGTACGGCTTCATTAATATTGGCGTTAGGAATTCAGATGATTATGAGTTCCGATGGTTAGTACTAAAAATTTTTTAGAAGAGTATGAAGAGATCATTGTGATGTGAAATGGTATGAGAAACATTTTCGGACTTCCGATAATAGGACTTAAAAAGTTACGTGAGTAGACACGCACCCGGGGGACACGGTTTCTGTAGGAGAATGTATCGAAACTTTTTATGTAGTTGTATTACACCATCATAATTAAGTATAATTTTCATAATTATTTTCTATTACTTACTACCAATTAGTTCTGGAGAAAACTCAGAGTTTTGACACATTTTCCTGCTCAACTACGCGTGAATACATTTATTTCTTATCGTATGTTAGATTCATTGTTTTATATAATGCTAGGTTAAGTTTTAAAATTGTATATTTAAAAAACGACTAACTGTTGAGTTTCTTGCGGCGCTTCTTCTCAGCAGTGGTCTCTTGCGAAGCGCTGGTAGATTTTTGACGTGTAAAAGTGCCCGTGCGGCCTACTTACTGAATAAACATCTTTTATCTTTTATCTTTTATCCCGTAATAAATAAACTCAAAAACTGACCTGATTTCAAAAATTCTTTCACCATTGGAAAGCTACATTATTCCTGAGTAACATAGGCTATGTTTTATTTTTCTGCGCGCACGGAGTCGCGGGCAACAGCTAGTACTTAATATTTTTAGGAGTTAAGCCATCTCTAAATTTAACATCCAGGTCATTTATGAGCCGAGGATGCATAATATGTTTCGCGGGTGGTAGGACCTTGTGCAGGGTCCGTCCGGATCGCTACCACCATCTTATTAACCTACCGCCAAACAGCAGTGTTCGCATTGTTGTGTACCGGTTTGGGGATAAGACAGCCGGTGAAATGACTAGCATAGAGGCATTCCATCTTAGTTCTCAGGGTTGGCAACTCATTTGCAGTCTTAGGATTGCATTGCAGTCTTGTGAATGCGAATGTCTATGGGTCACAGTTTCTTCTTACCATCAGGTGGCCTGTGTGCTCGTTTGTCTTCTCTATGCCATAAAAAAAAGTTGGTAGGTATGTATGCAAACAGTTTATTTACAAAAGAGATAACGATAAAAGTATTAACATAAATATCTCGTTATCTTTGCCTTCTTTGACACTTGATACGGCATGACGCGACGCCTAAATTTTAGGGTTCCGGAGCCAAACTAGGAACTCTTATAGTTTTGCGGGTTTTGCCATGTCTATCTCACACACTCACTTTTTGTCACCAACTATCAAAGTTACAAAACTGAAATTTTGTGTAAGTGAGGTGCCACGAATATGTCATTTTGTACTCATGAATAACATACTAATGCGTATAGTATACTAATGCGATGGATTGAGAACCTCCTTTTTGTGTTTTTTTTTAAGTCTGTTAAAAATAATAGATGCAGAAAAGTTCCATAGATGCGGGCAGCATTTCCCCGTGGTGACCCCAATGATTGAATTACCAAATAGTTTTTAGACAAAATTTTAGTTGTTATAATTATTTATTGTGTTTTTTGTCATTATTATAAACTAGAGATGCGCCGAATAGTGGTTTCACCGAATAGCCGAATACCGAATACTATTCGGTTTAACCTTTACCGAACCGGATATTCGCCGAATTATTCGGTTTACCAATTCATTGTTGTGCCGCGTAAACAGGATCTACCATGTACCTACGCTACGTTTCGCTGCTGTAGCCGCCCGCCACTCGCGCACACTGCTCTGTCAATATGCTTCAAAAAATCGCACAATTGCTTTATTTTATTAGCTTTATTCAACACATTCTTCATAGGACTTCTCTGACTTATAACATGAATCTTACACAAGAACTTATGTCTTTTAGTTCTAAACCGTGTATTGTAGCCAAGAAATTGGAAATACTCGAACCGAATATATTCGGCACCAAAACCGAATAATTCGGCCGAATACAAATACCTAGTGAAAAAAATGCCGAATACGCCGAATACCGAATACGAAACGAATATTCGGCGCATCTCTGTTATAAACCTTTCCTTTTTGGTTTGCCGCGTGCCTATTCGGTTAAGAAGCTTAATGTGAATGTGAATTAATGTCGAACTATTAGTTATTTATTTACTAATTCATTATTTTATTTGCTTTGATGTGCGTTCGGCTCCTAACCCCATGTTGTTTTAAGATAAGTATAAAAGTAAATAATCTCGCGACACACGCTAGCTATGAGGTTTATTAATTGTTTAATTGTTAAACTATAACATTAGTATTTATTATTATTATTATTTATTATTTATTTAAATCTGACACTTCATACAATTAACTATCTATTTCAAAATAACTTAATTACCTGACAAATTTCATCCGAATACTCGCTCATATAATTCATGAAGAAATGTCCGACATGTCGGTCGCTTCTTGCTTCCTTAAACACTCCCATTCTCTACGCGTGCGATAAAAATACTGTTCTATGCCGTCTACATTAATCGATATGATATTAAACATATACATATCGTTACTACTTTAGAAAAAACTCGTATGTGACTTTTCGAGATATATGAGTTTGAACTCAATTTTCTTAACGTTTAAGTTTAAAATCGTACGTCACGAAATATGAGATACGAAGTTTTTTTAAACCAATGACGATATATATACAAAGTTTTTAACGGTCTTTGTCTCTTTTTAATTCATCCGTAATCATATATTTTCCCTGTTTTGGGTCAATGTTACTTTATCTTAGGATAACTATCTTGACCTTGTTAATAGCTGCTTTATATCGTTATCTTTACATAGTATAAAACAAAGACGCTTCCCGCCGTCTGTCTGTCCCTCTCTATGTACGCTTAGATCTTTGAAACTACGCAAAGTTTTTTTTTTTATGGCATAGAGAAGACAAACGAGCACACAGGCCACCTGATGGTAAGTGGAAACTGTGACTGTGACCCATAGACATTCGCATTCACAAGACTGCAAATGCGTTGCCAACCCTGAGGACTAAGATGGGATGCCTCTATGCTAGTCATTTCACCGGCTGTCTTATCCCCAACCCGGAACACAACAATGCGAACACTGCTGTTTGGCGGTAGGTTAATGGATAAGATGGTGGTAGCGATCCGGACGGACCCTGCACAAGGTCCTACCACCCGCCAATGCAGCAATGCAGTTTTCAGTAATAGATGGAGAGGTTAAAGGTTTTTCTGTACCTGTAATAAGTTCTGGTTTGTGTATAAAACTCACATAAAGTGAAACGAAGCGAGGTCAGGTCGTATCTTTAATATAAAGATAATAGGATAGAATAGAATAAACTTGATTTTAGCCTACAAGACCCATATTTACCAATACCTTACAGACTAACATACATAATAATATTATGTAACATAAACTACTGGTAAACATCTTCGCCAAGCAAAATGTGGTTACAGAATTATCAAAAAGTTTTTATAGTCGTTGGTAATTCTGTAGCTCTGCCTACCCCACTCTGGGAATAAAGGCGTGAGTTTATGTATGTATGTATGTAAACTTAACACGACTACTTTCTACACTTCCGCGGTGTCCCCTAGCTGGCGGCCACGAAATCGACAAAATGGCGGCGATTTTAAAAGTACTTACCTACAAAATAAACGCACCAATTGCCCGAATGTGCCGTTTATAATGATAATTTAGATATAGATTTACAAATATTACCTAAATTTAACATTAAGTAAGTAAAAAAAAAAATTAAATCCAAATATTCCTAACTGTTTTCTTTTTCTCTTATTGTATTTCGTACTTTGTGTATACAAATTATTAATCATTAAATGTATTAAGTAATTTAGCTTTGTTTTGCGTACTAAAAATGTTGTGTACAATTATTATAGTAGTGTAAGCTTAAATCTTTAAATTAAAGATGTATTGTAATGCCGTTATACCATGTTTTTGCCTACATTATGTTATTGTACCTATTTAAATAAATAAATAAATAAATAACCTGAACAAGGGGGCAAGAACAAATTGGACCACGATTAGTCTAGGTTCTGACGATTTTATATAAAACGCATTTTTTGCTATCGTAATATTACACAAACTATAAACTTAATTTCGGCTTATATCTTTGATACTACAGACAGACAGACGGACTTGGTGAAACAATTTAAAACAACTTATAACAAACAAGCCTTTAAAATAAGTAGTATTTTTCGTAATCGTGTTATCTTTAATTTTTCAGTAGCTTAGTTTTATTTTAATTAAAATAAGTTTAGTTTTTAACTTTGAATTGTAGATACGATTGTATTGTAGTATTACAATAAAATTGTTGTTATAAAAAAAAATTTAGTTATAATAGAGAGCTTTTTAGTCGAGTACCGTGTTTAGGCCACGAAGCTTGCTGAGTGGCCTAAGTAGGGTACGAGATTAAAAAGCTTAATTATGACACTATTGTGAACAATACTTTTTGTACGAGTTCATTAAAATTAATAATGTAAGTCATTAATACGAGTATATAAGAAAACTAAAAGTAGATTTTTGACAGACGATGCGACGCTGCTACGTTCCGAAACGACACAGATTGGCAATTTTGTATCGGATCGAGGCTCCTTAAACAAGGACACATATATGGAAATCCGAAGTTCTATTTTCAAATTTGGTTGTCTAGAGCGTATCGAAATAGTTATTTCGGTTGTTTCGGAAGTAACATCTAGACTATTCAACGATGAAAAGAGTGACGTTACAGTATTCTCTATGAAATCGTAATACACACATTTTAATCGACGAGTACAAAAAGCAAGTTTTTAATTCTCGTACCCAATGCATTTTTTGATATTGTCGTCTATGTAATATACACAGGGTGTTTGGTAGCTAGGTGCAAAGCTTTAAGCTGCGACCACACCGCTGCTTAGAATACGGCGACGGTACGGAATCGCAGTGACGCGTCGTATCCCTGTCACTGCGATTCCGTATCGTCACCGTTTTTTAAGCATTAGTGTGGGCGTAACTTTATTTGATCAAATTGACGCAATCTAAATCTCTTATATAACTAACTTTAAATGGCCTAGAGCAGCTCGTAAGATTTTTATTCGTGTCGTTATCTAGATGTTATAACTAGTAAAACAGCTTGTTCATGGTTGCTAATTGCTGTACAGATAAGAAGAGAAGTATTTACTTAAGAGGTAGTGTTTGGGTAAAAGATAGGTATAATTACAATTTCAGAATACGACAGTCCGATTTCAGGGTTTTTAACGCAGTATCCAGAAGTGTGACCTCAGATCTATAGCTAGACATAAAATCGAAAGACTAGAGTCTCAAGAAATTACTACGTTAGGTTGCAACGCATTTGCGGTCTTAAGATCGCAGTACTTAGATTGTAGTCTTAAGACTCCGCCTTGCAAACGCCCGTCCAGTGGCGCCTTCATTACTATTATTGTGTTTTATAATTAACTGAAGAATTTCCTTGCAATCAGACGATACGTTTTTGTAGTGCAAGTAAAAACACAATTTATGGGATACGTAACAAACTTTAATAACACTTACCCTTTGAGTAATCAGCTTAACGGGAAAACGTGGCCACTTTTTTTCGTTAAGTTAATAACTCGGAGGTGAATTGTTCTTAAACTATATGATATACCCTATAAGTTGTGTTTTCATTTGTAGTACAAAAATATTTCGTCCAATTTCAAGAAAATACTTTAGTTTATTAGAAACCGCAATAAAAGTAATGAGGGCGCCACTGTACATCCGGCGCGTACGCTCGGCGCAGTCTTAAGAATGCATATGCCTATGGGTCCCAGACCCCACTTACCATCAGGTGGCCTGTGTGCTTGTTTGCCTTCTCCATTCCATTAAAAACGAGTCTGTTAGTCGGCCTTTATGTAGTGTACGTTTCACTTGGCACTTCTTGCCTTGCTCGGTGAAACTGCCAAAATCCTTGCGTACCCTTACGTTTATTTATTTATTTATTTATTAATAAGTACATCCACATCACATATATTAATCACTTACGGGCTATTATTGATACAGTAATATCTTCTAATATACAAGACAATTACGGAGTACATAACTTGATTTTGATTTTGAGTTACTTTAATCTCCAATACCTCGTTGGCTAACGGAACCTTCCCTAGCTGTTCATATTTTTACAATCACTTCAATTCAAAAACCGTTTCGAGGAATAGGGTTTTAAAGACGTTCTGCATTTTTTGAAATATTTATCTATTTTGGATATTTCAGCAAAAGTATATTTAACCTTTGTTTAACGTTCGTTTTCGGCTTGAAGCCCTCCTAGGTGTGTATCTTACAAGTTAGGCGAAAACCGCTTCAAATAGTATGTTTTAATACACTATTACTATCCCTTTTTTTCATTAAATATCATTTAGTTGTTGTAATTTATTAGAAAATGCCATCCCAAATTTAAAATAATCATGACATGTAATCCATAAAATGTCTGCTAAATAAATAAAGATATTAAAACAAAACTATTGGGTCAAATACAAAATTAATGAAATTGTTGTCTTAAAATTTTCTATTCTTTTGAATTAGAAAGTAAAAACCGTGACTTATTTTTTTTGGTCAATCCTAATTAGTACCGATACCGAAACCAGGTGATAAAACCAATGTTTGTAGTTATAAACCGATAAGTCTTCGCTCAACAGCCTCCAAAATGTTTGCATCTTTAATGACTTCAGCAAAGCATTTGACAAGGTCGACCACAACTTGCTTCTGTAAATTAGAAACATAGTTTGGAATTCATGGTAGCCTACTGAGGTGGCTAACGTCATATCTTGCTGCTCGATCTCAACTGGTTGTTATTAGAGGGTTTCGTTCCAACATCATCCCCATGTATCAGGGGTTCCACAGGGATCCCCTTTCTTTGGGTTCCTTCTTCTTACTTTGTTTATTAGAAACATCCAACATTACATATCTTTGAACTCTTTGCTGATGATCTAAAACTGCCTCTATTTTGAAACACATAAAACCGTTTTGAATCTATTCAAAGGATTAAAAAAAAATAGCCTATCATAAGTCCCTTCAACATTATATTGACCTTCACGCCTGTAATCCCAGAGTAGGGTAGGCCGAGCTACAAAATTACTTACAACTCTAAAAACTTGTTGATAATTCTGTAACCACATTGCACAATTAGGCTAAGATGTTAACCAGTGTATTAGTGACAGGTTGCAAGCCCATCGTCTAACAGTACTACAAGCCTTTATTCCCTAAGTCGTCCTCTTACGACATCCACGTGAAGACACTATTCTAACCCGGCAACCACACATAGTTGTTTGTGTTATTTATTCTCTATCATCGGATTGTCCCATAACAACATTACTAGGTACAACCAAAATACAGACCATAACTGAATTTACGACATACATTACTTATATTAAATTAAATCACGCCTGTTTCCCGGAGGGGTAGGCAGAGACCACTTATTTCCATTTGCTACGATCTTGACTAATTTCTTTCGCTTCTTCCACATTCATACATTTAGTCATGCACGCACGTCGGTTTCGGGTACTTGAGATTCGGCCCCTTCTGACCCGTCCACTCACTTTTGATCTGTATATCTCTTTCGTCAATCTTCTTTCATCCATCCTTTCCAAATGACCGAACTATCGAAGCATGATCTTTTCAATCTTAAGAATGTTTTTTTTTTCACGAATGTTTTAATATTTTTTTTTAAATAGGCACTCGCCTTCAACAATACCACCACGACGTGGTACTTATTCCAACACATTCAGAAGAACAAAAGGAGCCATTCGCAATCCATAATTTATCAGGAGTAATAGAAACGTTTTAAAAGATAGAGCTGGTATGAAGACTAGGTATTAAAATACTTATTGTACTGTATAAAGCATGGCATAAACAATAAGATTATTAATCAGTAAGGTTATTAATCAGTAAGGTTAATAACCCGTTATTAGAAGCTAAGTTGAATCGAACTTTCACATTGTTTTAAGAAGAAAACTTCGGTGTTTTCGGAATACTTTGTGATTTATAACAATTTTTTTAACAACCTTAAGGGCGGTCAAGGTCATACTACATAAATATGATCAAAGTAATATTTTACTGTTATCTTCTACTACTTATCTAAAAATTTATTACCTACTTATCATAAACTAGTTATATTACTGATATAACGTGTAGCTAGAAAATACAAAGAAAAAAAGTAGATTATTTCTGTCCGTCCATCCATAATATATCATCCAATACATAGCAAATTTTTAGGGTTCCGTACCTACCGTAAAAGGGGTTTTTTTTATGGCATAGAGAAGACAAACGAGCACACAGGCCACCTGATGGTAAGTGGAAACTGTGACCCATAGACATTCGCATTCACAAGACTGCAAATGCGTTGCCAACCCTGAGGACTAAGATGGAATGCCTCTATGCTAGTCATTTCACCGGCTGTCTTATCCCCAAACCGGAACGCAACAGAGCGAACACTGATGTTTGGCGGTAGGTTAATGGATAAGATGGTGGTAGCGATCCGGACGGACCCTGCACAAGGTCCTACCACCCGCAACCAAGCAAGCGGAACCCTTATAGGATCACTTTGGTGTCCGTCTGTCTGTCAAGAGCCTTTATCCCGGGAACACGTATCGAGTTGTAATTAAAACCATATACTTAAATCTACAGTCTCTTGAAGCTGCATAAAACCGAAATTCTAAGGTAACGTAAAAAAATGCCACAAAATACGTATATTTTGACACACTCAAGGAAATTAAAATGTACCTATAGGGTAGTTTCCGTTGAGCTAGAACTATGAATTTTGGCAAGTATACCGTCTCACACTACAAGTATAGGGAAAAATCAGAAAAGTTAGTGTTTTTAATACAAATTTGAATTGAAATTGATTTTGTTTTAATTCAGGTAACCGTGTCAAGTAGGCAACTTTCAGCCAATAGATGATTGATTAAAGAAGGTTTTTTTATGTATATTAAAAACTGGTTTGTGTAGGGGTGTTACAGAATACTAACATAAACCGAAGCAAAGCGAGGGCGGGTCGCTAGTATTTACTATAGCAGAAAACTACAAATAAACTAAAGGTGCTTTTCCACCGGCGGCGAGGCGAGACTTTTTGTTTTTTATGGTAAAACTAACTTCTGCCAGCGAATTCATCCGCGTAAAGTTAGTTATTCGGCTATCCTATGGTGCGGGGGATATATCAGGGTAGTGATTCTGGAAACAACGCTGGTCGTGCGGACTGTCGAGTGATATCCAAGCGGCGGGATTAAGTAGTCCCGTCAGTGCGAACAAAACACATTGTAGCGCGTGCATTTTCAATTAAGCAGCCTTATACGTTCGACCCATCGTGCTGCTATATTGAAAATGCACGCGCTACAATGTGTTTTGTTCGCACTGACGGGACTACTTAATCTCGCCGCTTGGATATCACTCGACAGTCCGCACGGCCGGCGTTGTTTACAGAATCACTACCCAGCTCCTCAAGTAGCGGACGTCATTATTCAGATGATAGTAAAGATGGGGTTAAGTAAAAAAAAATGCGGTGGCCGGCTTAGAATAGTGCCACTCCATGTCTTCCCGTGGAAGTCGTAAGAGGCGACTAAGGGAATGAAGGTTTGGAGTATTGTTAGGCGATGGGCTTGCAACCTGTCACAATACGGTTTTTTTTTTCGCGGATAACTTTGCTCAGAGTGGACGTATGTGTCGACGATCTCCCGATTTAATTTTTGCTTTTAATTTAATTCGCATTTCTTAAGTGCGGAATTGGTTGGAGACTCGGTACCTCCTTGTTCATCTTGTGGTGTGTTCCATTGCGCCTGTCGGCCATATTGCTTTGTGTCGGACCTCTCACTCTTCGGATGCCAGCAGTGCCGGTGTTTGGTGAAATTTGAAATTTTAAAGTGATTTTTGTATTCCTTGCTTGGAATCGAACTCGGGTGCGCTGCGTGGAAGTCGCGCGCCTCACCGCCGAGCTACGGTACAGTTATCACGAGTGCTCGTAATAGCTACTCGTATTTAGCACCGTTCAACTGCGCTTGGGATTTGAGTCGTATTATTATACACACAAGAGCTATTCCTTAATTAGCAAACAGAAATGCTGTGTGCAATTTGCAACCAGCCCGCTGATTCAACCGCAGCACTCAAATGTGCGGGCTGTGGCGAAATTTTTCATTACAATTGCTTGAATTTTACACCAGCTCAGGCTAAGGAAAAAGCAGCTTTTTTGAAGAAATCGTGGCTCTGCTCGTTTTGTACATCTGTCAGCACCAGGCGCAAGATAGACGATAGTACTCCGGTTGGTGGCGTCACGCCTGGGTTACGGTTGGATGACTCTGTTATGTCTTGCGACGTGACCCTGGATGAATCTAAACTGATTGAGATCGACCAGACTGCATGCCTGAGCGTAACCGAAATCAACAGCGTTATGACAACACCTCCTAATCAGTACCGGCCTATAAACAGTAACGAGAGTGGCAGCTCATCGACGGCTACCCTGCAGGGGGAATTATTAAACACCATTCTGGAAAAAGTGTCGGAATTACAGTCGCAGTTTTCAGCCATCCAGTCCATACAGTCTGACATGAATCAAGTTAGGGCTGATATAGCCGATATGAAGAGTAACCTCTGCGCTAGATTCGACGAAATGACCTCCAGGGTTGACTCCATTGAGACGCGAGTTGGCGCCTTGGAGCAATGCAAGACCGAACTTGCTGAAGTCAAGGGCCTGCTGAGGGACGTCATGGCTGACACCAGGAACAACGACCAGTGGGTGCGGCGTTCCAACATCCAAATAAACGGCGTACCGGAAACCAGTAGGGAAAACTTACATGCAATTGTGAACTCTTTGGCCGAACGATCCGGATACCCACTGAACATTAATACGGACATTGATTTCGTCACCCGAGTGGCCGTAAAGAATGACAGGGACACCAATAAACCGAAACCTATCATTGTTAAATTCCAGGCTCGCTACAAGAAGGACGAGTTCATATCATCCTTGCGTAAAATAAAAAACATGAAAGCGTCTGATTTGGGATTTTCTAACAATGAAAATCGTATTTTTATCAACGATCACCTTTCAGGGTTTAATAAATACCTGCTCAAGCAGGCACAGATCAGAAGAACGCAAAGGCAATATAAATACTGCTGGGTGAGGAATTGCACTGTTAAAGTACGAAAAACGGATACTTCTCCTATACTTTACATCACTTCCGAGGATGCGTTAAACAAGATTACATAAGTATCACTCATGTCATTTTCTTGGATTATGTTTTTCTCAATGTTTTAGCTTGCTCGTCGATGAATAATATTTACTTACTGTTTCACTGCGGAATCGCCTCACTAAATGTTGATATTATTTTTACACTATTTTTACAATTAATTAATCTATACAACTTTCATTCCCTTTTCGTCTGTCCAACAACAGTCCGACAACATATACCACTTACTTTATTTATTAATAATATGCGACTCACAATAATAATAGATAATTACAGGAATTTCAATGGCGATTAAAATTTACTATCAAAACACCCGAGGACTCCGAACAAAGTGCAGCGACTTCCTTCGTAATGTATTGCAGTCGGACTACGATCTTATTTGTATCTCAGAAACATGGTTAGTGCCAGGCATCTTCGATTCGGAACTTTTTGACGCGCGATACAATGTTTACAGAGTTGATCGTAATTGCGAAGTTATGGGGGTAAGCCGGGGCGGCGGCACGCTGATGGCGGTGCGCCGCAATCTGAGGGTAGACCTGCGCGGGGCGCGCGCGCTCCCGGCTCTGCTCGACGCTGACGTCACCGCGGTCGACCTTATCATTTCTCGAGGCGCAATTGCAACGAAGCTTAGATTATTTACGTGTTATTTTCCTCAAAGTAAACATCAGCAACAGTCACAGTTAATATTTTTTGACTATTTGTCCAACCTTTATAATGATTTCCCGGACGATTTATTTTTGGTTCTGGGTGATTTTAACATAGGTGAGGCTGTTTGGATACCTTGTCACACAAGCTGTAAAGGTTATACCATTGCTAACCCTACTTTTAATTCACTCACTAGCCAATTGTCTTCGTTCTTGCATTTTTCAAACTGGTTGCAGTATAACCACTTGCCTAATAAAAACGACCGGCAGCTCGATCTAGTCCTCTCGAACTTTAATTTGGGGCTATCTGCCGCTGATCCACTGGTGCCCGTAGACGCTCACCACCCCGTGTTCTGCGTGTCTGCCGACACCGGCGCGAGTGATCGTCCTCTGAAGCAAGCTCCGCGCGTGGCTAGACGCTTCTTCGCCGCAGATTACAAATTAATTAATGCCGAACTGGAACGTATAAATTGGGAACCGCTTTTAAAAATAAATAATATAAGCGACGCGGTAGATTTTTTTTATAGTAAAATTGATATGATAATTAACGACTTTATTCCGTTTACGACAATTCGTAGTGACATCAGCTACCCAGTTTGGTATTCGCGCCCGTTGATAAGGCTAATTAAAAAAAAAAAGAAAGCTCATAGAAAATGGAAGATGTACGGCAGACTATCGGATTATAACATTTTTTCTAATCTGCGTGCCTTAGCGAAAAAAATGGTGGATTCGTGTTACAATCTATTCATTTTACGAAGCGAAAATAATATTAAACACAACCCCAAAGCCTTCTGGTCCTTTATAAAATCTAAAAAATCTAATAGCAGCATCCCTGACTCCTTCTACTACAACGACGTGGTGGCTTGTGAAGGGCACGATATAGCAAATATGTTCAATACTTTTTTTCAGTCTGTATTTGTACAGCATGACGCATCATGTTCTGTGACACACCCATCATCTCCTACTGACCAGGACTTCTCATCTACCGTCAATGTCATCAGTAATATTGTAATATGCTCTCAGTTAGTGGAAAGGTCCCTAAAATCGCTAGATGACTCGAAAGGTAGTGGTCCGGATGGAATCCACCCGGTTTTCTTGAAGCGTTGTAGTGTAGCTTTAGCATTTCCTATCTCTGTGTTGTTTTCACTTTCTTTAAATACGGGTATAATGCCGAAAGTTTGGAAGCGCTCTTTAGTTGTTCCCATCTTCAAAAAAGGTGACAAGCACGACATACAAAATTATCGCGGAATCTCTATATTGTCTACTATACCTAAGTTGTTTGAAAAAATTATCTACGACACTCTTTATATATTAGTTAGACCTGCACTTACAACGAGGCAACACGGTTTCATTAGTAGGCGGTCAGTTGAGTCTAACCTTTCGGAATTTCTCGATACCGTTCTGAAGGCTATGGACAAGGGGATTCAGGTTGATGCTGTCTACACGGACTATTCTAAGGCCTTCGATAAAATTTCTCATTCGATATTAGTGCAAAAGCTAAAAACATTCGGCATACACGGTGATCTGCTTAGATGGCTAACGTCCTATCTGCGAGATAGATCCCAAGCTGTTTCCGTCAAAGGTCATACATCAAGCTTTATTCCCGTTCCATCCGGCGTGCCACAAGGGTCCCACATTGGACCCTTACTGTTTAATATCTTTATTAACGATGTGGTCAACTGTTTTCATCACTCCAATATCTTACTTTTTGCCGATGATTCAAAAATTTATACGTCGGTAACGTCCATAGGCGATTGTATTAATTTGCAGGATGATCTTAACAGATTGGATCAGTACTGTCTTAATAATGGTCTTGTACTTAATATTGGCAAATGTTTATCTATTTCATTCTCTCGTAAACGCAACCCAATACTTTTCGACTACACAATTAGGAATGAATCACTTAATAGGGTTACGGAGGTTAGAGATCTAGGTGTTTACATTGATAGTGAAATCCAACTTGTGTCTCACATCGACAAAATTACCTCAAAGGCTTATAGGATGCTTGGCTTCATATTTAGGCAAAGTAAAGATTTTAAAGACCCTCGTACCTTGGTACTGTTGTACAATGCTTACGTACGATCACATTTGGAGTACGCGTCCGTTGTTTGGAGTCCTCATTACTCTGTACACATCGAGTCAATCGAGAAAATACAGAATAAGTTCATCAGGTGGTTGAAATATAAATTTAAATCGTTTAATATTGATAACTTTGTGAGTCTGCAACTCCGCCGTGAACATAAGGATCAAGTGTTTTTATACAAGGTACTTAATGATTCTATTGAGTCGCAATACCTCACGAACAACATTTACTTTAGATGTCCTAATTTTCGATCTCGGAATAATAATTTATATTCTGTTCCTTTCTGTCGCACCAAATATGCCAAAAAATCCTATCTCATCAGAGCATGCTCAACCTACAACATCAAATATTCGCACATTGACCCCTTTAGCTTGCGCTTTGGGCAATTTATTTCCGCAGTGAAAACAGTTAAAACAGAAAACGGTAGCTAGTAATTAGTGTTTTGGTTTTTGTGTTATTTTTATTTTATTTTTTCTCCTCTTCCAAATTTACTTGCTTTCTCCTTCCATTCGTTAATGTTATTATTAAAATAAGTTTCTACTTTTCACGCTTTTATCTCCTCTGAGCATAAATTGTGTTATCTAGTAGTGAAAACTGTTTTGGCTCATGTATTATCCATATTATTTTATATTTTTTGTAATATTTAAGCTGTTTGTTTTCCAATAAATAAATAAATAAATAAATAAATAAATAAATAAATACACTGATAAAAAAACATTTGCGAAAAATTTGGTAATTCTGTAGCTCTGCCTACCCCACTCTGAGAATGAAGGCGTGAGTTTATGTATGTATGTATGATGATGACAGTAATATTATGACGACACGCTAACCTAGTTGGTAGTGACGGCCTACGAAGCTAGTGGTCCCAGGTTCAAATCCCGGTAAGGACAATGTTTTTATGAAGATCGCGAGTATATATACTGAGTATGAAGAGCTTGAGTGTATACCGTGTATACATATGTCCTACGTATGCCTTTGTTGACGATTATTTATACATACAAACTTTCGCCTTTATAATTAGTAAGAATATATACCGAATCTGTCCAAATAAAAGCTTGTGAAAAAAAAATTGTCTGAAGAAATCGATGAAATTCCAATTTTCTCGCCTTGCTGGTGGAAAAACCCCTTTAAGAGGTGAAACAATAACATAGGTATCACTGTTTGTCCCCTACACGTACCTATGTATTGCACATAAACAATTACAAGGCATGTTACGTAACGTGGGGATGTATTTTTTTCTCGTCGACACCTTAGTTTTGGTGCCTTTTCGATTAAGATTTTTCTGAAATAGGTATTAAGCTTAAATGCGCTAAACTACAAATACTAAAAAACTGAAATGTATCTTTAATGAAAGTGCATATTACAAATTTAAAAGGAGAAAACTACCACGACTAGGTAAACATTAGTTCCTGAGAATGCTGAGATACAGGCCACTAAAGTGTTCATACCTACTAACAATCATCTAAGGCAGCACCAAATAAGTTGAAATAAAAAACTAGTTCATATACGTTGAATCAAATTAATGGGGCCCTGTACTCCTTTGTAAGCCGACAGGGCGTTTCACAAAAAGCCCGACTGGCTGTTCACAATGGAGTGCTGGCCCCTACCCTGATGTATGGTAGTGAATGTTGGGTGTGGCTGGACAAGCATAAAAGTCGTGTAAATGCAGTTGAAATGCGCTCTTTGAGTAGTATATGTGGTGTGAAACTGATTGATAGAGTAAGGAATGAAAAAGTCAGAGAGAAATGTGGAATAAAAGAAGATGTAGTGACTAAGATTGAAAACGGCGTGCTTTGATGGTTCGGTTATTTGGAAAGGATGGATGAAAGAGATATACAGATCGAAAGTGAGTGGACGGGGCGGAAGGGGCCGCCCTAGGCGTACTTTTTCGAGTCAAATCGGAGAAATACTGGGCAAAGGCGGAATCTTAAGTACCCGAAACCGACGTGCGTGCATGAACGTGGAAGAAGCGAAAGAAATTTGTCAAGATCGTAGCAAGTGGAAAGAAGTGGTCTCCGCCTACCCCTCTGGGAAACAGGCGTGATTTAATGTATGTATGTACACGTTGATTTTTGAGATAGTTCTTGGTGTTTGTCGTAACGGTTTCAGAACCCTACACTGAGCGTGGCCGACCTGCTCTTGCGCGGTTTTTTAATCAACATGTTTATTGCGTAGGTCGTATTGTAAGGTAGACGGGTATCAAGCTGAATAAACAACACTAAAATTGCATTAAAACATATTGCATAAATTCTTTAATTATCAGTCACGTTTTGCCACAGTATAGAAGTGCCGTTGTTACATTACCAACGATATCTATTAATCTAGGTAAGTTCCTGTGAGTTTTTAATACCACATGCTCGAAATTACCCAAGTATATATAGGTATAATGCAAACCTCACCTAAAGTAACTCATTATAGCCATCGGGTAACCAGCGGGTTATAATGAGATTTGAATTCGTATGAAAAATTGTTCCATAGAAACCTACCGCAAAGCTTATTTGAAATTCGAACTGGCCGCTACAAGCCATATACAAAAAGCAAAGAAAAGGTGAGAAAAGTATTAGAGTATTCTCTTTTCGGATAAAGCCGTTTTCGCCTTGGGCGAGCTTGGAAAAATGCCCGCTGCACTCAGGACTCCGTTTTAATTCCCTCGCTTCGCTTAGGAATTAACTCGTAACCTCGTAACACCCTCGCTACGCTCGGGAGTTGAATCTGGTCCCTATTTGCCCAGATTCCAATATCACGCCCGTGACATAAAACAGTGGTTTATCCCCTTGGTGCATAACCTGCTATTATTACATGATCATGGCCTCTAATCAACTCGGTAACACGGGGGTAAAACCATATTGACGTGTTATCGTATCGTCAACTTTATTTACTTTACAGTAATGAACTAATGACGACCGAGTTAAATACAATACCATAACACGATTAACACGTTAAAGTCAATATGGTTTTACCATTTGGAATAGCCTCGTATTATTTTTCCGCTGTGTCGTAATCACAGATTCCACAAGGATAATCATGTGCGGACCATTTTAAATAAAGTACAATGTCACGCCAATTGACCTGAGAGGTTTTTGTCTAACGCATTCGCAATCGCAATCGTATTCATTTTGAAAATCGAAGGCTTATCTGCATACAAAATGAAAACAATTGTTCCACTTTGAAGCGAGTGCGTTAAGTACCTAATAGCTCCTCGGTCCCAAAGTAAGCTCTAGGCTTGCACTATGGGTAATAGACAACGATATAAATACTTATACAGAGAAATACATAGAAAACTTCTATGACTCAAAAACAAATATTCACTCCTCACACAAATATCTGCCCTAACCGGGATTTGAACCCAGGACCACTAGCTTCGTAGGCAAGGTCACTACCAACTAGGCCAAAGCAGGTCATTAAATTTTACAAATTAGAAGCGCACTGATTGAGCTCGGGAATGAAATATTTTACTTACAACAGTAGAACACAATTTATATGGCGTGTCGTGAATCTTCGTTCGCGCAGACACGAACAACGATTCCGATGATTTCCGAAAGCACGATTCAAACCCACGATCGGACTTGTACGTAATAGGTGCAAATTAAATTGCATCTATGTTTGACGGCTGACTGAATGACACGCGGGCGCACGTCAACGTGGCGTCACTACATACATACATACATACATAAGCTTACGCTTTTATTCAAAGAGTGGGGTAGGCAGAGCTACAGAATTACTTACAATTCTAAAAACTTGTTAATAATTCTGTAACCACATTTTGTGACAGGACAGTGACAGGTTGCAAGCCCATCGTCTTTATTCCCTTAGTCGTCTCTTACGACATCCACGGGAGGACATGGAGTGGCACTATTCTAAACTGGCAACCGCGCGGGGAACGTCATCACTAATAACCAATAATAGAATAGAATACAACCACAAAACGTGGATCCTGCATCATCTGGGCAGGTACATCTGAAAGCCATATCAGTCGTGTTTTACTGTAAGGGCAGATATTTATGTGACGGGATCGAATATTTGTTCCTTAGTCATGGATGTTTTAAAACTCGTGGTCCCAACGGTGGTTCGTGGACTCTACGGATCCCGCCTCGCGGCTCGCGGGCCCTTATTTCGGCGGTTTGCCCTTCGGGCACGTGTAGGTCCCTAACAATCATAACCTACCTACTTTTGCAGGGTTCCATACTCGTGGTAAATTATTGTCAACCTAAAATGTTAGATGTTCGGCACACGAGTACTAGTAGTAGTCCGTGTCTTGGATAAGCATATTTTCTCTATCTCTTTTTGTTTTATAGTTTCTATGACAAACGATAAACGATTTCGACGCGACGCGGGCGAAGTTGCAGTAGATTACAAAGTCATATTTCTAGGTAATTGTCAGGGCTCGGAAAAACGCCCGTCTATTGAAAACACAACCCTGTTCCGTATAGCAGAGACTTCCTTATAATGTTTATAAAAAACATTATTACGTATTTTTTATCCATAATTTATATGTATTAGCGACAATTTTATAGATGAATGACACCGGAATGGTTATGGGAAAAAACACTTTCACAAAAAGAATGAGCATTTTTTTTATTTTAAGCTGTGAGACCATAACAACGTGAATTTAGGACCAATTTATGAGTCGAAAAAGTTTTTGCGTAATCTACTGAACGGACGTTATTGGGGCATATTTAATCGTTGACATTGGTATACTGTTTGTGTGCGTTTTGAGTTTCCCATTCCCATTCCGGTATCAATTATTCATAATATTGTCACTGAATACATATAATTTATAGTATAATAAATCTGTAAAATACCTAATATATATTTTTTGACATCATAAGGAAGTCTCTGCTGTACGGAACAGTTTATGTTTTCAAAATGACGGGCATTTTTCCAAGCCTTGGTAATTGTATCAGCAAAACGCAAGTCTTTCTAATTATGTAACCATCTATGTATACATTTATTAGGCTGAAAATTTCCAGTACTCCTGGCGCTTGCGTGAATAATGGTTGCTCCTAATCAAGCCACGAGTGACCACCATGTCGGACATTTCTTCATGGAGTACATAAGCAAGTATCCTGATGAAATTTTTCAGGTAAGTTAATATTTATGTCCTTTTGTATTACTGCGTGTATGTCCATATTATTTATAAACTAATAAGTTTTATATACGGAGTTTACAAACGGCGCTCCGTCTTTTTCTTACAATATAATTATTCCCGTTGAGATAGTGTTACAAATTAAAAAAAATAAGAACACAGAGACTTTGCCATATGGAGAGAAACTGCCTTAAATATTGTAGGAAGCCATTTTTACTACAATAATACATGATTTTTATTTTAAAAACCGTACAAACTGCATTCAAATAATTTTATATAATCGCCTTTCTGAACTGGGAACACGTTAAGACTGCGCCGAGCAAACGCCGAGCGTCCAGTGGCGCCCTCACTACTATTGTTGTGTTTTCTAATTATTTAAAGAATTTCCTTGCAATCAGACAATACGTTGTAGCACAAGTAAAAACACAATTTATGGGATACATAACAAACTTTAATGACAATTACCCTTTGAGTAGTCAGCTTAACGGGAAAAGGTGGCCAGTTTTTTCCGTTAAGTTGATAACTCGAAGGTGAATTGTTATTAAACTATGTGATATACCCTATAAGTTGTGTTTTCATTTGTAGTACAATAAACGACCGTTCAATTTCAAGAAAACACTTTAGTTTATTAGAAAACACAATAATAGTAATGAGGGCGCCACTGTACATTCGGCGTACGCTCGGCGCAGTCTTAAATGCGAAACAAAACCACTGTAATTTTACTGTACCTACCAGTCGAATAGCTCAAGCTCAAACAGCATCTTAAATAAAAGGAAGGCCATGAAATTAAATATTTATTTAAAATAATAAGGTACATTTACGTAACTGCTATGTACAATCAATCTAAACAAAGTGTAATTATTTTAATAATCGCTTCCAGTTCATTTATTGGTTTTTTCATGGTGAAAGTTAAGTCAAAGTAATAATATTTCTAAGTTCAGTTTGTAACTCCTGCACACTCTGTCATACATACTGGTTCCTGCAAACTAAATCAAATAACGGGGATAGATCTGGAGATCTCGGAGGCCAACTGATTACTTGTCCATTGAGTCCATATACTTATCCAGGAAGAAAAATATTCATTTAAATTTACTTTTATAAGGAACGCAGGACCTTCATTCGTAAGGCCGTACGATAATAATAATATAATTAAGAAAATCCCTTGTTTTCTGACTGTTACCAGCCGGAGTCCCATCTTGCTGGAGAGTGAAATTTGGTCGGTCTGCATCGGGAAATTTAAATCTAAATACTAATGCCTTAAAATCTCAAGTATATCTAAGTATCTATCCGTGTTCAGTTCAGTAAACGGTATTTTCACAGTCAATAACGAATGCGGAAGAATCTTATGCAAACGCGCCATAACTTTTCATTATAATGCAGCCAGTAATATTAAATTTTTATCAACATTGTGTTGAAAAGGTTAATTTCAATACAATCTTGACAAATGACGACGCAGTTTAACCTTTTCTACACACGGTCGGAATCACCACGCAACTCAACTAGGGTCGAGGGGTTTTCTCAACTTCAATTTACTCTAATTAGGTGTCCAACAGACGTCTACGTCGTTTACCTTTGTTAGGATTCCGTAGCTAACAAGAAAAACTACGTAGAATTGACTAATTCGAGAAATGCAGGCGATTAAAGTGTTTATTACTACATAGTATAAAACAAAGTCGCTTCCCGCTGTCTGTCCCTATGTATGCTTAGATCTTTAAAACTACGCAACGGATTTTGATGCGGTTTTTTTTAATAGATAGCGTGATTCAAGAGGAAGGTTTTTATGTATAATAAATTTTGTTTTATGTACGTGTGTTATAGAAAACTCAAATAAACCGAAGCGAAGCGAGGGCGGGTCGCTAGTACCTTATCTTATCTTATCTTTTGGATGGGGTCCTTACGGATACACTTCGACCCTATGGGATCTTTTGTGTAATTACCCCTCTTTTAGCTCTTAATCCAATGCAGCCTCCACCCCTTCCAAATAGCGGATAGTGGAGTGCAATGGCAGAGCCTTGAAATCGTTCGGTTCTGGGTAGCCACAACCGAGTATTTTCATTCTTACTCCGGCGAGTGCGTCACATTCACACAATAAGTGTTTCATTGTTTCCACCTCCTCGCCGCACATTCTACAATCTGTGTTGTCATATAGGCCCATCTTTGCTAGGAGATGTTTAACCCCAAAGTGCCCTGTAAACACTCCGATAACGAATCGGAGTTGTCTTCTGCTGAGTTTCCAAAGTTTTTTGGTCCAGCTCTTGTCAACTCTTTCTATGAAGAGCTTTGCATGCCCTAAGCCTACCGTAGTTTTCCACTCCTTCTGGTGGTTTTCTAGAGTGTTATCGTTCAGGGCTGCTTTTATGGTGCCCGGTGAGGGTGCCACAAATGGTTCTGGTCCGACGTATGCGTCCTTGGACCCTTCCCTTGCCAGCTCATCCGCGGCTTCATTTCCGGGATAGCCTTCGTGTCCTGGAATCCACATCAGTTTCACTTTGTTGTGCCTATCAAGCCTGTTTAAGGCTTGGATTCCATTGTAGACTAGTTTCGAGTCTACTTTAGGCGCTGTCAGGGCCTTTAGTGCCGCTTGGCTATCACTTAGAATGTAGATAGTTGTGTCCTGTGGAGATCTACCTATATTCTCTTGCGTACAGGCAATTATCGCATACAACTCCGCCTGGAAGACCGTTGCATAGTTGCCCATACCTTATGCTACTGTTATAGTCTTTGGCGTAAATACCCGCCCCCGTACCGGTGCTCATTTTTGAACCATCAGTGTACCATATCGCGTTGTCTTCCTCTGAGAGGTGCAACCCATCCTTCCATTCATCCCTGGTTGGGATGTGGACATTGAAGTTCCTCCGGAATACATACTTGGGCTGCATTTTATCGCAGCCCATCGTCAGTATTCTGTCTAGAACAACATTGTGTGCCATTTTAGTGTGTCTGGTTCTAGGCGATGCGTCGCTCCACAGGCCCGTCTCTTTCAACCTCTGTAGCGACTTGCACGCCTCAGACTGAATGGCAATATGCAGTGGTGGTAGGTTTAGTAAAACCTCCATTGCCACCGTCGGCGTCGTTCTGAACGCCCCTGTTATAGCCATGCAAGCCACCCTCTGCACCTTAGTTAGAGAGTCCTTACACGTCCTTAGCGTTGTTCTTGGCCACCAGGCCAAGCAGCCATACATGATTATGGGTCTTATCATCATGGTATAGATCCACTTCAGAACTTTAGGGTTAAGGCCCCATGTCTTTCCATATGCTGATCTGCACATTCCAAACACTCTCAACGCTTTTGTTAACGCGTTGTCTACGTGTTTCTTCCAAGTGAGCCCTTTATCTAGTATTATACCTAGATATTTCACCTCACTTGACAATTTTAGTGCCTCGCCAAACAGTTTTAGCTGTTTGATATGTTTGAGGTCCCTTTTCTTAGTAAATGGAATTACTACAGTTTTGCTAGGATTGATGGATAGTTGGTGGCTAATGCACCAGCGTTCCACCTTTTCCAGAGCTTTTCCCATGATTTCCGATACTGTATCCGGAAATTTCCCGTTGATAAGTATCACGAGATCATCTGCATACCCAACAGTGTGTATTGGACCAGTGTTGAGTTCCTCTAGGAGTGAGTTTACCACCAGGCTCCACAGAGTTGGTGAAAGAACCCCTCCCTGGGGACATCCTTTTGTCGTTGTGGCGTATAGGACGTCACCCAAAAGACTTGACTTTATTAGCCTACTGTTTAGCATGTTGCCTATCCATTTACATATGGTTGGTTCAATGCCATGCCTAGCAGCCGATGTGCTTATGGCTTCAAACGTAGTTCTATCAAATGCTCCCTCCACATCGAGAAATGCCGCGAGACATATCTCTTTGTTCTCGAGTGCATTTTCAGCTTTATTCACTACAAAATGAATCGCAGTATCTGTGGATTTACCCGGTTGATATGCGCATTGCATTTTATGCAGTGGATACCGCCTTAGAGCTCCATCTCTTATGTGCCTGTCTACCAGTTTCTCTAGTGTTTTTAGAAAGAATGATGACAGGCTTATTGGCCTGTATGATTTGGCATCACTGTAATCTGCCTTGCCTGGTTTTGGCAGGTAGATCACTTTAACGAGCTTCCACACGTGTGGCACGTGCCCGAAGGCTAAGCACGCTCTGTACAACCTGCTTAAGTGCGGGACAATTATATTTGCACCCTCTTGTAGTAGAATTGGATATACCTCGTCCGGTCCTGGCGCTTTGTAGGGTTGGAAGGACGATAATGCCCATCTTATCCTGCTGTCGTCCACTACCTTTTTGGCAGTGTCCCAATTGTATCTGGTTGTGCGTGCTGTCTGTTCTGACACACACATTGGTTCACTGTCTATTTCGCTCTCGCGTATGATCGAGCCGGGAAAGTGCGTGCTACACATCACTTTCAGGGTATCTAAACCTGTTTCTGTCATCCTTCCCCTATCGTCTTTTATTGACGTTAGCGGAGTTGACCTAGCTACTGCTAGTGCTTTTGAGAGCCTCATACCTTCTGGTATTGGTTGCAGTGTTTCCGCCACGCACTCCTTTTTGCCTTTCTTACAGCTTTATTATACTCCGTGAGCTTGTGAGCGTAGTTGCTAAAGTTACGGTTAAAACAATTAAAACGAACAGAGCAGGCGTAAGAGGTGTTTATCGTCCCGAGCGTAGGGTAGATGATGGTTTTGGCAGGTAGATCACTTTAACGAGCTTCCACACGTGTGGCACGTGCCCGAAGGCTAAGCACGCTCTGTACAACCTGCTTAAATGCGGGACAATTATATTTGCACCCTCTTGTAGTAGAATTGGATATACCTCGTCCGGTCCTGGCGCTTTGTAGGGTTGGAAGGACGATAATGCCCATCTTATCCTGCTGTCGTCTACTACTTTTTTGGCAGTGTCCCAATTGTATCTGGTTGTGCGTGCTGTCTGTTCTGACACACACATTGGTTCACTGTCTATTTCGCTCTCGCGTATGATCGAGCCGGGAAAGTGCGTGCTACACATCACTTTCAGGGTATCTAAACCTGTTTCTGTCATCCTTCCCCTATCGTCTTTTATTGACGTTAGCGGAGTTGACCTAGCTACTGCTAGTGCTTTTGAGAGCCTCATACCTTCTGGTATTGAGCCTATTTGGTTGCAGTGGTTCCGCCACGCACTCCTTTTTGCCTTTCTTACAGCTTTATTATACTCCGTGAGCTTGTGAGCGTAGTTGCTAAAGTTATTCGTCGCCTTCGCGTCATTGAAGAACGCCCTAGTTTCACTTCTGATTTTGGTTATCTCAGGGTTCCACCAGGGTATCTTCTTGGCTAGCACCCTTTTTTCTGGGCAATTATTGGTCCAAGCAGTGTGTATTGCTCGTACCATGTTGTCCGCTTCAAATTCAATATCAATAATAGAATTTAGCTTACCTTTCGGATCCCCTAGTTCTACCTTTAGGTCACGTTTGAAGGATGACCAATCGGTGTTCCTAGGATTTCTTTTACGCACAGTTTCAATTGGTATGTCGGTCCTGTACCTAAAGCATATATACCTGTGATCTGACATTGAGATTTCATTGGAAACATGCCAAGAGTGAATATATTCGTAAATGTGGTTAGACGCCACCGTTATGTCAATTACTTCTCCGCGCCTAGCATTGACGAAAGTTGGGCTGTTCCCTTTATTGAGTAATTGTAAAGAAGAGCTCACCAGAAAATCCAGTAACTTCTCTCCCCGTTTGTTGACATCCGAGCTGCCCCAGATGACGTGGTGTGCATTGGCGTCGCAGCCGATGATCAGGTCGGTGTTCACCTGACTGCCAGTTGCGACAAGACTCCGGAGTTGAGGTGTGATGGGGTCCGTCGCTTCGTATGGGAGGTAGGCAGACGAGATGATGAGAGTCTTGCCTAACCCCCTCTCCTGGATCTTAATGGTGGTAAGATCCCTAGAACAGTAAGCATTATAAGGCATGGCATTTATGCCATTTTTGACATACACACAAGTCCTCATGTTATTCTCGGGGCTGAGGTAATAGATAACTCCTCCCGTGCCGTTTAGTCCCCTGATCTCACCCTTGTATAGGTAAGGTTCTTGAATCAGGGCTACATCGAATTTATCACTCTTTAGCTGCTTCGCCAGAAGGGCTGTCGCTGCTTTATTGTGTTGCAGATTAATTTGTACGCACCTTATGCCTCCCATGGCTCTGTTTACAATGGTGCCGGCTTAGGCTTGCTGAGATCAGCAGCCTCCGCCAGCACTCCGCAGTCCTCAGACATGGGCGAAGAGGGGTTACTGAGGTAGAGGGGCCTCTAGGTCGCGCAGGTTCTCGGATGTCGTCACCGATACCGGTGACGACCCCCGACCCCCACGCGGCCCTTCGTCCACTCCCACCCCTTCAACCTCGTCCGCCCCTTCCGACTCCTCGTCCGCTAACGCCTCAGTGGGCTCGACATCGCAGGGAGTCTCTATGGGATCGACTTCAGCACTCTTCTTCTCCGCATCGTCCAGGAGCTTAAAAGTGCTGACGTCGATCCCCGACTTCAGAACGTAGCCGGCCTCCCGGATTACGTCCGCTGACTCCCGGTCCATCAATATGATGCGCCGGGTGCCAGCCGCCGTCTCCGAGGTGTCGCTAGTACCTACTAAAAATCATCTAAGACAGCACCAAATAACTTCTTTGTGTTTGTAGTAGCTGCTTTGGAACCCTATACTGAGCATGGTCCAACATGCACTTGCCCGGTTTTTTTTGTTGTAAAACTGGATCATGTGATTATTCCGACCGTGTATATAGATTAGATACCTATATTAGCCTAGTTGGATTGGTGACCATGCTTAAAAAGGGAAGAGAAGTGCATTCCTCGTCCCCGCCAACGCTGTCACCCCGCGAGAGAGGGTCGCACTTGAACTTGTTGGACTAAAATATATAGAGCGCTGGAGGGTTTTTAAAAGTATCATTGCCGTGTTCAGATAGACGCGGGCACAGGACAACAAGAGTCCCGGCGCTCGGCGCTCTCCCGCACGGTGCGGCTGGCGCGGAGCCTCCGGCGCTGCGGGCTGCGGCCGGGAGACGTGCTGGTGCTGAGCGGGCGCAACCACCTCGACGTGCACATCCCCTTCTACGCGGCGCTGCTCAACGGGCTGCCCACGGCCGGCGTCGACCCCCTGTTCAAGTACAGTAAGTACTAGCTAGTATAGTGTTTTTAATCCAAGACGTTTCTCCCCACTATCCCACTAGTTAATTTTTCATATACTGACGCTACCATGCTTTTTTTAATTTGACGGCTACTATCCCCTAGGTACACTATACGTAAAGTCGGCAAACCCTTTGAAAGGTTAAAATTTCCGGATTTCCTTGTTGAGGATTCAATTGTCAGCTCACCTGGCTTTGAAGTGTTTGATTGAGAAATCTATTATAATTATAATCGTAGGTCATGTAAATATGGTAAAGATAGGGTAGTAACGTAAACAGTTTGTAAGGACGATACAGGACACACTGCTTGCTACGATCGCACAGGGATGTTAGGGAAAGACCAGTATTGGAGTGTTGGTCAGTGGCTGGTTTGTGTAACATGTAAAAACGCGGAAATATATAAACTAATCGTGATGTTTACAGACGAGATCATTCAGCTCTTCAAAATAGTGGAGCCTAAGATTGCATTCTGTGAGCCTGAGATGTACGACGACTACCGACGAGCAGTTCTCGACCTGGGCTTAGCGACCAAGATAGTGACCTTCGGAGCGGGAGCAACCTCCATGGCCAGCTTCATGGACACTTACGAGGATTCGGAACCACAAGAACAGTTCGAGTTAGTAACCTGATTTATATTTTCAATATCGTGTGTCCTATCCTCTATAAGTTTTATATTTTATACAAACCTATATCCTATGCATTTCCCTTCACCATACGACATAACAATAATGAAAACGTTACAGTGGTCTTTCCCAGGGTGGCCCAGTTCGACGTGTCGAAGGTCTACTGCTGGCTGGTCAGCACCAGCGGCTCTACCGGCTTTCCGAAGGTCGCGGCGCTGTCGCACTCCAACGTTCTCCACAGCATTCACTGTTTCGGGAGCCATAAAAATCATGTAGTACAGTAAGTCTACCTTACTGTTCGCTAGCCTTTGTGCTAGTTCAGCTGTTGGTCCTTCGTCTGTTTCTCCAACTTTGGACATTTAGTAATATACGGTCACGGTATGACTAGAACAGGAACAGGGCGTAGTATGATAAAGAACATAAGTCCAGTGCAGGATTTTTTATTTCAAAGTCTTCTATTGGTTTAATATCATAAAATAAGGCACCTGAACAATTAGATATGGGAAACTTAGAATAATTTATCAACAAAATCAGGATCAGTTTAAGGGAATCGTCTTAGATATAAAGATATAAACTTACAAGTAGTACCTTAAACAGTCGGAATTTAGATGAAGGGTTATCCATTATATAATCTCACTTCACTATTGTAATTGTTTTTTTTTAAATATTAATACGATTGAAAGCTTGTTAATAGGTTGGGAGTAAGGTCAGGAGCTCGTAAGTAACTGAACTGTCTTCGTGTGCTGGCGATCGTAGAATTTAAATGAAATCAAATTTAGAATTTACCATAAAAATTGCCAGATAGAAAATGTCAGATCGACTTTCATTGAACAAGGTGTAACACATCGTTTAAATACTGACTATCTGAAATGACTATATAGGTATTATTGTTATAACTACAAGCTGCTGCCACGTTGACGTTCGCGCGAGCGGACGCGTCGCGCTTCCCCCTCCTGAGGGATATCGCGCCACAGCACGCGCGACCCCCTGACGGCAAGGTATACCCCGCGACCCTGACTCGACTACGTCGTCAACATAAACAGACGCTCAGTGCTCAGCTAGTAGGTCACTAGCCCGGCCTCCCCCAAAGGGGTCTCATCCGGCTGGCTTGATCTCGCTAGCAGCGCAACACCCCGACATGACACCTCCCCTTGAATGCAACACCCACAGGACAGTAAACTAGAGGTATCACGAAATCCGTTTGATATGTGTGAGAACGGTGGAAGCCGGCCGTGTTTAAATCGTTTAGGGTCAACGTTTCGTTATTTCATGGCTTTGTGGCATGGCAGGGCACCCTTCCCTGACTCTCTGCCCCATAGAGAAGCCCTTGCGTTGTTTATATTAAATATATCTTTCCAGGGAGCGTCGCTGTGCATTGAACCTGTCCTCCGTCCAGGGTATGACGGCGTGCTACAACGTCCTGGGCTTTCCGATCGACCACATCAAGCTGCAGACCTCGGCCCCCCGTACCACGGAACACGTAATCGATATCATTAACAAATACAAAGTATGCTAGTGTCTTTCATATTTAGAGTTACCTAGTTACAGTAGAACTAGCGTTTACCGGCAACCCCTTGCTACTTAACTTCATCAAAATCAGTTTAGCTCTTTAGGCATAATAAGAAAACAGAAAAACAAATAACTTTGCTTTGATTTAACTTTGATTTGCTTCGCATGTTAGTTTTGATTTGAAAAGATTCACGGGATTTTGTAACTTTCGAAAGTGTTTTAAGGCCTTTATATTTAGTAGGTAGATTACATAAAAATGTTTATGTTATCAGCCAGTTTTGACGACGACCACGCCATCACTCCTGGCTCCTATTCTTCACCACGAGAAGCATTGCGACCTCACCTGCTTCAGAGTCCTGTGGATAGGAGGCTCTACGGTGCATCATGAATTCTTCAACAGCCTCCGGGTAATATGGTCCATCGTCTCTATTTGGTATTATATAGTAAGGCTCAGTAACTCAGAGGGCTTCCTCATCATCTCGCAACTAGATGGTAGATCCTTGTGCAGGATCCGGCTAGATCGCTACCGCAGCCCCACCCGTAACTCTGCCGCCAAACAGAACGTTCTGTTCCGATGTAAGGAGAGATAGAATATAGGATTCTGATTTTGGCGACATTGAAGCCGCAATCGGACGACCCCTGGTACTTCGTCCTGGGAAATTCATAACTCAAAATTAAAAATATTTATCCAGTAAATTGGCCAAATGAGAGCTCTTTTACATGTCGATGATATAGAGTAAATCTACTAGCGCTTTGGACAAGACCGTCATTGCGGAGAAGGTTAATTTTTTTATTTTTCCCTCATAAATCAAACAGCAATTGTTAAAGTTACAATAAAAAATAATAAAGTACTTAATAAGTAATAAAAATAATGCCTAGGAGAACAACACGACGAGGTATCTACTTCTCGACAATAAAAGCCCTTGCATCGGGAATAGCAATAATTTGTAAAAGGTGATGAACAGTTGACATTAGGCTATTGTACCTTAGATGAATTACAAATCGAACCACTAAAAAGCGAGAAAAAAATACAACAGACGAAAAGTAAAAAATATCGTATCAAATGACGTGTCGGGCCCAGTTAAGTACCTAATTCTCATGCTAGGTACTGAAATTGCGAACATGCTTGGAAGCTCGCTCAACGGTATGTTTAATGAATATCTAAACATTTATTTATTGATATTTATTGTTATTACCTTTATACACGGTGGGGCCTGTAACTAGAGCAAAAATTTAAAATGTGCATTCTTCTCCTCAAACTACGCAACGTTTGTTTGACGACTTTGAAAAAAAACTTGCGGTTTGAATTTTATTACATTTTAAAGTTAATTCGAACACGCAATGTACTATGAAATTGATTATGTCTGTAGAGTGACTAGACTGACAGGCGATGTCAATTAGACGGAGTATTAAGTACGTTGAAAATACTATTTACTTTGTTTGAAAAAATAACAATCTAAAAACTTTATGATTTTAAAAAGTTGCTAAACAAAAGTTGTCTAGTTTGAGGAGTAGAATCTACGTTTTAATTTTTTGCTTTAGTTACACTGTTTACAGTGTGTTACAGTGTTTAGTTTAGTTTTTTCAGTTATGGTGAATTGTGCTGTTCTGTACTGTTCTGTAATATTTCTACCAACCATGTACCACAATTCTGGCAAATAAACTTTTGACTTTGACTTTGACTTTACAGGCCCCATCCTGTATATATTTCTGTTAGTATTTATTCATAAGGTCTAAAATAGTTGTTGATAAACCTTTCTTAAACCTTTCTTTCTTTATAGGAGGTCGAAGCGCCACGTAACACCAATTTTGAAACCATAATTCTTAACCTCAAATCGATTTCCAGGCCAGACTTCATATAGACACTATAACAGTGTAGTACCAGTTAGTCTATACGAGTAGTATTTAGTATTTATGTTCGTATTTTATTCTTGAAAACCATAGATGGCCGAATAATCCTTTCTTAAAGGTATAGGAGGTCGAAGCGCCACGTAACACCAATTTTGAAACAATAATTCTTAACCTCAAATTGATTTCCAGGCCAGACTTCATAAAGACACTATAATATTTTGTGGTTATGGAATGACCGAGACCGGCTTGGTGCTGTTGCCCGACCCGGACGGACCCGCCGGCAACATCGGCAGGCCCTTACCGTATATTGACATAAAGGTCGGTAATCTTTAGTTTATTTTTTTATAGCATGGTTATCCATGCCCGAGCTCTCCAGGCCACCTGGTGGTGAGTGGGATCTGTGGAGAAGTAAAATATTATTGGCATTGTAATTAGTCGGTTTGTGTTTTTTGTTTTTTATATATCAATTTATTTATATATCGCTGCGGCGCGCACAAAGCGTTATCGGTGACTTCAAAGGGTTGTTATGCACGCTATTTAAATGAACTAACTGTAAGCGCGCTGGCGCGGCCAGCGCTAACGCCATCTATCGATCGATCATTAAATAAAATAAAAAATCACGCCTGTTTCCCAGAGGGGAAGGCAGAGCAGAGATACGGCTCCCGGCTACGAGCTCGGTAGCCGGGAGAAGAGAGAGCGAGCGCGATAGCACGCGGACGAGCGAGAGAGGAGAAAGTTTGGATGCGTTCCGTTTACCCGTTTTACGATGCGTTCACGTTACACGAGTAGATATAGAAACCTTACGTTAACTTACCTAGGATAAAGTTTATTAAACTTTGTAACGTATGCTATAAATTGTGTATTCATTTGTACAACGATAAACCACCCTTCGATTTCAAGACAATACGTTGCTTTATTAGAAAACACAATAATAGTAATAAGGGGGCGCCACTGGACGCTCGGTGCAGTCTTAAGAGGAAGATTTACCGGTTTACTGTTACGTTTCAGCTGGTGGACCCTTACTCCGGCCGGATCATTCAAGAACCACACGTCACAGGGGAGCTGTGGGTAAAAGGACCACGCATGGGGGTAGGTACAGTTGTACCACTAATAAGTTACAACGATGTACCTGCACGTTAAGCATATTTATGAAGGCGCGAGAACGTTTTAGCCAATTATAAGGCAGCGGGTAAAATCTTCGACAGATGATCAAATGTTCCGTCAACCGCCATTTTATTTAGCGGCGCGTCAGTTCTGTCATTGACACCATGAGCGAGAAAGCACGAGTCTAGAGTCTAGCTGTCATTGCATAATTCTAACTTAGACTAACACAACAAGGTCGGTATTCAATTGATGTTTAAGTTCGTTTATCTTCGGCTTTATTTAGTAGGTAGGTAGTTAATTGTAATTATGATGACATGTTTGAATTGAATTAGTTAATAGGTAACGTTGTTTTTTTATGCATGGTCCAATTAGTTTTAAAATAGTTTTCAAGTTTGAATCTGTTGGCTAAATATGCAAGCATTTAGAGCGTCACTTTACAAAAAAAAAGTACAAACCGCGGAACAAATTTGTAACACATTTTGTTTTAATCAACATTGTAATTTTGTTTAGAACGTCGTTTTTTTTCCTCGCATTCAAAGTGAAAAGTAGAGTGTTTAACGCGAGACTAAACAGCTATAACGACACTCGAACTAAAGCCACCCGCGCTCCGCTTGGGTGGCTAAACATCTCGTGTCATCATGGCTTGTTTTAGGCCCTTGTTGAACAATCTAATCAGTAGCACGCCGCCGACAACTGTAGGTTCTTTGTCTAGCAGTAGATGTCTTTTGACTGAAATAATAATAATGATCATATTAAACAACTTCCCAACGTAAACTCTTTTGTGCTTTCATTTCGTGATAATTTCTGGGTCACTTTGTACAAATCACAATATTTTCAGTGCTACTATAATAACCCTAAAGCAACGGCCGAGGCGTTTTCAGAAGACGGCTTTTTCAAAACCGGCGACCTGGTGTACAGAGACGAGAACAACTACTACTTCTTCGTCGAGAGGCTCGAATCAAAATGCTGCTCAAATACAAAAGTTACCAGGTAAAATAAAGTTTAAAACGGCAATTTTTTGTCTTCAGTAATATTATGTTAGGCAAGCTTAGACTCAAGATTACGTGACACATCTAAGTAACTGCAGGAGCGCGTTCGGAGGAGCCAGATTGTTTTGTTAATGCCATCCTCGGAATTGGATTACCTACAACAAGATGACAGGTAGTAAGTTCGTCCTAAATACGCTCTTCTATTGGCTTTTATGGTTTCCCTTCTAATACCTATAGCTTAATTATATTCAGATCATCCCCCCAGTGTTCGAGGAGGTGATCCTGGCGCTGCCCGGCGTGGCGCAGGCGTGCGTGGTGGGCGTGCCGCACCCCGACGACGGCGAGCGCGCTGTCGCCGCCGTGCAGCGCCGCGCTCGCGCCGCCCTCACGGCGCAACAGGTCAAGGAACACGTCGCCAGTGAGTATACGTTCCACTATTTTACCATGAACTATCAGACCCCAGGGCCAGTCCGTAACCCTACCTGATTCAACACCAGCAGAATATAGTCACTGAGTAAAGGGAAAAGACTAATTAAAATTCTAAGAAGTCAAAATATAGCTACCCTTCAAGCACTTTATTCATAAGATTATCCATATACTGCTGCCTTGTAAAGATTAGAATGTTGGGCCATGAAAGGGATGAATGAAAGTCAATTGCATGCAGCTGAAATGAGAATGCTAAGAGGGAGGTGTGGTGTTACGCGAATGGATAGAATAAGGAATAATATTATATTAATTGGGGGAGGCATATGTCCAAAGTGCACGTCTTTCGGCTGACATGATGATGATGATGATGATGATGACTAATATTATAAAGAGGAAAGATTTGTATTTTTGTGTGTGTATGTTTGTAATGAAAAAACTCAATAACTACTGTGCCGATTTCAAAAATTATTTCACCATTGGAAAGCTACATTCACCATGAGTGGCATAGGCTATGTTTTATTTTTTTGCGTGGACCTGAAAGTGACACCGGTGACTGAAAAGTTGTGTAAAAACCGTTTGTCATGGTATGGGCATGTGATGCGGAGGGATGAGGAGAATATCGTCAGGAAAGTTTTGAGTTTGAATGTGGATGGTTACAAGAGTAGAGGAAAACCAAAGAAACGGTGGATAGACTGTGTGTAAGATGATATGGCTAGAAAGGGAGTGACTACCGAGATGACGACTAATAGAGAAGTATGGAAGAAAAAAACATGCTGCGCCTACCCCAATTAAGTTGGGATAAGGGCAGGAGTGATGATGATATCCATAAACTTACCATATAATTAGTATAGCAATAAGATACCATACAAAAATGTTGTTGGGTTTCCCATTCGGAAGGCAAGTAGTTGATCAGCGATAGCAGCATGCATGTTTGAGATACCAATGGCTACGAGGATCTGAGTCCACTTGGCAGACAGTTTGCATGCTCGTTTCTTCATGCTATAAAAAACTACAAAGTGAAACTACGTTTGTAGTGGGAAGCGAGTTAATGCGAGCAGATACAAGGAGGATACCAACGACGGTGCGTCTAAAATATAGTATAGGCATTAAGATTTTGACGTGATGAGTGATGGAGGAATTACATTATTCTCAAGCGGCAACACTAACAAGCAACGCCTTGAGATTCAGATATTGGCTTCATATTGGATCATGCTGCCAATCTACTGCGCCCTCAAAACTCATTTTGCCCACCAACATGAATTGGGTACATTACACGGAGCGATTGATTTATGTTTTGATTGCAGACCATCTATCGATTCTCAAGCAGCTCCACGGTGGCGTAGTTTTCTTCGACGAACTGCCACTTACTTCTACTGGCAAAATTGCCCGCAGCAAAGTCAAGGAGATGGTTCTACAAGCAGAGAGAGAATAAATACGTTGAGACTTAATAAATTAATATTTTACAATATTTTTGTAAGATTTCGATCAGCCTTCTTCTCCCCTCCCCTCCATATGGTTGGAATCCACAAAATACATGAATGAACTTACAGTAAGGATCTATCAATGCCGTCGTTGATTGAAAACAGTGTCTACTACTAATATAAAAATAAACACAACCAAAATTATCGTGAGTCTACTGTGTGTTGGTCATGGCTTCGGATCCCTACATTGTGCATGGTTCGACATGATCTTGGCCGGTTTTTGGGGTTCCGTAGTCAAACTAGGAATAATTAAGAATAATTTCGCATATTGATGTCTTCCTGTGGAAGTCGTAAGAGACGACTAAGGGAATAAAGGCTTGTAGTATTGTTAGGCGATGGGCTTGCAACCTGTCACTAATATACACATGGTAAACATCTTAGCCTGTAGTGCAAAATATGGTTGTAGGATTAACAACAAGTTGTTAATAGTACATTGTGCATCAAGGGCGGTAAGAAGAGGATTGCTAACGAGAGACTATTAGAAGCCCGACGCCGAAGGCGGAGGGCTTTTAATGACTCGATAGTTTGCAATCTCCTTACTGCCCATGATACACACAATGATTTTCATCACATTAGCGAGGAAATAAAAAACAAATAGAAAAAAAAACCTTTCTTTAGATTTCGCTGGCAGCAAATCATTGTTGAGTAGTTGAGCCGCATTTAACAAATCAGGTGGTGTTGATGTCACTACAGATTCTTCCGATGAGGAAGTCATATTTAGTTTGTTTTTTTCGTACCTTTAAACAAAATACGCTTCGGAAACAACAATCAAACAAAATTAAATGAACTCGATTCGCTAAGCTAAAAGAGTTTGACAACTTTTTTTTAGTCTTCCACAGATAATGCTTAGAATTGCTTTTTTTTAAACTTATCAAATACAGGCCATTCTGCCAGATTGTACAAATTTTCAAAATGAAATTTAATAAAATAATTGCGAATGTCTCTGAAATAATGGTAAAATAGAAATATAATGCAGACAAATGTGCCGTATAAGTTTAATTAAACAGTAAAATTGGTTTGTAGCCAAGTTTTGAATATAGGAAATAAACCTTGGCTGATTTTACACCTCCTTGGTCTGAAATGATGTACAAGTGGATTCTATATTTTAAAACTAAACTCATAACTCCCTAGGGAGTTATGAAAATCTATAACTCCTGCGGGAGCTAAGTCGGCTATAACTGCCCTAAACGCCTGCGTGTTATAAAACCCTTTCCGAGCAAGTGTGATGAAAATAGAGTTGTTGGTAATTCTGTAACTCTGCCTACCCCACTCTGGGATGAGGGCGTGACGGTATGTACCTACCCTTCAAAAAAGAACTTTGTTGTGAACCATCGTTGTTGTCCACCACTAGAACTAAAGCCTTGATCTATCTAATCTCTAAATAATTAAAGACTTTTTAATATATTATATTACATGTATATTTATTAACAAGAAAAAAAAGATAAATTTGTCAAGATCGTAGCAAGTGGAAAGAAGTGGTCTCTGCCTACTCCTCTGGGAAACAGGCGTGATTTAATGTATGTATGTATGTATTTATTATTACGTTCACTATATTTATTTTCATTATATTTATTACACATTTTTATTCTATCACGCCTACGTAGGTATACCAAGGTTCAGCTGGAAACCAGCGCTGTGGCTCCGGCTGCAGCGCACGCTGAGCTGAGTCCTATTTGACTTCACACTACAGTGACTACAGTGCAACGATTCCATTCGTGCTCTAATCCTGTTTCTTTTTTCTTACATGTCTGTTGCGTTGTAGTGTGTTTTTTGTCAAATAAATATTTTGAATTTGAAATGAGGTCATCTTAACACAAAAAATACTTTAGTTTATTAGAAAACACAATAAAAGTAATGAGGGCGCCACTGTACATCCGGCTTACGCTCGGCGCAGTCTTAAGGTTGGCCAATAGAGCGGCCAAAATTTATACTTTAAGGTAAAAATTGTTAGTAATTAATTAAACTGTTAAAAAAAGCCCACAGTGAAACTTTAAATACTAGAGCGTTAATAAGTAATCCGTAACACAATTTATTTGTTTTATTTATTCTTGATCACTACATATTATATTTTTTATATGTAATAAATTCTGGTTTACGTTCAGAAAACTCACATAAACCAAAGCGAAGCGAGGGCGGGTCGCTAGTGTAGTAAAATACCAAGCGAAATGCGTAATGCGAAAGTTGAAATGAGATAGATTTTTGGTGTAACAAGAATAAATGGAATAAGGAACGAGTATATAAGAGGAAGTTTAAAAGTGGCGCGAGTAAGAGAAAACAACGGTCAAGTGCTAGTCGGACGCGCGCACCGAGGGTTTTATACCTAATCCTAAACTAACCTCTAGGCTTGTGCCTTCTAGTATAATTACCAGATAACGATACACACCCAAGACTCAGAAATAAATATATTTCTCAATGGAACAGACCAACAATGTTAATATAGTTGTCCAGTTGGAATTCATAGAAGGCCGGCTCATTCAATGTGCAACTATTGATTGTTTTGGGGACCGAGAACAGACTATCTTTCGCCACATTTCCGAGCAGTATGCAGTGGCGTGGACAAATATTTGTTTTAGATACAACGCAGCGGCGACGACGCGGGTGCGCCCGTGTGGCACCCCTCAAGTATTCGAATCTATCTCAGTTTTAAACTCACGACAAACGAACTGCGTGGTGAAGTCGACCACGTCATGGTAGATGTCAACTGTTTACTTTGGATCATTACGGCTCCAAAGGGCGGTTCGCCACCGCCTCCTCGTTGAAGACCCGGCAGAACTGCTGGACGGACCTCTTGTTGTATGAAGGGCTGACAACTTTCCGATTGTAACGTCACACCTTTCCAGCGAATTACGTATTCATGGCACGGGAAAAACAAACAAGCCACGCTGTCTAATAGACAGCGCTGGCTAGGTAATCCATCATTTTACCGAAAATCTTTTTTTTTTTTATGGCATAGAGAAGACAAACGAGCACACAGGCCGCCTGATGGTAAGTGGAAACTGTGACCCATAGACATTCGCATTCACAAGACTGCAATGCAATCCTAAGACTACAAATGCGTTGCCAACCCTGAGGACTAAGATGGAATGCCTCTATGCTAGTCATTTCACCGGCTGTCTTAACCCCAAACCGGGACACAAAAATGCGAACACTGCTATTTGGCGGTAGGCGATTTCGTCGATTATCGTTTCATATGTATAACACTATTCGCAGAATTTTATTACAACATAAGAATCATTATCGAGCTCCGTTAAATCGCTCATACGTTTCCTCGAATTGCCTTTTACGGAAGAATCAATTTATCGAATTCTACTTCATTATTTTATTTGTTCAACGATAAAGTCGTTCATCGAATGGCTTTTACTATAATTTTGGCCTAAAGTAAGTTTCAGTACTCAAAATTCTTATTACATAGAAAATCGTTTCACCTGTGTTACTATATTTGATAATACGATTCAACAACAGTACATTTTTACGCCCTATTTCGCATCTGCGACGTATTATTATAAAACTAGAAAGTTAGGTACGACGACGAGCGCAGCGAGGAGGGGTGTTAGGTTTAACTGCGACGAAAACAGCAGCGCACGAAGCCTATTTTTTAACCTCCGACGCAAAAAGAGGGATCGGCTCTTCTGGTGCGAGTTAAAAAGCCGACAATTACGGTGAGGCGTATTTGCTATTGGTTTAATGTTTCAGTAGTACAGTCGAAGTCATAAATATGTTTACACTTTAGTACCTTGTCTAATTAACGTCATGTTTAAAGTGTCATATGAAATTAACACAGCGATTAAAGTGACAAGGTAATAAAGTGTAAACATATTTATGACTTCGACTGTACAAATAAAGGTGCTGATAGACTTGAGCATTTACTCGAGAATACGTTAATGACGTTAATATGCTCGACTAAATGAGCGTCCGATTGGCTGTTTTTAGGGATCCGTAGTCAAACTACGAACCTTTATAGATTCGCCATGTCCGCCCGATTGTCCGCAGCCTAGCTAAGAGGCTCTTGCTATAAAGCTGTCAACGAAGTGATAAAATATATATATTTTTTTTAATTACTGTTTGTCCCCTACACGTACCTATGTACCTAAGTATGTATTGCACATAAACAATTACAAGGCATGTTATGTAACGTGGGGATGTATTTTTTTCTCGTCGATACCATAGTTTTGGTGTCTTTTCGATTAAGCTTTTTCTGAAATAGGTATTAAGCTTAAATGCGCTAAACTACAAATACAAAAAAACTGAAATGTATCTTTAATGAAAGTGCATACTACAAATTTAAAAGGAGAAAACTAACACGACTAGGTAAACTTAATTAGTTCCTGAGAATGCTGAGATACAGGCCACTAAAGTGTTCATACCTACTAACAATCATATAAGGCAGAACCAAATAAGTTGAAATAAAAAACTAGTTCATATAGGTTGAATCATATTAATGGGGTACTCCTTTGTACTCCTGTACTCCTTTGTGAGCAGACAGGGCGTTTTACAAAAAGCCCGACTGGCTGTTCACAATGGAGTGCTGGCCCCTACCCTGATATATGGTAGTGAATGTTGGGTGTGGCTGGACAAGCATAAAAGTCGTGTAAATGCAGTTGAAATTCGCTCTTTGCGTAGTATATGTGGTGTGGTGTGAAACTGATCGATAGAGTAAGGAATGAAAAAGTCAGAGAGAAATGTGGAATAAAGGAAGATGTAGTGACTATAAGATTGAAAACGGCATGCTTCGATGGTTCGGTTATTTGGAAAGGATGGATGAAAGAGATATACAGATCGAAAGTGAGTGGACGGGTCGGAAGGGGCCGCCCTAGGCGTACTTTTTCGAGTCAAATCGGAGAAATACTGGAAAAGGGCGGAATCTTAAGTACCCGAAACCGACGTGCGTGCATGACTCGATGTATGAATGTGGAAGAAGCGAAAGAGATTTGTCAAGATCGTAGCAAGTGGAAAGAAGTGGTCTCTGCCTACCCCTCTGGGAAACAGGCGTGATTTAATGTATGTATGTACACGTTGATTGTTGAGATAGTTCTTGGTGTTTGTCGTAACGGTTTCAGAACCCTACACTGAGCGTGGCCGACCTGCTCTTGCGCGGTTTTTAAATCAACATCTTTATTGCGTAGGTCGTATTGTAACGTACACGGGGTATCAAGCTGAATAAACAACACTAAAATTACATTAAAACATAATCCATAAATTCTTTAATTATCTTATCAGTCACGTTTTGCCACAGTATAGAAGTGCCGTTGTTACATTACCAACGATATCTACTAATCTAGGTAAGTTCCTATGAGTTTTTAACATCACATGCTTGAAATTACCCAAGTATATATAGGTATAATGCAAACCTCACCTAAAGTAACTCATTATAGCCATCGGGTAACCAGCGGGTTATAATGAGATTTGAATTCGTATGAAAAATTGTACCATAGAAACCTACCGCAAAGCTTATTTGAAATTCGAACTGGCCGCTAAACTGGCAACCGCGCGGGGAATCACATCACTAATAACCAATAATAGAATAGGATACAACCACAAAAGCGTGGATCATGCATCATCTGGGCAGGTACATCTGAAAGCCATATCAGTCGTGTTTTACTGTAAGGGCAGATATTTATGTGACGGGATCGAATATTTGTTCCTTAGTCATGGATGTTTTAAAACTCGTGGTCCCAAGGGTGGTTCGTGGACTCTACGGATCCCGCCTCGCGGCTCGCGGGCCCTTATTTCGGCGGTTTGCCCTTCGGGCACGTGTAGGTCCCTAACAACCATAACCTACCTACTTTTGCAGGGTTCCATACTCGTGGTAAATTATTGTCAACCTAAAATGTTAGATGTTCGGCACACGAGTACTAGTAGTAGTCCGTGTCTTGGATAAGCATATTTTCTCTATTTCTTTTTGTTTTATAGTTTCTATGACAAACGATAAACGATTTCGACGCGACGCGGGCGAAGTTGCAGTAGATTACAAAGTCATATTTCTAGGTAATTGTCAGGGCTCGGAAAAACGCCCGTCTATTGAAAACACAACCCTGTTCCGTATAGCAGAGACTTCCTTATAATGTTTATAAAAAACATTATTACGTATTTTTTATCCATAATTTACATGTAGGTATTTAGCGACAACTTTATAGGTGAATGACACCGGAATGGTTATGGGAAAAAACACTTTCACAAAAAGAATGAGCATTTTTTTTAATTTTAAGCTGTGAGACCATAACGACGTGAATTTAGGACCAATTTATGAGTCGAAAAAGTTTTTGCGCAATCTACTGAACGGACGTTATTGGGGCATATTTAATCGTTGACACTGGTATACTGTTTGTGTGCGTTTTGAGTTTCCCATTCCCATTCCGGTATCAATTATTCATAAAATTGTCACTGAATACATATAATTTATAGTATAATAAATCTGTAAAATACCTAATATATATTTTTTGACATCATAAGGAAGTCTCTGCTGTACGGAACGGGGTTATGTTTTCAAAATGACGGGCATTTTTCCAAGCCTTGGTAATTGTATCAGCAAAACGCAAGTCTTTCTAATTATGTAACCATCTATGTATACCTACATTTATTAGGCTGAAAATTTCCAGTAGGTACTCCTGGCGCTTGCGTGAATAATGGTTGCTCCTAATCAAGCCACGAGTGACCACCATGTCGGACATTTCTTCATGGAGTACATAAGCAAGTATCCTGATGAAATTTTTCAGGTAAGTTAATATTTATGTCCTTTTGTATTACTGCGTGTATGTCCATATTATTTATAAACTAATAAGTTTTATATACGGAGTTTACAAACGGCGCTCCGTCTTTTTCTTACAATATAATTATTCCCGTTGAGATAGTGTTACAAATTAAAAAAAATAAGAACACCGAGACTTTGCCATATGGAGAGAAACTGCCTTAAATATTGTAGGAAGCCATTTTTACTACAATAATACATGATTTTTATTTTAAAAACCGTACAAACTGCATTCAAATAATTTTATATAATCGCCTTTCTGAACTGGGAACACGTTAAGACTGCGCCGAGCAAACGCCGAGCGTCCAGTGGCGCCCTCACTACTATTGTTGTGTTTTCTAATTATTTAAAGAATTTCCTTGCAATCAGACAATACGTTGTAGCACAAGCAAAAACACAATTTATGGGATACATAACAAACTTTAATGACAATTACCCTTTGAGTAGTCAGCTTAACGGGAAAAGGTGGCCACTTTTTTCCGTTAAGTTGATAACTCGAAGGTGAATTGTTATTAAACTATGTGATATACCTTATAAGTTGTGTTTTCATTTGTAGTACAATAAACGACCGTTCAATTTCAAGAAAACACTTTAGTTTATTAGAAAACACAATAATAGTAATGAGGGCGCCACTGTACATTCGGCGTACGCTCGGCGCAGTCTTAAATGCGAAACAAAACCACTGTAATTTTACTGTACCAGTCGAATAGCTCAAGCTCAAACAGCATCTTAAATAAAAGGAAGGCCATGAAATTTAATATTTATTTAAAATAATAAGGTACATTTACGTAACTGCTATGTACAATCAATCTAAACAAAGTGTAATTATTTTAATAATCGCTTCCAGTTCATTTATTGGTTTTTTCATGGTGAAAGTTAAGTCAAAGTAATAATATTTCTAAGTTCAGTTTGTAACTCCTGCACACTCTGTCATACATACTGGTTCCTGCAAACTAAATCAAATAACGGGGATAGATCTGGAGATCTCGGAGGCCAACTGATTACTTGTCCATGAGTCCATATACTTATCCAGGAAGAAAAATATTCATTTAAATTTACTTTTATAAGGAACGTAGGACCTTCATTCGTAAGGCCGTACGATAATAATAATATAATTAAGAAAATCCCTTGTTTTCTGACTGTTACCAGCCGGAGTCCCATCTTGCTGGAGAGTGAAATTTGGCCGGTCTGCATCGGGAAATTTAAATCTAAATACTAATGCCTTAAAATCTCAAGTATATCTAAGTATCTATCCGTGTTCAGTTCAGTAAACGGTATTTTCACAGTCAATAACGAATGCGGAAGAATCTTATGCAAACGCGCCATAACTGTTCATTATAATGCAGCCAGTAATATTAAATTTTTATCAACATTGTGTTGAAAAGGTTAATTTCAATACAATCTTGACAAATGACGACGCAGTTTAACCTTTTCTACACACGGTCGGAATCACCACGCAACTCAACTAGGGTCGAGGGGTTTTCTCAACTTCAATTTACTCTAATTAGGTGTCCAACAGACGTCTACGTCGTTTACCTTTGTTAGGATTCCGTAGCTAACAAGAAAAACTACGTAGAATTGACTAATTCCAGAAATGCAGGCGATTAAAGTGTTTATCACTACATAGTATAAAACAAAGTCGCTTCCCGCTGTCTGTCCCTATGTATGCTTAGATGTTTAAAACTACGCAACGGATTTTGATGCGGTTTTTTTTAATAGATAGCGTGATTCAAGAGGAAGGTTTTTATGTATAATAAATTTTGTTTTATGTACGTGTGTTATAGAAAACTCAAATAAACCGAAGCGAAGCGAGGGCGGGTCGCTAGTACCTTATCTTATCTTATCTTTTGGATGGGGTCCTTACGGATACACTTCGACCCTATGGGATCTTTTGTGTAATTACCCCTCTTTTAGCTCTTAATCCAATGCAGCCTCCACCCCTTCCAAATAGCGAATAGTGGAGTGCAATGGCAGAGCCTTGAAATCGTTCGGTTCTGGGTAGCCACAACCGAGTATTTTCATTCTTACTCCGGCGAGTGCGTCACATTCACACAATAAGTGTTTCATTGTTTCCACCTCCTCGCCGCACATTCTACAATCTGTGTTGTCATATAGGCCCATCTTTGCTAGGAGATGTTTAACCCCAAAGTGCCCTGTAAACACTCCGATAACGAATCGGAGTTGTCTTCTGCTGAGTTTCCAAAGTTTTTTGGTCCAGCTCTTGTCAACTCTTTCTATGAAGAGCTTTGCATGCCCTAAGCCTACCGTAGTTTTCCACTCCTTCTGGTGGTTTTCTAGAGTGTTATCGTTCAGGGCTGCTTTTATGGTGCCCGGTGAGGGTGCCACAAATGGTTCTGGTCCGACGTATGCGTCCTTGGACCCTTCCCTTGCCAGCTCATCCGCGGCTTCATTTCCGGGATAGCCTTCGTGTCCTGGAATCCACATCAGTTTCACTTTGTTGTGCCTATCAAGCCTGTTTAAGGCTTGGATTCCATTGTAGACTAGTTTCGAGTCTACTTTAGGCGCTGTCAGTGCCTTTAGTGCCGCTTGGCTATCACTTAGAATGTAGATAGTTGTGTCCTGTGGAGATCTACCTATATTCTCTTGCGTACAGGCAATTATCGCATACAACTCCGCCTGGAAGACCGTTGCATAGTTGCCCATACTTATGCTACTGTTATAGTCTTTGGCGTAAATACCCGCCCCCGTACCGGTGCTCATTTTTGAACCATCAGTGTACCATATCGCGTTGTCTTCCTCTGAGAGGTGCAACCCATCCTTCCATTCATCCCTGGTTGGGATGTGGACATTGAAGTTCCTCCGGAATACATACTTGGGCTGCATTTTATCGCAGCCCATCGTCAGTATTCTGTCTAGAACAACATTGTGTGCCATTTTAGTGTGTCTGGTTCTAGGCGATGCGTCGCTCCACAGGCCCGTCTCTTTCAACCTCTGTAGCGACTTGCACGCCTCAGACTGAATGGCAATATGCAGTGGTGGTAGGTTTAGTAAAACCTCCATTGCCACCGTCGGCGTCGTTCTGAACGCCCCTGTTATAGCCATGCAAGCCACCCTCTGCACCTTAGTTAGAGAGTCCTTACACGTCCTTAGCGTTGTTCTTGGCCACCAGGCCAAGCAGCCATACATGATTATGGGTCTTATCATCATGGTATAGATCCACTTCAGAACTTTAGGGTTAAGGCCCCATGTCTTTCCATATGCTGATCTGCACATTCCAAACACTCTCAACGCTTTTGTTAACGCGTTGTCTACGTGTTTCTTCCAAGTGAGCCCTTTATCTAGTATTATACCTAGATATTTCACCTCACTTGACAATTTTAGTGCCTCGCCAAACAGTTTTAGCTGTTTGATATGTTTGAGGTCCCTTTTCTTAGTAAATGGAATTACTACAGTTTTGCTAGGATTGATGGATAGTTGGTGGCTAATGCACCAGCGTTCCACCTTTTCCAGAGCTTTTCCCATGATTTCCGATACTGTATCCGGAAATTTCCCGTTGATAAGTATCACGAGATCATCTGCATACCCAACAGTGTGTATTGGACCAGTGTTGAGTTCCTCTAGGAGTGAGTTTACCACCAGGCTCCACAGAGTTGGTGAAAGAACCCCTCCCTGGGGACATCCTTTTGTCGTTGTGGCGTATAGGACGTCACCCAAAAGACTTGACTTTATTAGCCTACTGTTTAGCATGTTGCCTATCCATTTACATATGGTTGGTTCAATGCCATGCCTAGCAGCCGATGTGCTTATGGCTTCAAACGTAGTTCTATCAAATGCTCCCTCCACATCGAGAAATGCCGCGAGACATATCTCTTTGTTCTCGAGTGCATTTTCAGCTTTATTCACTACAAAATGAATCGCAGTATCTGTGGATTTACCCGGTTGATATGCGCATTGCATTTTATGCAGTGGATACCGCCTTAGAGCTCCATCTCTTATGTGCCTGTCTACCAGTTTCTCTAGTGTTTTTAGAAAGAATGATGACAGGCTTATTGGCCTGTATGATTTGGCATCACTGTAATCTGCCTTGCCTGGTTTTATTTATTTATTTATTTATTTATTTATTTAATTAGACACACCAACAGTAGCACAAACAAATGCGTGTACAGAAGATTTAAAAGAAAATAGTCCTGTTTGTGCACCAATTACAGGTGTGCAACAGCATTAGCACAGTCAGGGATCAATAAACTAAAAACTAGGCATTTATCACATTACACAAAAATTACAAAAAAAAAATATAAAAATAGAATTAACAAATATTTTAAAGTTTAAAACAGCACAAGACTACGACAAAGCTAGTAAACTACGTCTCACAGCGTTGAGAGAATCGTAGTATATATCAAGCTGGTGAACACTAGCCAAGGAGTTGTATTGTGTTTGAAGCCGGAAAACTGGCAAACACTTACCTAAATTGGTCCTCGCGTGATAGGGGCGGAAATATGTTAGGCGACACGGTCTAGCGTTTGACTTGGGAACGGCAAAATTTAAACAGTGCAGCAAGGAGGGCTCCTGGATCACTCCATGTATAATTTTGTGCAGTAGGGCAACGTCCAGGTAGGTCCGCCTTTGCCGCAAGGTGTTGAACTTGAAGAAGCGAAGTCTACTATCATAGGTTGCTCGCTTAGAAATGCCCCTGTCCTTACTCTTGAAAACAAGATATCTTGTAAAAGAGCGCTGTAACTTTTCCAAGCGATCAGAGTGCACTTGATAATAAGGGTTCCAAACCTGGCAGCAATATTCTAGACGCGAACGTACAAGCGAGTTAAAAAGCGTTGTTAAAGTTTGACTTCGCTGAAAATGTTTACCCAATCTCTTAATAAAACCAAGCATTCTGTTACTCTCACTGAGGATTGAATCAATGTGGGTTATAAAGTTAAGTTTAGAATCCAAATATACTCCAAGATCTCTAACAGAGTTAACTTCACTAAGGGCGATGTCGTCTAACATATAATTGGTCATTAATGGCAACCGTTTTCTCGTGAATTTAATGAAGAGGCATTTATTAGCATTGAGACTCATGTGATTAGCAGAACACCAGCTTTTCACATTGTTCAAATCTTCCTGCAAACACCTTGCGTCTGCTTCCGAGTGAATCTCTTTGTACATTTTGAGATCATCAGCGTACATCAAGCATTTGCTATACCTAATTGTCATCAATAAGTCGTTGATAAATATCACAAAAAGTAGCGGTCCTAAATGGGAACCCTGGGGAACTCCCGACGTGGCCACATATGGTTGGGAAAAATAACCATCCTTTACAACTCTCTGCAGTCTCTGTGAGAGGTACGACCTTAACCAGCCCCAAATGATACCAGCGATGTTGAATTGGTTATGTAGTTTATGCAACAAAATTCCATGATCCACTTTGTCAAAGGCGCTGCTGAAGTCAGTGTATATGGAGTCGACTTGGCAGCCAGCGTCAACAGATTTTCCTACATCATTAACGTAGCAGAGCAAGTTCGTGGTAGTCGACTTTGATGGCATGAACCCATGTTGCAGTGGGGAGATTTTCCTCTTGACATGCCAAGCCAACTGTTTACATATGAGACTCTCAAACACTTTAGCAAAAACAGACAGTAAAGATATAGGTCTATAATTAGTAATTTGCGTCTTATCGCCCTTCTTATGGATAGGTACTACGATAGATTCTTTCCAGAAGGAAGGGAAGTAGGATAAACTAAGAGATTTATTAAATATTAAAGACAAGGGATGAGTTAGAAATTTGTGGCATTTTTTTATAAAAAAAAGGCGGGATCCCGTCCGGACCAGCCCCCTTACTGTCGTCTAAAGATTTAAGTGCCAATGCAATGTAGGATTCAGATACATGAAAAGAGCTGAAAGTGCCGTGGCTCGTTAACAGGGAATTGCTGATTGGGGCCGTAGTCAATGGATCAGTGTTAAGGAAGGTGGAAGAAAAGTGTGCCGCGAAGAGGTTACATATGTCAGTGTTGTTAGAAGCAGTTATATTGTTCAAGGTCATAGTCGATGGAAAACTGGACTTGCAATTTCTCGAGTGTTTTACAAATGACCAAAACTTTCTGGGATTGCTCTTAAGACTATCTTCTACTGACGACAAATATTTCCTGTAGTCCATTTTGATTTTTCTTTTAACTCTATACCGTAAAAGTTTAAATTCTAAAAGGTCACGAGGATTATTACCATTTTTGTGCTTAAGTCGCAGTTTATGCTTTTCTTTTGTCATATTAATGAGTGCAGTACTGTACCAAAGTGGATAAGCGAAATTGCGAGGCTTGGATTTAGGCACTGCGTCAGCAATAATTCTATTAAGAGCATCGTAAAAGGCCTTGACCATATCGTCAACAGAGTCACATGAAGAAAATATAGAAATCCAGTCAATAATGCGCAGTTTCTCCCTAACAATATCGTAATCTGCTTTACTAAAATTATAAGCTCCAAACTGTTTAGGCTTCAACGGTCTCTCAGCGTTGTGGTGTAAGAGAAAGATAGTAATATCAAGTGGCGGATGGTGACCATCCAATCTACTTAGAGCGTCCGGAGACCGGCTGACTTCTGGACCCAAGAAGTTAGACAGCACAAGGTCCAAGATTTTAGAGTGATCATTTGAAATACAATTTAATTGGTACATACCATTGAGCGACATGAAATCAAATAGTGCGTGAGCAGTGCCCAAATTGCAGGGGGAAGGGTTCGCAGAACAACTATCGGTATCACGGTTCCACTCAATTGCTCCCAGATTAAAATCACCTACAATAATTGTTTCGTCATCGCCATCCAGTCTGTCACTTAAATTATCAAAATAAGCACTGTAAGTTTGAGCACTGGAGCCAGGAGGCATGTAGACCGCACCAATTTTTAGTTTTGACTTCGTGTTTTCACTCTGAACAGATACCCACACATCTTCACCTTCTCCCTCCCATGAAAAGAGTCTTGTTGAAGACAGACGTTTGGAAACGGCAATGAAAACGCCGCCGCCGTCTTTTTTGGAGGATATATTTAACTGCCTATCTCGACGATGCACGCAGTATCTAGAATCCAATAGTTCGGAATCGTTAATGCCTTCATGTAACCATGTCTCGGTTGCAACTATGATGTCGTAATTAGCGGTTAAGGAAGCTAGTCTTAAATCCTGCAATTTGGTCCTGAGACCTCTCATATTCTGGTAATAAATATTGAATTTTAAAAATTAATCTTTCGGTCTGTGTCTGCAAAAACTGCTAGTCCATTTTTTTCACATCAGATGCCTGTTTGATTTGGAGACTAGAGCTTTCCTCATTTCGACGTACGAAGATCCGGCCATTGCGTATCCAAACGAATTTGTATGACTTTTCACGAGCAGCAGACCTAACCAGTGCGTGAAGAGACTTCAAGGCTGGTGACAGGTGCTCAGAAACGAAGACAGGAGCTTTTGCGCTACCAATTCCAAGAAGGCTCGTGTTAAGTTTTCCATTGAGGTGGTTCGTCTTATTGAAAATCGACACTGCTGCAATAAGCTGGTCCCTCTGCGATGAAGAGCGCAATTTAGCGATTACTGATCTAGGTCTTGGGTTAGATGGGTTTATTTTCGCGACTCTCTTACACATTTGAATATCTGATTCCTGCAGCGGGCATGCTACCACCTTAGCCACTTGAAGCACTGTGTTAGTCAAGTTTTCGTTAGAGAATTCAGGCAAGCACGAAATTTCGACATTGCATTCTCGTGAATGTTGCTCCATCAAGTTAAGTCTAGCAGCCAAGTCCGAAATAATTGATTTCAGTTCACTGTTTTCCTTTTTCAAAAGATGAAACTTGCGATTGAAGTTCATCATATTTCTCATTTATGAAAGTAATGTCCGACCTCACTTGCTACGATAGCTCGGAGTTTCGTAGTCAATTTATTTTCTAATGATTCATACCAAGCTGGAAGTTCCGTTGATTTGATACAAGCGGCAGGAGCACTAGATGAACCTTCAGAGGTACAAACCGGTTTATTTTTAGTTCTAAGTGTAACATTGGCGTCGTCCGTTTTTCGGTTACCACTCGAGTCCCGACAAGGTGTGTTTGAGTTGTCGCTTTTGGGCTTGGAACAAGAACAGGCTGGACAAATCCATGATTTTAACGCTTCCAACGTCATCTTTTTATACTTAGCTTCAGTAAAACCAACACATTCATACTTGTATTCGCGTTGACACTTCTTCTTAGAGCATTTTAGGCTTACATCCACAGACAGTGCGTCGGCACAGCATTCGCAGCGTTTCTTTACAGACTCAGCATCACGCGTTGTTGACATCTCGGAAGTTGTCCGATGGCCGGTACCACGAGACGCGTATAGTTATTACCAGTGCATGTAAATCTATTGCACACAACGATAGAAACCGGCTTATCGCTAAGCGTTCGGTGTCGTGGTACACAGGCGGGAGCGATAAGACACTCGTCGGTCGGTACTTATTATTCAAAATTAATAAACACTTATAACTTCACTAACACTTAATTGATTTTTGCACAGCTTGGTTCTACGTGTAGATAGTTAGAAACACAAAATATTAAAGTAAAATACAAAGCAAAAAATATACTATTTACGGTTAAAACAATTAAAACGAACAGAGCAGGCGTAAGAGGTGTTTATCGTCCCGAGCGTAGGGTAGATGATGGTTTTGGCAGGTAGATCACTTTAACGAGCTTCCACACGTGTGGCACGTGCCCGAAGGCTAAGCACGCTCTGTACAACCTGCTTAAATGCGGGACAATTATATTTGCACCCTCTTGTAGTAGAATTGGATATACCTCGTCCGGTCCTGGCGCTTTGTAGGGTTGGAAGGACGATAATGCCCATCTTATCCTGCTGTCGTCTACTACCTTTTTGGCAGTGTCCCAATTGTATCTGGTTGTGCGTGCTGTCTGTTCTGACACACACATTGGTTCACTGTCTATATTTCGCTCTCGCGTATGATCGAGCCGGGAAAGTGCGTGCTACACATCACTTTCAGGGTATCTAAACCTGTTTCTGTCATCCTTCCCCTATCGTCTTTTATTGACGTTAGCGGAGTTGACCTAGCTACTGCTAGTGCTTTTGAGAGCCTCATACCTTCTGGTATTGAGCCTATTTGGTTGCAGTGGTTCCGCCACGCACTCCTTTTTGCCTTTCTTACAGCTTTATTATACTCCGTGAGCTTGTGAGCGTAGTTGCTAAAGTTATTCGTCGCCTTCGCGTCATTGAAGATCGCCCTAGTTTCACTTCTGATTTTGGTTATCTCAGGGTTCCACCAGGGTATCTTCTTGGCTAGCACCCTTTTTTCTGGGCAATTATTGGTCCAAGCAGTGTGTATTGCTCGTACCATGTTGTCCGCTTCAAATTCAATATCAATAATAGAATTTAGCTTACCTTTCGGATCCCCTAGTTCTACCTTTAGGTCACGTTTGAAGGATGACCAATCGGTGTTCCTAGGATTTCTTTTATGCACAGTTTCAATTGGTATGTTGGTCCTGTACCTAAAGCATATATACCTGTGATCTGACAATGAGATTTCATTGGAAACATGCCAAGAGTGAATATATTCGTAAATGTGGTTAGACGCCACCGTTATGTCAATTACTTCTCCGCGCCTAGCATTGACGAAAGTTGGGCTGTTCCCTTTATTGAGTAATTGTAAAGAAGAGCTCACCAGAAAATCCAGTAACTTCTCTCCCCGTTTGTTGACATCCGAGCTGCCCCAGATGACGTGGTGTGCATTGGCGTCGCAGCCGATGATCAGGTCGGTGTTCACCTGACTGCCAGTTGCGACAAGACTCCGGAGTTGAGGTGTGATGGGGTCCGTCGCTTCGTATGGGAGGTAGGCAGACGAGATGATGAGAGTCTTGCCTAACCCCCTCTCCTGGATCTTAATGGTGGTAAGATCCCTAGAACAGTAAGCATTATAAGGCATGGCATTTATGCCATTTTTGACATACACACAAGTCCTCATGTTATTCTCGGGGCTGAGGTAATAGATAACTCCTCCCGTGCCGTTTAGTCCCCTGATCTCACCCTTGTATAGGTAAGGTTCTTGAATCAGGGCTACATCGAATTTATCACTCTTTAGCTGCTTCGCCAGAAGGGCTGTCGCTGCTTTATTGTGTTGCAGATTAATTTGTACGCACCTTATGCCTCCCATGGCTCTGTTTACAATGGTGCCGGCTTAGGCTTGCTGAGATCAGCAGCCTCCGCCAGCACTCCGCAGTCCTCAGACATGGGCGAAGAGGGGTTACTGAGGTAGAGGGGCCTCTAGGTCGCGCAGGTTCTCGGATGTCGTCACCGATACCGGTGACGACCCCCGACCCCCACGCGGCCCTTCGTCCACTCCCACTCCTTCAACCTCGTCCGCCCCTTCCGACTCCTCGTCCGCTAACGCCTCAGTGGGCTCGACATCGCAGGGAGTCTCTATGGGATCGACTTCAGCACTCTTCTTCTCCGCATCGTCCAGGAGCTTAAAAGTGCTGACGTCGATCCCCGACTTCAGAACGTAGCCGGCCTCCCGGATTACGTCCGCTGACTCCCGGTCCATCAATATGATGCGCCGGGTGCCAGCCGCCGTCTCCGAGGTGTCGCTAGTACCTACTAAAAATCATCTAAGACAGCACCAAATAACTTCTTTGTGTTTGTAGTAGCTGCTTTGGAACCCTATACTGAGCATGGTCCAACATGCACTTGCCCGGTTTTTTTTGTTGTAAAACTGGATCATGTGATTATTCCGACCGTGTATATAGATTAGATACCTATATTAGCCTAGTTGGATTGGTGACCATGCTTACGAAGGGAAGAGAAGTGCATTCCTTGTCCCCGCCAACGCTGTCACCCCGCGAGAGAGGGTCGCACTTGAACTTGTTGGACTAAAATATATAGAGCGCTGGAGGGTTTCTAAAAGTATCATTGCCGTGTTCAGATAGACGCGGGCACAGGACAACAAGAGTCCCGGCGCTCGGCGCTCTCCCGCACGGTGCGGCTGGCGCGGAGCCTCCGGCGCTGCGGGCTGCGGCCGGGAGACGTGCTGGTGCTGAGCGGGCGCAACCACCTCGACGTGCACATCCCCTTCTACGCGGCGCTGCTCAACGGGCTGCCCACGGCCGGCGTCGACCCCCTGTTCAAGTACAGTAAGTACTAGCTAGTATAGTGTTTTTAATCCAAGACGTTTCTCCCCACTATCCCACTAGTTAATTTTTCATATACTGACGCTACCATGCTTTTTTTAATTTGACGGCTACTATCCCCTAGGTACACTATACGTAAAGTCGGCAAACCCTTTGAAAGGTTAAAATTTCCTGATTTCCTTGTTGAGGATTCAATTGTCAGCTCACCTGGCTTTGAAGTGTTTGATTGAGAAATCTATTATAATTATAATCGTAGGTCATGTAAATATGGTAAAGATAGGGTAGTAACGTAAACAGTTTGTAAGGACGATACAGGACACACTGCTTGCTACGATCGCACAGGGATGTTAGGGAAAGACCAGTATTGGAGTGTTGGTCAGTGGCTGGTTTGTGTAACATGTAAAAACGCGGAAATATATAAACTAATCGTGATGTTTACAGACGAGATCATTCAGCTCTTCAAAATAGTGGAGCCTAAGATTGCATTCTGTGAGCCTGAGATGTACGACGACTACCGACGAGCAGTTCTCGACCTGGGCTTAGCGACCAAGATAGTGACCTTCGGAGCGGGAGCAACCTCCATGGCCAGCTTCATGGACACTTACGAGGATTCGGAACCACAAGAACAGTTCGAGTTAGTAACCTGATTTATATTTTCAATATCGTGTGTCCTATCCTCTATAAGTTTTATATTTTATACAAACCTATATCCTATGCATTTCCCTTCACCATACGACATAACAATAATGAAAACGTTACAGTGGTCTTTCCCAGGGTGGCCCAGTTCGACGTGTCGAAGGTCTACTGCTGGCTGGTCAGCACCAGCGGCTCTACCGGCTTTCCGAAGGTCGCGGCGCTGTCGCACTCCAACGTTCTCCACAGCATTCACTGTTTCGGGAGCCATAAAAATCATGTAGTACAGTAAGTCTACCTTACTGTTCGCTAGCCTTTGTGCTAGTTCAGCTGTTGGTCCTTCGTCTGTTTCTCCAACTTTGGACATTTAGTAATATACGGTCACGGTATGACTAGAACAGGAACAGGGCGTAGTATGATAAAGAACATAAGTCCAGTGCAGGATTTTTTATTTCAAAGTCTTCTATTGGTTTAATATCATAAAATAAGGCACCTGAACAATTAGATATGGGAAACTTAGAATAATTTATCAACAAAATCAGGATCAGTTTAAGGGAATCGTCTTAGATATAAAGATATAAACTTACAAGTAGTACCTTAAACAGTCGGAATTTAGATGAAGGGTTATCCATTATATAATCTCACTTCACTATTGTAATTGTTTTTTTTTAAATATTAATACGATTGAAAGCTTGTTAATAGGTTGGGAGTAAGGTCAGGAGCTCGTAAGTAACTGAACTGTCTTCGTGTGCTGGCGATCGTAGAATTTAAATGAAATCAAATTTAGAATTTACCATAAAAATTGCCAGATAGAAAATGTCAGATCGACTTTCATTGAACAAGGTGTAACACATCGTTTAAATACTGACTATCTGAAATGACTATATAGGTATTATTGTTATAACTACAAGCTGCTGCCACGTTGACGTTCGCGCGAGCGGACGCGTCGCGCTTCCCCCTCCTGAGGGATATCGCGCCACAGCACGCGCGACCCCCTGACGGCAAGGTATACCCCGCGACCCTGACTCGACTACGTCGTCAACATAAACAGACGCTCAGTGCTCAGCTAGTAGGTCACTAGCCCGGCCTCCCCCAAAGGGGTCTCATCCGGCTGGCTTGATCTCGCTAGCAGCGCAACACCCCGACATGACACCTCCCCTTGAATGCAACACCCACAGGACAGTAAACTAGAGGTATCACGAAATCCGTTTGATATGTGTGAGAACGGTGGAAGCCGGCCGTGTTTAAATCGTTTAGGGTCAACGTTTCGTTATTTCATGGCTTTGTGGCATGGCAGGGCACCCTTCCCTGACTCTCTGCCCCATAGAGAAGCCCTTGCGTTGTTTATATTAAATATATCTTTCCAGGGAGCGTCGCTGTGCATTGAACCTGTCCTCCGTCCAGGGTATGACGGCGTGCTACAACGTCCTGGGCTTTCCGATCGACCACATCAAGCTGCAGACCTCGGCCCCCCGTACCACGGAACACGTAATCGATATCATTAACAAATACAAAGTATGCTAGTGTCTTTCATATTTAGAGTTACCTAGTTACAGTAGAACTAGCGTTTACCGGCAACCCCTTGCTACTTAACTTCATCAAAATCAGTTTAGCTCTTTAGGCATAATAAGAAAACAGAAAAACAAATAACTTTGCTTTGATTTAACTTTGATTTGCTTCGCATGTTAGTTTTGATTTGAAAAGATTCACGGGATTTTGTAACTTTCGAAAGTGTTTTAAGGCCTTTATATTTAGTAGGTAGATTACATAAAAATGTTTATGTTATCAGCCAGTTTTGACGACGACCACGCCATCACTCCTGGCTCCTATTCTTCACCACGAGAAGCATTGCGACCTCACCTGCTTCAGAGTCCTGTGGATAGGAGGCTCTACGGTGCATCATGAATTCTTCAACAGCCTCCGGGTAATATGGTCCATCGTCTCTATTTGGTATTATATAGTAAGGCTCAGTAACTCAGAGGGCTTCCTCATCATCTCGCAACTAGATGGTAGATCCTTGTGCAGGATCCGGCTAGATCGCTACCGCAGCCCCACCCGTAACTCTGCCGCCAAACAGAACGTTCTGTTCCGATGTAAGGAGAGATAGAATATAGGATTCTGATTTTGGCGACATTGAAGCCGCAATCGGACGACCCCTGGTACTTCGTCCTGGGAAATTCATAACTCAAAATTAAAAATATTTATCCAGTAAATTGGCCAAATGAGAGCTCTTTTACATGTCGATGATATAGAGTAAATCTACTAGCGCTTTGGACAAGACCGTCATTGCGGAGAAGGTTAATTTTTTTATTTTTCCCTCATAAATCAAACAGCAATTGTTAAAGTTACAATAAAAAATAATAAAGTACTTAATAAGTAATAAAAATAATGCCTAGGAGAACAACACGACGAGGTATCTACTTCTCGACAATAAAAGCCCTTGCATCGGGAATAGCAATAATTTGTAAAAGGTGATGAACAGTTGACATTAGGCTATTGTACCTTAGATGAATTACAAATCGAACCACTAAAAAGCGAGAAAAAAATACAACAGACGAAAAGTAAAAAATATCGTATCAAATGACGTGTCGGGCCCAGTTAAGTACCTAATTCTCATGCTAGGTACTGAAATTGCGAACATGCTTGGAAGCTCGCTCAACGGTATGTTTAATGAATATCTAAACATTTATTTATTGATATTTATTGTTATTACCTTTATACACGGTGGGGCCTGTAACTAGAGCAAAAATTTAAAATGTGCATTCTTCTCCTCAAACTACGCAACGTTTGTTTGACGACTTTGAAAAAAAACTTGCGGTTTGAATTTTATTACATTTTAAAGTTAATTCGAACACGCAATGTACTATGAAATTGATTATGTCTGTAGAGTGACTAGACTGACAGGCGATGTCAATTAGACGGAGTATTAAGTACGTTGAAAATACTATTTACTTTGTTTGAAAAAATAACAATCTAAAAACTTTATGATTTTAAAAAGTTGCTAAACAAAAGTTGTCTAGTTTGAGGAGTAGAATCTACGTTTTAATTTTTTGCTTTAGTTACACTGTTTACAGTGTGTTACAGTGTTTAGTTTAGTTTTTTCAGTTATGGTGAATTGTGCTGTTCTGTACTGTTCTGTAATATTTCTACCAACCATGTACCACAATTCTGGCAAATAAACTTTTGACTTTGACTTTGACTTTACAGGCCCCATCCTGTATATATTTCTGTTAGTATTTATTCATAAGGTCTAAAATAGTTGTTGATAAACCTTTCTTAAACCTTTCTTTCTTTATAGGAGGTCGAAGCGCCACGTAACACCAATTTTGAAACCATAATTCTTAACCTCAAATCGATTTCCAGGCCAGACTTCATATAGACACTATAACAGTGTAGTACCAGTTAGTCTATACGAGTAGTATTTAGTATTTATGTTCGTATTTTATTCTTGAAAACCATAGATGGCCGAATAATCCTTTCTTAAAGGTATAGGAGGTCGAAGCGCCACGTAACACCAATTTTGAAACAATAATTCTTAACCTCAAATTGATTTCCAGGCCAGACTTCATAAAGACACTATAATATTTTGTGGTTATGGAATGACCGAGACCGGCTTGGTGCTGTTGCCCGACCCGGACGGACCCGCCGGCAACATCGGCAGGCCCTTACCGTATATTGACATAAAGGTCGGTAATCTTTAGTTTATTTTTTTATAGCATGGTTATCCATGCCCGAGCTCTCCAGGCCACCTGGTGGTGAGTGGGATCTGTGGAGAAGTAAAATATTATTGGCATTGTAATTAGTCGGTTTTTGTTTTAAATTTTTTATATATCAATTTACGAATATATTTAATAGTTTAATATAATCACTACATACGAGGGCTGCCTTTTAAGTTGTGTCGTTTGGAAAAACTAAAGACAATTTAAGTGTTAAATGGTATTTATTGTTTTTCAAAGTAATCACCGTGACATGTAATACACTTTTTCATTCGATCGAACCAGTTTTCGAAACACTTATTCCAGTCCGAAGTCGGGGTCTCCAAAATGGCCGTTTTGTATGCCTCAACGGCTTCTTCAGGCGTCTGGTACCGTTGACCACGAAGTCGTTGCTTGATTTTTGGAAAAGTAAAACAATCGTTAGGGCTTAAGTCTGGACTGTACGGCGGGTGTTCCAGAATTTCGACGTTTTGCTCTTTTAAAAACGCAATTGTTTGCCGGGCGGTGTGCGAGCTCGCATTATCGTGGTGCAGTCTTATACGACGTCTTGGGTTATTTTTTCGAAACTCGCCGATGACTTCTGGTAAACAGACAGTGGTATACCAGTCAGCATTAACCGTTTTACGATCCTCGAGCACGATGGTGGCAACGTGGCCACTTTTCGCCACAAACGTGGCGACCATTTTTTTCGAAGTGCTCCGTGAGCGTATTACTTTGGTTGGTTTTGGCTCATCTTGGAACACCCAAACAGTCGACTGCTGTTTAGAATCGGGATCGTAGGCATATATCCAAGATTCGTCACCACTGATAATGTCGTAAACATGTTTCGAGTTTCCTCGGTTGAATTGCCGCAGAGTTTTGCGACACCATCGAACGCGAGCCGTTTTTCGGTCTTCACTGAGTAAATGTGGTATCCAGCGTGAGATCAACTTTTTTACGCCTAAGTGATCATGCAAAATACTGTGAACACTGGTCCCTGAAATACTTAAGGAAACTTCTATCTCACGGTGTGTCGCATGGCGATCGTCGACGATCAGTTGCCGTACAGCATCAATGTTCTCCTGGGTTACGGCTGTTTTTGGTCGACCTTCACGATGTCTATCACCAAGACTAGAGCAACCACGTTGAAATTCTAAATACCAGCGTTCCACAGTCCGGAGACATGGTGCTTTATCATTGAAAACCGTAGTCAACTCTTCGAAGCACTGAAGTCGCGTTAAGCCCCTTTTGAAGTTGTAAAAAATTATCGCACGTAAATTTTCCTTCGAAATTTCCATTTTCACAACTGACTTGTCAACTTTGAACGAACGCTGTACTAAAACAGTTGGGCCGATTTCGAGTCATTCTTTTGTTTTCGAATTCTAAATTCAAATATTTTAAGATGACACTAGTTCTTTTTTATGCAATCACGGGAGGTTTGCAAACGACAGAACTTAAAAGGCAGCCCTCGTAGTATAAAACAAAGTCGCTTCTCGCTGTCTGTCCCTATGTATGCTTAGATCTTTAAAACAACGCAACGGATTTTGATGCGGGTTTTTTTAATAGATAGAGTGATTCAAGAGGAAGGTTTATGTGTACAATAGATTCTGGTTTATAATGGATAAACCGAAGCGAAGCGAGGGCGGGTCGCTAGTTTAAGATAATTTATTGTTTGACTAGGTTAGGTTAGGTTCTTGGATGGTTAATTAATGCGATGTTTAATGTTAACTCAAAATCAAGTTATGTACTTCGTAATTGTCTTGAATATTAGAAGATATTAAGATATGTGATGTGGATGTACTTATTAATAAATAAATAAATAGATACGTGAATATGCATTCTTAAGACTGCAATGCTGAGACCGCAAATACGTCAAATAATGTGCTTTCGTAGGTTTTTCATGGATGTAAAGATTGGGCTGTTTTTTGATTGGTCGATGTAGTAACGGTTTGGGAGAGGTGGCACTTCAAGTTATTTTCTCTACCTTTTGTTATTATCAGTTAAGTTTGTCGGTGTATTGGTCGTGTTAAATGTATTTGAATAAATAATAATTATTATTTTCATGTAATATTGATAACAAGAACTTAAGACTGCGCCGAGCGTACGCCGGATATACAGTGGCGCCCTCATTACTTTTATTGTGTTTTCTAATAAACTAAAGTACTTTCTTGAAATTAGACGAAATGTTTTTGTACTACAAATGATAACACGGTGGGGTATATCATATAGTTTAATAACAATTAATCTTCTAGTTATTAACTTAACGGAAAAAAGTGGCCACCTTTTCCCGTTAAGCTGACTACTCAAAGGGTTATTGTTATTAAAGTTTGTTACATATCCCATAAATTGTGTTTTTACTTGCACTACAAAAACATTTCGTCTGATTCCAAGGAAGTTCTTTAGTTAATTAGAAAACGCAATAAGCGCTTCTGGGCGCTCGGCGTTTGCTCGGCGCAGTCTTAAATTGGACACTTAAAAAATAGGTATCAAGATTCTTATGTCCCAGTCGATGCGCCTACCTCGCCACTAACAGAAAACACTTTTCGAAATTATATGACACTTGGCTGGTGATATCATAAAGAATATAGTGGACGTTTCACCTTCACGTTATAGAAAACAAAACGGCTGGGAGGGTATAAAGCAATGGCCCCCGCCAAGGTGCATTACGGTAACTAGCGTTTCTATTTGTTTCGTTTTTAACCCTTGACGCAAAAACGACGGGGTGTTAAAAAATCACGCCTGTTTCCCAGAGGGGAAGGCAGAGCAGAGCTACGGCTCCCGGCTACGAGCTCAGTAGCCGGGAGAAGAGAGAGCGAGCGCGATAGCACGCGGACGAGCGAGAGAGGAGAAAGTTTGGATGCGTTCCGTTTAGCCGTTTTACGATGCGTTCACGTTACACGAGTAGATATAGAAACCTTACGTTAACTTACCTAGGATAAAGTTTTTTATAGTACATTGTGTATTAAGGGTGGTAAGAATGCTTCAATGACTCGAGATTTGTATTTATTTTACCACCTGTGTAACATACAATGTTTTTCATCACAATTGCGAGGAAATGAAAAAAAATCAGACAAAAGATCATATTTTTAACTTATTAGCGGCAGACCACAGATTATAGGATATGTCTCGGCAGACTACATCATTGTCTGTGACTTACCACAGATAATGTCAAACGGGTTCGGAGTCCGATTCTAGTGACAGTCGAGATATATATGCTTATATATGATTTAGATGGTTTATATGCGAGATTTTTAGGAAATTGGGTAAGTAAAGTTTTTGGAAGAGATGTAAATTATATTTTTTTTCGATAGTCGTCATCCTTAAGATCATAGAACTGCGGCTCTTTTACTTTTATTTCCTCTAATATTTTAGAAATCTTTTTTTTAGTTATGAAGTTGACATTTGTACACTTCAATGACCGACAAGCTTGTTGCCTTCGTATTTAATGAAATAGAAAAAAAAACTGTCACTTCTATATCTGTCAACGTCAAATCAAATCAAAGTAAACAAACGGTTTAATTCAAATAAGTAAATTCAAGTAAATCTTTGTAATACTCCATTTCCACAGTCCGTGTGGGATTGCCTGAATTCATTGCGTGGATTGTACAATTCAAAAGTGCTCTCGTGGCTATCAAAAAGCAGAGCAAGAGTCGTCGAAAAAGGAAGAAATCGGTGTCCAAGAAGAAGTGCCAAAGGGTTCGAAAATAAATCTTAGACCAAATATCGTGCAAAGCTCTTAAAGCAAAGCGGCAAAACGAAAGTCCAGAGTTCGTTCTGAGATCGTTAAAAATATTTCTAAAAACACTGATCACATGAAACACAAGCAAACAGAAAATAGCCGTTGTATTGAATTGTTTGTTTACTTTGATTTGATTTGACAATGACAGATATAGAAGTGTTTTTTTTCTTTTTCATTAAGTACGAAGGCAACAAGCTAGTCAGTCATTGAAGTGTACAAATGTCAACTTCATAAGTAAAAAAAATATTTCTAAAATATTAGAGGAAATAAAAATAAAAGAGCCGCAATTTCTTGATCTTTAGGATGACGACTATCGATAAAAAATATAATATACATATCTTCCAAAAACTTTACTTAGCCAATTGTATGCAACTGACATTTCATCTCGAATGAAACTTCATATCGAATGGCACAAGAATTGGGGTCCTGACGTATTGTGATAGTTTGAGTCCACGTGTAATATTTAAAAAAATAGTACATTGTGTATTAAGGGTGGTAAAGAAAGAATTACAAATGAGAGTCTGTTAGAAGCCCGAAGCCGAAGGCTGAGGGCTTTAATGACTCGAGCTTTGTATTTCCTTTACCACCCGTGTAACATACAATGTTTTTCATCACAATTGCGAGGAAATGAAATAAAATCAGACAAAAGATCATATTTTTAAATTATTAACGGCAGACTACATCTTTGTCTGTGACTTACCACAGATAATGTCAAACGTGTTCGGAGTCCGACTCTAGTGACATATGAGATCAATATTATAGTTTATTATGCGAGATTTTTAGGAAATAGTATTCAACTGACATTTCATCTCGAATGAAACTTCATATCGAATGGCACAAGAATTGGGGTCCTGACATATTGTGATAGTTTGAGTCCACGTATAATATTTAAAAAAAATGCTATTACGCACGTTAGAAGTGTAATGGTAAAAAAAGGCCCGCGGGTATTATTTTGGATTTACGGTCGATTTTTCTAGCATGTTGGGACACTAAGTATTTACGAGCAAGTGTGATGAAATAGTACATTGTGTATTAAGGGTGGTAAAGAAAGAATTACAAACGAGAGTCTGTTAGAAGCCCGAAGCCGAAAGCTGAGGGCTTTAATGACTTGAGATTTGTATTTATTTTACCACCCGTGTAACATACAATGTTTTTCATCACAATTGCGAGGAAATGAAATAAAATCAGACAAAAGATCATATTTTTAACTTATTAGCGGCAGACCACAGATTATAGGATATGTCTCGGCAGACTACAATATCATTGTCTGTGACTTACCACAGCTAATGTCAAACGGGTTCGGAGTCCGATTCTAGTGACAGTCGAGATCAATAGTTTATATGCGAGATTTTTAGGAAATTGTATGCTACTGACATTTCATCTCGAATGAAACTTCATATCGAATGGCACAAGAATTGGGGTCCTGACGTATTGTGATAGTTTGAGTCCACGTGTAATATTTAAAAAAAAAGCTATTACGTACGTTAGAAGCGTAATGGTAAAAAAAAGGCCCACGGGTATTATTTTGGATTTACGGTCGATTTTTCTAGCATGTTAGGACACTATTTACGAGCAAGTGTGATGAAAAAGCTATTACGCACGTTAGAAGCGTAATGGTCAAAAAAGGCCCGCGGGTATTATTTTGGATTTACGGTCGATTTTTCTAGCATGTTAGGACACTATTTACGAGCAAGTGTGATGAAAAACTTTGTAACGTATGCTATAAATTGTGTATTAATTTGTACAACGATAAACCACCCTTCGATTTCAAGACAATACGTTGCTTTATTAGAAAACACAATAATAGTAATGAGGGCGCCACAGGACGCTCGGTGCAGTCTTAAGAGGAAGATTTACCGGTTTACTGTTACGTTTCAGCTGGTGGACCCTGACTCCGGCCGGATCATTCTAGAACCACACGTCACAGGGGAGCTGTGGGTAAAAGGACCACGCATGGGGGTAGGTACAGTTGTACCACTAATAAGTTACAACAGTTACAACGATGTACCTGCACGTTAAGCATATTTACGTAACACCTGGCCATAATGTGAGTTTTATCGCACGCTGCGCGCACGGTAAAACTCGCATTGTGGCCAGGTAAAGACGTAAAATTGTGTACTCATCACGGGCAGTAAAAAAGAAAGCCCTCTATCGCATATTTACAACGCTCGCCTACGGTTCGGGTCTCAAATACCTGCGATTTCGGGCTTTCCTTCTTTTACAGCCCTTGTTAAGTAATGTACTATTATGAAGGCGCGAGAACGTTTTAGCCAATTATAAGGCAGCGGGTAAAATCTTTGACAGATGATCAAAATGTTCCGTCAACCGCCAATTTATTTAGCGGCGTGTCAGTTCTGTCATTGACACCATGAGCGAGAGAGCACGAGTTTAGCTTACATTGCATAATTCTAACTTACACTAACACAACAAGGTCTGTATTCAATTGATGTTTAAGTTCGTTTATCTTCGGCTTTATTTAGTAGGTAGGTAGTTAATTGTAATTATGATGACATGTTTGAATTGAATTAGTTAATAACGTTGTTTTTTTAAGCATGGTCCAATTAGTTTTAAAATAGTTTTCAAGTTTGAATCTGTTGGCTAAATATGCAAGAACTTAGAGCGTCACTTTACAAAAAAAAAGTACAAACCGCGAAACAAATTTGTAACACATTTTGTTTTAATCAACATTGTAATTTTGTTTAGAACGTCGTTTTTTTTCCTCGCATTCAAAGTGAAAAGTAGAGTGTTTAACGCGAGACTAAACAGCTATAACGACACTCGAACTAAAGCCACCCGCGCTCCGCTTGGGTGGCTAAACATCTCGTGTCATCATGGCTTGTTTTAGGCCCTTGTTGAACAATCTAATCAGTAGCACGCCTCCGACAACTGTAGGTTCTTTGTCTAGCAGTAGATGTCTTTTGACTGTAATAATAATAATGATCATATTAAACAAATTCCCAACGTAAACTCTTTTGTGCTTTCATTTCGTGATAATTTCTGGGTCACTTTGTACAAATCACAATATTTTCAGTGCTACTACAATAACCCTAAGGCAACGGCCGAGGCGTTTTCAGAAGACGGCTTTTTCAAAACCGGCGACCTGGTGTACAGAGACGAGAACAACTACTTCTTTTTCGTTGAGAGGCTCAAAATGCTGCTGAAGTACAAAAATTACCAGGTAAAGTAAAGTTTAAAACGGGATTTTTTTGTCTTCGGCAATATTATCTTAGCCAAGCTTAAACTCAAGATTATCTGACACATCTAAGTAACTGCAGGAGCGCGTTCGGAGGAGCCAGATGGTTTTGTTGATGCCATCCTCGGAATTAGAGTTACAACAAAATGACAGGTAGTAAGTTCGTCCTAAGTACGCTCTTCTATTGGCTTCTGTGGTTCCCCTTCTTGTTATACCTAAAGCTTAATTATATTCAGGTCGTCCCCCCGGTGGTCGAGGAGGTGATCCTGGCGCTGCCGGGCGTGGCGCAGGCGTGCGTGGTGGGCGTGCCGCACCCCGACGACGGCGAGCGCGCTGTCGCCGCCGTGCAGCGCCGCGCCCGCGCCGCCCTCACGGCCCGGCAGGTCAAGGAACACGTCGCCAGTTAGTACACGTTTCACTGTTTTACCATGAACTATCAGACCCCAGGGCCAGTCCGTAACCCTACCTGATTCAACACCAGCAGAATATAGTCACTGAGTAAAGGGGAAAGACTAAATAATCAAAATTCTAAGAAGTCAAAATATAGCCACCCTTCAAGCACTTTATTTATAAGATTATCCATAAACTGCAGTCTTCTATAGATTAGAATGTTGGGCCATAAAAGAAAGGAATGAATGAATGAATGAATGAATTCCATGGAGCTTAAATGAGAATGCTAAGAGGGAGGTGTGGTGTTACGCGAATGGATAGAATAAGGAATTATATTATATTATTTGGGGGAGGCCTATGTGCAGCAGTGCACGTCTTTCGGCTGACATGGGACTGGATGATGATGACTAATATTATAAAGAGGAAAGATTTGTATTTTTGTATTTGTGTGTGTGTGTGTATGTGTGTAATAAAAAACTCAAAAACTACTGTGCCGATTTCAAAAATTCTTTCACTATTGGAAAGCTACATTCACCCTGAGTGACACAGGCTATGTTTTATTTTTTTTGCGTGGACAGAGTCGCGCGCTACAGCTAGTGAGTATATAAGAGGAAGTCTGAAAGTGACACCGGTGACTGAAAAGTTGTGTGGAAATCGGTTGTAATGGTACGGTCATGTGAAGCGGAGGGATGAGGAGAATATCGTCAGGAAAGTTTTGAGTTTGAATGTGGATGGTTACAAGAGTAGAGGAAGACCAAAGAAACGGTGGATAGACTGTGTGTAAGATGATATGGCTAGAAAGGGAGTGACTACCGAGATGACGACTAATAGAGAAGTATGGAAGAAAAAAACATGCTGCGCCGACCCCAAATAAGTTGGGATAAGGGCAGGAGTGATGATGATATCCATAAACTTACCATATAATTAGTATAGCAATAAGATACCATAAAAAAATGTTGTTGGGTTTCCCATTCGGAAGGCAAGTTGTTGATCAGCGATAGCAGTATGCATGTTTGAGATTCCAATGGCTACGAGGATCTGAGTCCACTTGGCAGACAGTTTGCATGCTCGTTTCTTCATGCTATAAAAAACTACAAAGTGAAACTACGTTTGTAGTGGGAAGCGAGTTAATGCAGCAGATACAAGGAGGATACCAACGACGGTGCGTCTAAAATATACTAGTATGGGAATTATGATTTTGACGTGATGAGTGATGACTGATGGAGGAATTACAATATTCTCAAGCAGCAACACTAACAAGCAACACCTTGAGATTCAGATATTGGCTTCATATTGGATCATGCTGCCAATCTACTGCGCCCTAAACTCATTTTGCCCACCAACATGAATTGGGTACATTACACGGAGCGATTGATTTATGTTTTGATTGCAGACCATCTATCGATTCTCAAGCAGCTCCACGGCGGCGTAGTTTTCTTCGACGAACTGCCACTTACTTCTACTGGCAAAATTGCCCGCAGCAAAGTCAAGGAGATGGTTCTACAAGCAGAGAGAGAATAAATACGTTGAGACTTAATAAATTAATATTTTACATTTATGCCTAGCAACATTTTGATCAGCTTTCTTCTCCCCTCCCCTCCATATGGTTGGAATCCACGAAATACATGAATGAACTTACAGTAAGGATCTATCAATGCCTTCGTTGATTGAAAACAGTGTCTATTACTAATATAAAAATAAACACAACCAAAATTATCGTGAGTCTACTGTGTGTTGGTGTTGGCTTCGGATCCCTACATTGTGCATCGTTCGACATGATCTTGGCCAGTTTTTGGGGTTCCATAGTCAAACTAGGAATAATTAAGAATAATTTCGCATATTAATGTCTTCATGTGGAAGTCGTAAGAGACGATTAAGGGAATAAAGGCTTGTAGTATTGTTAGGCGATAGGGGAGTTGTTGGTAATTCTGTAACTCGGCCTACCCCACTCTGGGATGAGGGCGTGACGGTATGTATGTATGTACGGTCAGCTGCAGAGAAAAGTAACCCCCCCTGCATACAAGTTTCCTAGCAAAGGTGGTTACATTTCTCTGCAGCTGACTGTACGTGTATGTAATGTCGGTCGCCATGTCCGTCCGTCCGTCCGCAGCTTAGTTCAGAAACTACGTGTCCCTCGGAATCCCTAATAACGTTTGTCCTAACGCATCGTTTGTCCGAAACGTCATGCGTCCTAAATTGTTTTTCAGCTGAGTGAGACAACTCTTTAAGTTCTCCAAAATACCTGCGGTAAATTAGGTTAGGGTTGTTTTATAAACAACACTAAATGGCTTAAGGATAAATGAAAATTCGGAAAGCCGTGCATTAGGACACATGACGATTAGAGATTCCATAGGGGAACCTCAGGAACTCTTTGTTCTAGAAAGCTGTAATTTGGCATAAATATACATATTTTTGCTTAGGTTACCTCCCCTGCTCGTTACGTGGGGATGCATTTTTTTTTCTCGTGTGCCCCATGGTGTAGTGTCGTTGGCATGGCCGGGCCGTGAGTTGAGGGGGGCCCTGGGCTAATACTACTTAGGGGCATGTACTAATGCGGGGGAGTTTTTGGCATTATCGTCCATCGTCTATTTGTGACTTTGACTTGACTTAGCTGGGGCCCCTTGAATCCACGGGGCACTGGGCTGAAGCCCAAAAAGCCATACGGTAGATCCGGCCCTGGCCGATGGACGTCTTTTAAAAATACCTCTCTACCTTCCCCCTACAGGGGAAATAACGTAAAAAAATTTTTTTTTAGAATTTAATTTTAACACTGTCGGCGGCGTGATTTATTAATATGCATAGATATTCATGCCAAATTGCAGCTTTCTAGAATTAAGAGTCTCTGAGCTAAGCTGCGGATGGATATGGTGAAACTATAAGGGTTCCTAGTTTGACTACGGAACCCTAAAAAAGCTAGAATGATTGATATTTTCGGAAAAATATCTCGCCAATACATATTCTCGTCTATACGAGTTTCGATTTCTTGTTCGAAATCAACAACTAGATTGGGTAGATCGTCTTGCTAAGTTACACGGGCCATCAAGCTGAATAAACAACACAAAAAACGATTAAAACATAATCCTTACCAGTCTTACCAAATCTTGCCGCAGTAAAGATAGTGCCGTTGTAACCTTACCAAAAAAATACCAACAATATCAAGTATCGTAGGTAAGTTCTAATGAGTTTAATACTTGATCAGGTGGCTCAATTTCTGAGCGTGTTTTTTTTTGTGTCTGGGCTGAAAATCGAGGTGATATGTGATAAATATACACATACATACATGTGTATATTAAATCACGCCTGTTTCCCAGAGGGGTAGGCAGAGACCACTTCTTTCCACTTGCTACGATCTTGACAAATTTCTTTCGCTTCTTCCACATTCATACATCGAGTCATGCACGCACGTCGGTTTCGGGTACTTAAGATTCGGCCCTTTTCCAGTATTTCACCGATTTGACTCGAAAAAGTACGCCTAGGGCGGCCCCTTCCGACCCGTCCACTCACTATCGATGTGTATATCTCTTTCGTCAATCTTCTTTCATCCATCCTTTCCAAATGACCGAACCATCGAAGCATGCCCTTTTCAATCTTTTTTATTTTTATTGAAATATAATGAAATTTATTTTTTATATCATAAAGCTCATTATCCTCAACTGGTATTTGGTAAAATTAACTGAATGTATTATTTTTACATTATTCAAAAATATATTTAAATCGGTAAAACCAAGACTTGGTGGCGCGTCCAGAGCTGGGTTAGTGAGTAAAAAAAACAATACAATACAATACAATACAAAACACTTTATTGTACACCAAACAATAACATTACAGAGATACAGCATTATTAAAAACAACACAGGTAAACAACAGGCGGTCTTATCGCTGATTAGCGATCTCTTCCAGACAACCTTACTAGGGATAAGTAAGGGGGGTAGGTAAAAACGTAGGATCGGGTTTACGTTTGCGCTTTTTTATTACTTGATTATAAAACTGGACAATACATAGCATTATTACTAACATATACAGATTATTTAAATATATTACTTCAGTAAGTAATCGATGCCGACATTTTGTCCGCGCGAGAGATCCAATTCGGGTGGGCAAATTTGAAACCGTTATAACTTCACTAGTAACCCTTTAATGTTCGCCGCCCCCTCCCTTCCCTTTCACCTTTGATGCTGATAAGGTTTTCATTAAATGATGAACTTTTAGGATTGCCTAATTGATGTATTTTTCCTATAACATATGTTTTAAAATTGTGAAACAAGGATTATTGATTTTAGGGCTAAATTTCAATAGAATCCCAATTACAGTGGCGCAAATTAAGGTGGGCAAATCGTTTTTTTGCCGTGTTTTGCGCCACCTGAATTGTCAATTATCGATTTATTCGATGAATCTTAAATTCTATTTCAGTTCTGTAAACTACAAAATTATCTCTCACCGTCTCCCCTCGTGTGATGACTAGTTATTGTTAAAGACTTAACCCTAGAGCATTTTCTAATAAAAAAACAGTAGTAGTTGTAGTAAGGTAAAAGCATCTATTATGGAAAGTGCTCCAGTTATGAACAAAAAAATATTAGGTTTCGAGATTGATAACAATTACAATAGTTTAGTTGGACTTATTCCGGGATACTATTAGTTATTAAACTTGCGAAGTTATTTTTTTATAATTTGTTTTATTCCAAGTGAAAGAAACTACCTTAAAATGCTTATAAAAACGTTTACGGTTGCTTTTGTCGCCGTCGTTTAACCTTTTTTAAGCGTTTTAAGGTAGTGTCTTTCACGGAATAAAACAAAAGACGATGGGCAAAAATGTCCCCACCCACCAACAGAGATGTAACATGTCTCAGTTTATAGATCTTGGCAACAATTTTAAAAGTAGAACACGTCTTAGTATGAAAATTTACACTAGCTCCTCAGACGTATAGCCCCACCTAACATAATAAGGTTTATTTCGATATTGTAATAAGGAACTAGGAAAGTATAACTATTGATGGTTCTACAATTTCGATGGTATTTTCTTTTCCTGAAAACTATAGTATAAGAGCGACAAAAAGAGACTCGCTAAAATGTAGCTGTTTCGGGTGTTGCGGTGGAACGAGCCAGTTTAAACATGTCATTAAATAGACAATGTACTAAAGTGTACACATATTTAAGAACTCGACTGTAGGTACAACATATCCAAAGGGAAAATAACGAGTAGGTATCCTTAATTAATGCAGACTTAGTGAACAAGGATACAAATGCGTCATATCATAACAGATTCAGACTGCAATTTACCAAACAAACAGATGTGGATAAACATACGCTTATTGCTGTCTGGCCTTCATACCGCCTAATTATTTAAACAGATGATTTCCAAAACAAATAAAATAAAAAATATTCTCTTTTTAATGTCAAGTAAAGACTATAAGGAAAGGTGACTCGAAACCGTGAAATAAAGTGTCGTCGTTATCATCAAAGACAATTGTAGGTACGTACAGTCAACCAATTTGATTCCTAGGCCACTATGGACTTTGTCAACTTGACGTTGTAAACCAAATGATAGGGAGTCTCTTACGTTTTGGTTGACAACGTCACTTTAACATAGTCCAAAGTGGCCTAGAAATCAAATTGGTTGACTGTACATAATTTAAACTTCAGTTTATTATATAACAATAAATTTGGTTCAGAACTTTTTGATTTTGTAGGAAAACGCTATCCTTTCTACTTATATGTTTACTAGCTGTTCCCGTGTCCACTTCGTTGGGCAAAACATTTTTTTTAGTTAATAATTTTCCCGCTAATTCCCGTTCCCGTTGGAATTTCGGGAATTCCTTTCTTAGTGCACCTCTACGGTACCTAAGCTACGTCCCTTTCAAATTTCAAGTGCCTACGTTTAGCCGTTTAGGCTTGCGTTGATATGTCAGTCAGTCAGTCAGTTTCTCCTTTTGTATATTTAGATGAGGCCTGAAAGCTACATTGTTCCTAGCGCTTGAGTGAACAATGGCTGCCCCAACTCAAGCCACGAGTGACCACCATGTCGGACATTTCTTCATGGAGTACATGAGCAATTGCCCTGATGAAGTTTTCCAGGTAAGTGATGTCCTATTGTCTGTCTGTCAGTTTGCCCCTATACCTATAAGTACAATAGACGGAGTATACAAACGGTGCGCGTCTTTATTCCTATAACACGAGTAAGTACATATGCCCTTTCATAAAACAAGACTGACTGGTGTTGAGCTGAATATCTGTCCATAAGTTAAAATTTGTATTGTTTCAGGGTTACGTAGTCAAACGAGGAACCCTTATAGTTTTGATATATCCGTTTGTCTCACGGTCTGTGTCACATTACCTTTTTCTCATAAAATATCAAAGTCACAAATTCAAGTTTTATGAGAACACATAGAGACTTTGCCACATGGAGGGAAAGTACCTTAAATACTGTAGACATTTTTTTTCACTGAAAGAAAACTTTATTTTCATTTTAAAAACCATACCTACAAACTGCATTAAGTACCTAATTTTTTTAAATAATCGTTTGTCTGGTCCGGGAATTGAACCGGCAAAATGTGAAAATAAAATAACTGCAATTTTACTGTACCGATCGAAAGGCTCATGGGGCAATGGCAATAAAATGTTTTTTTAATTTGAATTTGAAATGAATTCACGCAACTCAGCCAAGGTCAAGCGGTTTCCTAAACTTCAACTCACTCAAATTAGGTACCTAGCCAACAAGAAAAACTAAGTAGGTAACTAGAATTGACTGATTACAGGCCGCTAAAGTGTTTATACCTATCTATTAAAAATCATCTAAGACAGCACCTGTTTTTTATATGTAGTAACGGCTTCGGAACCCTATACTGAGCATGGTTCGATATGCACTTGCCCGGTTTTTTTGTTGTTGTAAAACTGGATAGAACACTACTTGCCTTTGGTCGAGTTGTGTGATTGTTCCGACCGTGTAGAATATATTATAAAGAAGAGGAAGGGGAATGGTGTGGTTAAGTAGAGAAGTGCTGCATTCCTTGCCCCCGCCAACGTCGTCATCCCGCGAGAGGGTCGCGCTTAAACTTGTTGGACTATAATATATAGAGCGCTGGAGGGTTTTTAAAAGTATCATTGCCGTGTTCAGATAGACGCGGGCACCGGAAAGCAAGAGTCCCGGCGCTCGGTGCTGGCCCGCACGGTGCGGCTGGCGCGGAGCCTCCGGCGCTGCGGGCTGCGGCCGGGAGACGTGCTGGTGCTGGGCGGGCGCAACCACCTCGACGTGCACATCCCCTTCTACGCCGCGCTGCTCAACGGGCTGCCCATGGCCGGCGTCGACCCCCAGTTCAAGTACAGTAAGTATTACGTATAGTTTTTTTAGTCCCAGACGTCTACTCTCCGCCATCCCACTAATCAATTTTTCATACATTGGCGCAACCGTACTATTTTAATTTGATGTCTGTATCACTCACTCTACACTAAATACAGCATGTAAAGTCGGCAAACCCTTTGAAAGGTGTACATTTCCTGATTTGCGCAACCGGTCTCCAATTGTTTAGAATAGATTTCCTGGTTAAGGACTCAATTGTCAGCTGATCTGGCTTATTATTTATGTATGTGGCTGAGTTCATATGTCCATATGTCCATATGTTATCATCGTAGGCCACATAATCAGGTAAATGTACAGTAGTAACGTATATAGGGCTTGTGTGGGCGATATAGGAGCGAATGCTACGGTCGCACATGGGGCACATAAGTGAGCCCAGGGATGTTAGTGAAAGATCAGTGCATTGGTGTCTTGGTTAGGGGTTGGATCGTGTAACATGTTAAAAAAACGGGCTAAATTATAAATCATAAATCATAATATTAACAGATGAGATTATACAACTCTTCAAAATAGTGGAGCCTAAGATCGCATTCTGTGAGCCTGAGATGTACGACGACTACCGACGAGCAGTTCTCGACGTGGGCTTGGCGACCAAGATAGTGACCTTCGGAGCGGGAGCAACCTCCATGGCCAGCTTCATGGACACTTACGATGATTCGGAACCACAAGAACAGTTTGAGTTAGTAACCTGACTTATATTTTCAAAATCGCGTGCTCTATCCTCCATAAGTTTTATTTTTTATACAAACCTATGATAAAGTACTCCTCTAGCCATTTAAAGGGGAGCTTCTAAAAAACTGCACCTTGCCAACAATGTCAAGCCTTAAGAAGCCTCTAGGGGCCTAGCCAAGATGCAAACGCTGCTAACGATTCTGTTTTTTGTCGACTTTCAAAGTATGGAGTTGACAAAAGTACTCCACGCGATCTATCATAGCTAACGTCAATCAATTTCCCTTCACCATACGACATAACAATAATGAGCACATAACAATGGTCTTTCCCAGGGTGGCCCAGTTCGACGTGTCGAAGGTCTACTGCTGGCTGGTCAGCACCAGCGGCACCACCGGCTCCCCTAAGGTCGCGGCGCTGCCTGTCGCACTCCAACGTTCTCCACAATATGGACTTCTTCGGCGTTAAAGTCCGCAATACTACGAGCATAGCACAGTATGTCTGCCTTCCTGTTCACTAGCTGTTTAGTAATATACTGGCTATCTGAAATGATTTAATATTATTACTATTTTATAATATTCAACAGTAGTTTTATGCCGCTGCTGTCCGCTAGTCTAAACACATGCGTGTTGCTCCACACAGCTTGTTATAGTGTTGATGAATTCTTTGTAACTTACAAGAGTTACAAGTCAATGGCCCAATTACAAACAGGAAAATATTTCTGAACTGAATTTAACAATTATAATATAATAATTATAAATTTCTAGTAACTGTGATAGTAATACTTTAATGAAGATTCACTTTAACATTTTATTAGTGTTGTAATAATGTAATTGATTATAAAATATGCCGTTATTACGGTATTTTACCAATAAATAATCTAATCTAACGTAATTTTATCCGAGCAGCATTCTGCTACGAGTATTGCGTCTTCCTTCCACGGTATGAAAGTAACAGGCTCGGCGTCCCTTGCCTCTGAGTAGGGGTCTAGGCCAGGTGGTTCTACTTAAGTTTGTTAGTCACTACACTACACTACTGAACATACTGTAGTCAAAATATTACGTTCACTTTATTATCGACTACTTTACTCCGATTCTGGATGCATCACAAACGGTGAAGTACACTCCCTCACACAGGACAGTGAAGTAGTGGTATCACGAAATGCGTTTAATATGCGTGAGAGCGGTGGAAGTCCGGATACATCCCCTTTCCCAAACGGCAGCGTGCTTAAAAGTCAGGCCGTGTATAAATTTGTGTAGGGTTAGCGTATGGTTTTATAACGGCTGTGTACCCTTGCCTTAACTGTCTGCTCCATAGAGAAGCCCTTGCGTTGTTCATATTAAATCAATCTTTCCAGGGAGCGTCGCTGCGCACTGAACATGTCCTCCATCCAGTGGATGACGGCGTGCTACAACGTGCTGGCCATGCCGGTCCACCACATCATGCTGCAGACCTCGGCCCCCTGCACCACGGAACACGTCATCGATATCATCAACAAATACAAAGTATGCTAGTGTAGGTGTTGCATTTTTAGAAATAGAATTATGATAGAACTAGCTGTTACCCGCGAGTCCGTCCATGTAGAAGTCGTTTATCGTGGTAAAAGTACCTTATGTCTTTTGTCAGGTTTTAAGCCGTCACCAAACCAAATTTTATCGAAATCGGTTCTGTGGTTTAACCATGAAACCGTAACAAATAGATGAAATTACGTTCACATTTATAACATTAGTATGGACTAGCGACTTCTTCCGCGTAAAACTCGTTTATAGATATACCCTCGGCAACTACGAGTATAAAAAAGTCTACCATAAAAGCCTTATTTGGTATATATCGGGGTCCATACTAAACTTCACCATAATCATCGTTTAGGCGTAATAAGATAGGAGAGAAACAGTTTGCTTCGCGTGCTAACTTTGATTTGGAAATATTCACGGGACGTTGTTAGTTTAGAAAGTGTTTTGAAGCTCTCTATATTTTGACGATGGACGCTAGCGTAGGTAGATTACTTAAATATTTTTATGTTATCAGCCAGCTACAACGGCGACCACACCAACGCTCCTGGCTCCGATTCCTCACCACGACAAGTATTGCGACCTCACCTGCTTCAAACTCCTGTGGATAGGAGGCTCAACGGTGCATCATGAATTCTTAAACAGCCTCCGGGTAATATAGTCCATTTGATTGTCTCTATTTGGTGTTACAAAGTAAGGCTCAGTAACTCAGAGGACTTCCTCATCATGGTAGGTTCTTGAGCAGGATCCAGCTGGATCACTACCAAACAGAAAATGTTAAAACACGATCTGTTCTGATGTGAAGAGGGAGGAATATAGGATTCTGATATGGGCAACATTGAAGCCGCCATCGAGCGGGCTCCGGTCGGTCGGAAATTCAAAAGTCTAAGTATTTATTCAGTAAAGTGACCAAATGAGAGCCCTGTACACGTCGTTGATATTGTAGATTTAATCTATATTTATCGAGTAAATCTACTAGCGCTTCGGACAAGACCATCATTGCGGAGAACAAGCGGCGTTGCGTTTTTCAATCATAAACCTAACAATAATTTAGTTAAAGTTACCAATATTTTAGTTTAGTTAGTTGTGGTTGCCGGCAGAATAGAATAGTACCACTCCATACCTTCCTGTGGAAGTCGTAAGAGACGACTAAGGGATTAAAGGCTTGTAGTATTTTTAGGCGATGGGCTTGCAACCTGTCACTAATATACACATGATATACATCTTAGCCTGTATGTGCAAAATGTGGTTACAGAATTAACAACTGGCTGTTAAAGTTGTTGGTAATCTGTAGCTCTGCCTACCCCACTCTGGGATGAAGGCGTGACGGTATGTATGTGTGTATGTATGTAAAGTTACATTACAATGTAATAAAGGAATGAATAGTTATTAAATGAAAAATTAATAAACATGAAACTGAAAATAATGACTAGGAGAACAACACTACGAGTTCTCTACTCCTCAACAATGAACGTCCCTGGATGGGGAATAAGAATAATTTGTAAAAGGTTGATGAGGAGTTTGACATTAGGCTTAACTTAGATAAATTACAAATCGAACCACTAAAAAACGAAACATAAAATACAACCGCCAAAAAGTAAAAAATAACTTCGTATCATCAAACGACGTGGACCCAGGAAATTATACCTATTATCTGGCTTGCAACTGTAAATGTCCACATATCTGCGCTATCTCTAGCCTTAAGCACCTTTTCTTAAAAATTATACTTTAAAGAGAGAAAATCACAAATGTATGCGTTCATTCTAGACCAGGGTTGCTTATGACCTGACAACGCTTCGGGCATTTCTTCTATCTGCTCCAAATTGGCTCTTGATATATTTCTCTGTCGGCGCCTCAACCTCAGATCTTCGTTGCGGGCAGCCCACAGCAAACGCAAAGAATACATTTCGATATCTTCTATATTAACTCTCAAAATAATGTTTACTTATCAGCACTAAAAACGTATGAAATAAGCCATTTTGAATTGATTACTTGAGCGTGTTTCTTCAAGTCTTCAGCGTTCGAGTAGTTTTCGATTTTGTACGGTAGAATACAAAACAGAAAGCACGTCAAAAGTGCCACTTGGCTAGCCATTTCTTTGGATTTTGGCATTGTGACAGCTCTGAGGGATTTTCTGTTCGTTTCGATATAGTTATGACGATTGAAAATTAGGACGTTGGCTAGCACTTAGCTATTGGCTTAGAAAAACCACGTGATCAATTTGCGATCCCATACATTTCAAGACGTGGAAAAAGGTTAGCGGCGTTTGCATCTAGTCTAAGGTCTTTTGAAAGAGAATGGAGGGCGTTGGCAGGCAGAATAAATGTATAAATGTTTCTATCTTGCTTAAAGTTTAGGGGGTGGAGGCGCCACGTTTATTTATCTAAGTGAATAGCTACGCGCTAGCCAATATCCTAATTTTGAAACAATAATTCCAGAGATATGCTCTTAACCTTAATTTAACTTAAATTTCTAGGCCAGAGTTCATAAAGACGCTAAAATAAATTTAGGTTATGGTTTGTCCGAGGTCGGCGGCATAGTGCTGGTGCCCGCCCCGGATGGACCCAACGGCAACCTCGGCAGGCCCTCACCGTTTCATGACATGAAGGTCAGTGATCTCTAGGTAATTTTTTATAGCATGATTCTCCATACCAAACGAGCACACCAGCCCACCTGGTGGTAAATGGGATCTCTCTCATGACTGCAATCCAGAGACTTACGTAAGTTTCTCACGGATATAACGATTAAGTACGCTGTTTTCTGATTGGTCGATGTAGTAATAGTTTGGGAATGAGGGCGCCACTGGACGATCGGTGCAGTCTTAAGAGAAAGGTTAAACACTGTTACGTTTTAGCTGGTGGACCCTGACAACGGCCGGACCATTCTAGAACCACACGCCACAGGGGAGCTGTGGGTAAAAGGACCACGCATGGAGGTAGGTACAGTAGAGTATCATAAATATAAGTTACAACGATGTTTTGCGGGTGGTAGGGCCTTGTGCAGGGCCCGTCCGGATCGCTACCACCATCTTATCCATTAACCTACCGCCAAACAGCAGTGTTCGCATTGTTGTGTTCCGGTTTGGGGATAAGACAGCCGGTGAAATGACTAGCATAGAGGCTTCCACATCTTAGTCCTCAGGGTTGGCAACGCATTTGCAGTCTTAGGATTGCATCGCAGTCCTGTGAATGCGAATGTCTATGGGTCACAGTTTCCACTTACCATCAGGTGGCCTGTGTGCTCGTTTGTCATCTCTATGACATAAAAAAAAAAAAAAAAAAAATAAGTATAAACGGCCAAAAATGTGATCTGCCACCCTACAGTTGAAGTTCATTTGCACGTCATGATGTAACTAGTTCGATCTTCCCTTGCAATAATATACTGACAGTGACAAGTTTAGTGTCAACCTTAGCCATAATTAGCGTCAGCTGTCTGTCATTGACACTATGAGCGAGAAAGCACGGGTTTAGCTGTAATTGCATATTGTAGCTTACGCCAACACAAGGTCTGTATTGAATTGATCATCATTCATTACTTTCGTTTATGGGTAAGGACCAAAAAGCTGTACACGCTAACTCAATCAATATTTTTTTTTATAAAACTATTCCGTTGTGACACGAAAATTTGCCATACAAATGTAGGGATACTTTTTGTCGCACAATGGAACTTTGTTTATCTTCGTCCTTTGTATGGTTAACTGCGCTTAACTGGGATCCAACTTTTTGGTCCTCACCCTTATCTTCGGCATTATCAGCACCGGTGAGCGTGGGCGAAGATTGCCGACGTAACTTGTATTAAACTTGTGTTACAGTCCATCTATCTTTTTAATTATTTTATTGCATTGAGAAGACCAATAAGCTCACAGGCCACCTCATGGTAGGTAATGCTGTGGCTGCTGAGACTTATGTGCCTTACCCATCTCAAAGCTACCAGCCCTGAGTACTAAGATGACATGCCTCTATGCTCTTATAGATTCTCGCTCTGCTGATTTCTTATAGAGTGCAATCAGCGATTGTGATTTGTGACTAAATCCTATCTTAAACTCTTTCTACATGTTATCATCATCGTATTTATCGATGTGGATTAACGTGGACAAATCATCTGTCGCTTTCTTATTAGTTTGTAAGTGCGAAGGTGACGAATGCTTTATCCACCGCGAAAAGGGCGACCATGATACAGGCCCAGATCATTCAAATACAAATTAAAATATTTTCAGTGCTACTACCTACGATAACCCTAAAGCAACAGCCGAGGCGTTTTCCGAAGACGGCTTTTTCAAAACTGGCGACCTGATGTACAGAGACGAGAACAACTACTACTTTTTCGTCGAGAGGCTCAAAATGCTGCTTAAATACAAAAATTACCAGGTAAAGTAAAGTTTAAAACGGCAATGTTCAGTCTTCGGTAATATTATCTTAGCCAAGCTTACACTCAAGAATATCTGACAGATTTAAGTCACTGGAGCAGCCCGATTGGATGAGCCAGATTGTTTTGTTAATCCCATCCTCGGAATAAGAGTACAACCAAATGACCGGTTGTACGTTCGTGAAGCTGCTAAGCCACCGATGCTCTTCCATTGGCTTCTGTGGTTCGTCTTCTTAATATACCTAAATCTTGATTACATTTAGATCATCCCGCTGGAGGTCGAGGAGGTGATCCTGGCGCTGCCGGGCGTGGCGCAGGCGTGCGTGGTGGGCGTGCCGCACCCCGACGACGGCGAGCACGTGGTCGCGGCCGTGCAGCGCCGCGCCCGCGCCGCCCTCACGGCTCAGCAGGTCGAGGAACACGTCGCCAGTGAGTACACGTTTCACTGTTTTACCATGAACTATCAGACCCCAGGGCCAGTCCGTAACTGTACCTACCTGATTCAGTACCAGCATAATTAGATTTATTGAGCATCTCGATTTATTGAGCACTAATTAAAATTAAAAAAATTTGAACTACGAGCATTAAACTTTGGTCTTACGTTTGTCCATGAATACAGTCAGTTAGCTAGTTAGTTGTTAGTTAGTTTCCCATTCGGAAGATGCATTGTCGATCAGCAATAATGTCTACTTAGCAGACAGCTTGTATGCAGATTTCTCCATTAATGAGAGCAGATACAATAGGTGCTGTCTTAAATACATCCATATCTATACTTCCATACTACATCATAAATGCGAAAGTGTGTCGGTCTGTCTGTCTGTTACCTCTTTACGCTTAAACCGCTGAACCGATTTAGGTGAAATTTGGTCCAAAGATAGTTTGAATCCTAGGAAAGGACATAGGATAGTTTTTTCCCCGAAATTCATCACCTACACATACATACACATACATAAACTCACGCCTTTATTCCCAGAGTAGGGTAGGCAGAGCTACAGAATTACCAACAACTCTTAAAAACTTGTTGATAATTCTGTTACCACATTTTGCACACTTAGGCTAAGATGTGTACCAGTGTATTAGTGACAGGTTGCAAGCCCATCGCCTAACAGTACTATACGCCTTTATTCCCTTAGCCGTCTCTTTCGACATCCACGGGAAGATATGGAGTGGCACTATTCTAACCCGGCAACCACACGGCAATTCATCACCTAAAGGGGTGAAATAGAGGGTGATTTTTTTATGGAGCTTCGATAAAAACGAGTTTCACTGCGGACAGAGTCGCGGGCAGAAGCTAGTATTGTATAGCTGGGCAAAACGTGACATGATGGAAGTAGGCATTACAATATTCTCAAATAACAACACTAACAACCAACGCTTTAAAATTTAGAGATTTGTTTAATATTGGATCATGTTGCCAATTTGACTCTGAACAGCGTTACTTAGTTAAGGACTTTAATTAAGAAACATTAACGACGGACATTTTCTCAGCGGAAAAGTCAACGTTTCTTAATTTTAGTCCTTAACTAGGTACAATCTTTAAAAGAAACGCCCTCAAAACTCTTTAGGCCAACCTATAATGAATTGCATAATGGGGTACGTTATATAAAGCGATTGATGTATGTTTTGATTGCAGACCATCTAGCTGTGCCCAAGCAGCTCCACGGCGGCGTAGTTTTCTTCGACGAACTGCCACTTACTTCTACTGGCAAAATTGCCCGCATCAAAGTCAAGGAGTTGGTTCTACAAGCCCATAGAGAATAAAAACGTGAAGGCTAAATAAATTAATATTTCACATTTATGTTTAGCTAGATGTTGTTCATTATTTTTCTCCCCTCCACGAAATACATTTAAATGAACTTAAAAAATCTATTAACTTTATTAAAAATATATATTTAGGATATAATGAATTCGCAAAGTTTAATTTAGCTAGAGTTGCGCTTAATTCAGTTTATAAAATAAGTACTAAAGAGCTGAAAAATGTTGTAAATGAAAGCAGATATGTATCGAATTTAAAAGAAAATCTATGACATCTAAGTAGACTTGATTGGTTCCTGAGACACAGTACAGGTGACTATGGCCCGTATTAGTGCGATAGGATATCCTGTAAAATATATCCAACAATGGCGAATACCCGACCTTATGCGAGATAAAATGTAAACCTAATTTTACTGTACTATTAAGCCGTAACGACATAATGGCTGGACAAGTATTTAAGGCAAAGCATTATTTCAATTGCATGTTTATTTTCAGTTATGTTTAGTGAATATGATATTAATGTCAATCCGTGATATGTTGAGCCGTCTGTTTGTAAGGCAGTTAACACGTCTAAAACAGTCGTGTCGTCGTGTGTAGGTGTGTGTGTTAATACTGTAAGAGTATTTGACCAATGTACAGAAATACATAGTATTTATAAGGAACGACCAACTCACGAGGTAAAACTTGCGACATTATCACTGCGGGGTACCCCAGGGAAACATTTTGGGCCCCAGGTTCTTTCTATTGTATCTCAATGATCTTTGAGATACAATAGGAAGAGCCAAAAGAGATGAACAATAACACCCTAGAAAACCACCAGAAAAAGTAGAAAAACTACGGTAGCCTTAGGCATGCAAAGCTCTTGATAGAAAGAGTAGAACAGAGCTGGACCAAAAATCTTCGGAAACTCAGCAGAAGACAACTCCGATACATTATCGGAGTGTTTACAGAACAGGGGTTATTATGACCTATCTGTGCCATTCATTTTACGCTGAGAGAAAATGACAGAGTTTTGTAACCGCCATAGCTCCGTCCTTTACGCTCACCGTAAAATTAACTTTATAGAGCTATGTCATAATAACCCCCCAGTTCGGGGTTAAACGCATCCGAGCAAAGATGGGCCTTTATGACTCAGATTGTAGAATGTGCGGTGAAAAGGTGTAACTACAAAAAAAAAAAGGTGTAAAGGTGTAAGGTGTAAGGTGTACTTATTTTGTGAATGTGAAGAATGAAAATCCTCGGTTATGGCTACCCAGAACCAAACTATTTCAAGGCACTCAAATTTAAATTCAAAATATTTATACAGTAAATAGGCCACATGAGGGCTCTTTTACACGTCGGTAGTATAGGGTGAGTCTACCAGCGCTTCGGACAAGACCATCATTGCGGAGAAGAAGCGCCGCAAGAAACTCCACTGACATTGCACTCCACTATCCGCTATTTGGAATGGTTGCAGGTGATACGGCGTAAATATTTAGAGCTGACGACACAAATAATTATAGTAATGAAATTAGCAATGGTCTAGAGACTGAATGTGCTAGTCGACTGGTATAATAACAATTTGAGAGTAAATAAAAGCAAACGAATTCAATGCAAATTACCCACAAAAGACATAGTAGTATAGATGAATTAGCGAGAGCGTGGAATTGCATATGTAGTATTGTGTGTTTATAGGCGTTCTATATTTGAAATTTCCCTTTTCCCGTACTATCAGCATAAAAAGAGGTTTGTAATAAAATATTTATATTTAAGAAGAAAATTCAAAAATAATGCCAGTATGAAATTCTAAATATTATTAGGCTGTTTTTATTGTATTGAATTTAGCAACTGAAAGAATGAATACTATTACTGCTGAGGATTGGGAAAATATTTGTCGCCATGTTGAAAGTGAAGAAAATAAATATAGATGTCAAGAAGGGGAAATGGATCGAACTACAGATCATAATATTATTATCAATACTTGTGACGAAGAATTAAATAAAAGCAAATGAAAGCAAAAAAAGACTGAACATTGTTTCACTTCTTAAGAAGAGAAATATGAAAAGAGGGAGTATGTAATTTCATTAAATTAAGAGAAATACTTACGTTATTCTACTTTTCATGCGAACCGTACAACCACTACAAATGCAATTCCACGCTCTCGCTAATTCATCTATACTTGCTTGAAACAAGTTGCACTTAGGGCTTACCACAGTTTCTCTGCAGGCATACCCTCTAACATGCACTTGTGTCGGTTGCAGCCGATTATTTAGCCATCACCATTGCAATGATGTGATCTGTGCAGCTATAAAACGACCGCGTCCCCGCTCCAGTCGTCACAACAGTATTCTGTTGAGTTGTCATCCTAAAGCCAACATGTTCAAAAGCTTCCTTGTTTTGTTCGTCGCAGTGCTGCTGATTGGGGATGTAAGTTCAAATGTTTTATCTCAGTGTTCTTACTATCTTTAATAGGTACTTATTCAAAAAAATACACTGGGAGATGACAAACCAATCGACCTGAAGAATGCAAAATCATTCCAACCTTGAGCCGCTTGTTCTGTGGGCAGGGATGACCATTAACTTTTCATTAGGTAATGTGTGGCCAGCAACTGTTACTGCATTTTCTTACTTCGTCTGTTAAAACGAGACGCTCATAGTCGTCACAATGCCATAAACAATTGTTCGTCTAACGGGCCCTGATGAAGGAATACACTAGCCCGGTAATATCATCAGGGGGGTTACAATGAGATAACTATGCAGTTCATTTTACGGTGAGTGTAAGAGACAGAGCTATGGCAGTTATATAGCTCTGTCCTTTTCTCTCAGCGTAAACAGAATTGCATAACTATGTCATAACATAATAGCCCCCCAGATATCTCGCCATCTGACACGCCACACCGTAACTGAAGTGGGAGCCCGTCGCATCGCCTAATCATTGTTTGTCCTAACGATTGTTTAGGCTAAAATCTTTTCACCTAACATCCGTTAGGCTGAAATTACAGATTTTAATAAACATCTATTGTGTAGATTAGTCAAGTTAGGTTAGGTTGGTTTTATCTTGATAGAACTTTACAGTTTATATTATTATGTTTTACGAAAGTCGTTTGTGTACCTATAGTTCCTTTCGGTCTGTTTCAGAGCACTCAAGAGACTTCAGGTAAGATATACACTGGAAAGAACTTCAGTACTAATGAAGGGACGCATAAAAAACACGTTTGGTCACTCTATTTTTAAATGAGATTTTTCTAACTTTGATTTTTAGAACTATATCTCAACATAACTTTTACGTACGAAATTACGTAGTTCTTGTTTTTTAAATCACAGTATCTCACAAAGTTACTAAGGTGACTAGACATTGTAACTAAGTACCTACAATCAAATGTAACTTACCTAACCTTTGTCTTCATAGCCTAATAACTTTTTAGGAGCAATAATATAGTAATAATATTATTCTGTTCCCCAGGCGGCGGCGCTGATGGCAATGATGAAGGTACGATAATTCTCTAAAATACAGAACAAAACCAATTCCTTATTAAAAACCTTTCGTGCATCTGGTTTTGTATTGGTTTTAGTAACTAGTACCTAATTAATTACATGGTTTCCAGCACTATCCTTAAAATATCTGACAAGTCTCTATTATACCTGCTAGTGGCATAAGAGTCGATTCTCAGATATTTTTAAGTGCAACATGGGAAAATATAATTTATTTATTTATTTAGTACTGAAGAACATATCAACATATCTGACTAACAGCTTGATCCAAAGCGTCAAACAAGGAATTACTCACAAACAAGTACCGACGAATAATCCGCCTAGCAAAGCTTTCGTTTAACCTTTTCTAGGGTTCCGTAGTCGTTTGACTACGAACCCTTAAAGTTCCGCCATGTCCGTCTGTCCCCAACCTAGCTCAGAGACCCTTAGAGCTAGAAAGCTGTAATTTGACATGAATATACATATTAGTCACGATAACAAAGTGGTAAGATAAAATCTTGAAACATCTTTAGTGTACTATCAGCCCAATGGAACCCTGACCCACCATAGAACGGTATCACAGTGACATTATAAAACAATTTGTTTGACACTTCTTATGACTTGAATCATAACGTCTCTGTGACACAGTTCTATGGTGGGTCAAGGTTCCAATGGTCTGATAGTACCTCCCCTACACGTGACGTGGGGACTGGGGATGTATTTTTTTCTCTCGTTTACATATACCATGGTGTGGGGTCTCGTTGGATAGGTATTTCAAATTGCGGGTTTGCGAAAACAGCTTTTCAATTAACGGATCCGTTTATGAAATATTAAGCTTTAAAGCGCAAATTTTTGTTAGAGTCAACTGTCCACCCTAACAGCCAAAACTACAAATACTAAAAATCTGAAAACGCGCATATAACTAATTTAAAAGGAAAACTATCACGACTAAGGTGACTTAATTAGTTCCTGAGATCCAGGCGGCTAAAATGTTTCTACCTACTAAAAATCATCAAAGACAGCACCAAATAACTTTAAATAGAAAATTAGTTCATACTGTTTTGTCAGATAGTTTTTTGTGTTTGTCGTAACGGCTTCGGAACCCTACACTGAGCATGGTCTGACATGCTCTTGCCCGGTTTTTTTTTCATCGACTAGCTTTGCCACAGTGTCACATGGCCTAAGTATTATTTATTTATTTATTTATTTATTTATTTATTAACACATTACACTATCATTACAGGACACCCAATGCGATAGCATACCAACATAATATTTATAAACTGACTTACTGCCTATTCATATCATATATTATTATTACTTATAACAAAAAAAGTCACTTTGGTGAATTCACACAAAGAGCATGAGAACAAATCAGTCTTCTCCGCCACTTCGTTAAGAATAAATAAGGCTCGAGTGAGAGGGGCCTTGTTTAGTAGTTTCTTCTGGCAAACTATTTATGAGTGTTGGAACGCGGACAGTTTTCTGTTTATTGATAATTTCGGCACAAGAAATTTTCACCATTCTTTCGCAACGCTTCTAATTTTAAAAGAGTTTTTTGCTATCACTATAGGTAGGTATAAGATATAGGTATAGTTCAAACGCCATAAGTAGGTTCAATAGCTTTTCATAATCATTGTAGTTACAACACTGTTTTCCATTTACCAAGATAATTACGTTTGCATGTAAAACAGGACAAGGCGGCGCCAGCGGGGGAGGAGGTGTTGGAGAGGGGTTCAGCGCCGGTGGGGGGTCTAACGGCGGAGGTGGCTCGAGCGGCGGAGGCCAAGGTAAAGTAGTTTTATAAACCAACAGTTACGTACTCTCTGAAAACACCATTTTATGCTGACCCGTGAATATGGTCGTGTTATCGATGTGGATAAAACATCTGTCACTTTCTGACCATTAGGTATGTAAGTGTGACAGTGACATCTATATTATGCAATACTTCAGCTTAAGCGATTTTCCATGGATTTTCCTTAGGAACTCTCTGATTTTGCGGGATTAAAAGTAGATAATAGGGTATTTTTGGGCTATAGCCTATATCTTTGCCCAATTCGATCGTTTGAGGCGGTAAACGCTCGCAGTATCTTTATTAATACGATTCTTATCATAACCATTAGACAGATAGAACCCGTGATAAAACAGTGAGTGTGGGGTTATTATGACATATGAAATCTACTTAACTAGAGAGATGGATTACTTAAATAGGAACAACATCAACTTTTATACGTTTATTAAAGGTAATCAAAGTAATGAGAACTTATCACAACATTAATTTAAGGCGACACCCCTCCTATGCTTCTCCCATGAAAGGTAGTAGATTAAGACGCCCGAGCCCTCTTCTGTCGATCCTTTTATAGACTTCTGATTCCCCCCTTCCTCTGCTGCTAATACGTCACGAAGAAGTCTTCCAACCAGACGCTAGATGGCGTTGCTGCGCTTGGTTGCCGACACGGTCATCCTGCAAGGCGGCTGCCTCAGCCGCCCTACGAGTTAAGATACATGCTGAAACAACGAAGTTAAATGAGAGCGTTATTCATGTTATGTTAAGTTAGTATGATTCATTCTTTCAATATGACATAGCCGTTTTCATTTACACTTTAGTGACAGCCATGGTATAAGTTGTTTTTATAGACCGCCTATGTTTAAAGAGAATTTCTAACTTTAAACACGTTCGCCTTGGGTTACGATCGGTTGGCACCTACTTAAAAGGCCGCCACGCAACAATTAAGATTTTACGTGTGCCAAACTCGATTCAAACCAATAACCTACACTTAGGTGTCAGTAAAGTCCAGATATATTATGAAACACGTCATGCCACAGAAGAATAATAATAAAACACGTTGAAGCATTTATCTTGACTCTGAATTTCAAATAATCTATTTTATTAGTATATAAATTTAAGTCTTGTGTTTACCTAAATTACCATAAATAAAGACCTGTTTATAAACGCATTTTGGAAAATAAATAAATTGTTAAAAGCTGTATAGGTACTTTTAAATGCAATATATATTACTTTGGGTATGTTGTTAAAAAAAGGTTTTTGTGTAAGTATGTATATATTAAAATAAAATAAACAACAAACCATACTAATGATGTTTTTCTACTTACATGTTATTTTCTTACCTTGCCGACGTGGTTTATCAGATACCACAATATTTTACCTTTAATTTTCACTCCAATCGTTAATACAAATCCATTGTTTCATATTCTCAGCAGCAGTCACGCCCGTGTACTTTTTATTAGTTCGTTCGCTGCCCTTTACCTCCGTCACCTCATACCTATCATTTCCTATAACCTTACTGACTTGACAAGGACCCTTATAGACGGGTAACAGTTTTTTGCTTTTCCCGTCGTTACTGTGACTTTGAATGGTAACCATAACCAAATCTCCCACAGTGTATTTTCGAGCTTTTATTCGGGAACGATCAAACCTCTCTTTCTGATATTGTGCATTGGACTTAATATTACTGTCTACATTCTCACGCAACTTTGTAACATCTACAGTCAGGCTTTCGTCACAGTCTGGTGCTAAACTATCACTATCACTACGTATTCTATATCCGAAAAAGACTTCGCTAGGGACTGCTTTTATAGTTTTATGGATGGTGCTGTTTAAACCCTGCTGTAATATTTTTACATACTGATCCCATCTATCTTCGGTTGTATTGGCGCCTAGGGTTTTTAACGCATCAAGGATTGTCTTGTTAAAACGTTCAACCTGACCGTTTGAACGCGGCATGCCTGTCGCCACTGTATGGGTGAATTTTTAGAGACGTTTTTTAGCTGTCCCAAGGCTTTAAAAAAAAAACTAGTGAACAAACTACGATAAATATATTTTTAATACATTAAACAGGATAAAATACGACGAGGCATAATATTATAAACACTCTTGTTTTAAACAATAGCTGGAAAAAAAATAACGAAATTTCAGATTACTAGGAGCAGCAAGTCTGTGAGGCTTGTCCCACTCGCGATTTCCTCCACTTAAATTATTATAACTTTACTTCAAGTCAACTTATCGATAAGTTATATACATTATTAGAAAGAAGAATAAACAACGCATTTAAATAAATATTACTCATTGCTAATATTTCTTTATTTAAAATTATTTAGACCATTTTGTCTTTGTCCCACGATTAGCAACAAATTCGTAACGTTCAAACACCTGCTGTTACCTGATTAGTCCACTAACCTACCGCTATCTTTGCGATCCTATTGAAACGACCGTGAGTTGTGCTTCGGCCATTGTGTGGAGCGGACACGCTGTTGCCAAGCATTCCGACTCTGTTGAGGTAAGTCCTTCACACGATCTATTTGGTTCTCTTAAACGTCATTTCCGTGGATTATTGTATAAGGATGTACAATGTCATATTTCAGTTCATATTTTTATATTTAATAGGAAACGTTGTTATCATTTATGAGAATTTGGTGTTTTTTTTTTTGCTTTATTTGTTTAGTAGTTATTTTAAAAATACTTAGTTGTCGTCATCTCGGTGGCACTATTTCGGTGGCATTTTCATCCACCGAAATGACGAATTTGGCACCATAATGACGATTGACGTTATAATATGTACAAAATGCACTTAAATGCATTATTACCACTGTTAAAATTATTATCACTGTAAATAGTGATTATGTTAGTGTCACCATGATATCCAAAACACGTCTAATGGGCATAGCCCTGTTTCAGAAATCATTACGATTGCTCCTGTGCTAGCATCAAACTCTAAACTCTGTCTGTCTGCTTTAATAACTGTTTAATACTTATCATAATGTAAAATCAAAAAATATACGATTACAGAATTCATAACATTAAATATGTAAAACTTTAATTTGGGCTGAAATGGGGTAGATTTATTAATTCAACAATTCATTATATTTTTAAGGTAAAACAAGAAAAATGGCTAAAACAAAGAAAGACAAAAAGGAGCAGTTGGAAAAAAAGAAACTTGCTGCGAGAATTAGAAAAGCTAAAATAAAAAATAATCCCGAAAAGTATGAACAATATTTAAAAAAAGACAGAGAAAGATACTATAAAAGTAAATCAAGTAAACGCATTATTTCAATAGCACAACTATCTCAAAATAAAAGACATGGTATAAGAAAGAAAAACAGGCTAGCATCTAAGAGATACAGAGACGAAAAAAAGAATTTAACACTGCAGCATGCTGCAGAGCAGTTGATTGATGTCAGTTTGGTAGAAGACATGCAAGATTCTTTGGGGTCTACAGCAGATGCATTGCCACCGCAGTCTGAATGTATATTATTTTGATATAAAATGCTGACTGTCGAGTTTCTTACGAATTAACTTTTTCAGAAATGCTCAGTTAACTTATTAATGTACTCAATAGGCCTTCTTACATAATATATTCGCGATTATACTTATAAATCAGTTTGTAATATATAATTTCACATTGATTTTCTAAGCAGTCGTCATTTCGGTGCCACTGCCATCATTTCGGTGGAGTTTTTTTTTATTTATTTAATTTCTACTAAATTACTGACCTGAAATGGGTGCCTCATGTATATTTATCATTCTTAATTGAATCTTTAACCTATAAAATTATAATTATCATCAAAAACTACAAAAAAAAAATTGCCACCGAAATGACGAAAAACGATGGCTTCAAAAATCCACCCGTATGCAAGTGTATATTCCTACCAGAGCAATACTGAATAAACTCGATTGAAGTAAAACTACTTCCGGCATCGGTTATTATCCTTTTAGGGTTTCCAAAGGTTTTTGACGTATTCTCAAGTTCTTTAATGACGCATGAAGTTTTTGTTGATTTTACCGCAAAGATAAACACAAACTTAGTGAAAGCATCTACCGCAACTAATAAGTATTGGTTTTTGTTTTTAGTTTTCACAAAAGGGCCTAGATGATCGAGATGTAGTGTGTGGTAGGGTCTTGCATATTTTGGCAACGGGTATAATTCGCCTTCTTTAGCACCACCTTTATTTTTATTGTAAATGCAATTTATACAATTTTTTATATATTTTTTTACAACGTGTCTCATCCTAGGAAACCAGTACTGAGAGCCTATACGTTCAACGGTCTTATCTACAGAAAAGTGTCCAAGGTCGTCGTGGTTACATTTTATGATTTGCCATATGCAGTTTTTTGGAACCACCCAACGACGGCCCTGGGACGTTCTTCTGTAAACTTTCCCTCCTAAAACCTCATAGTTAGTAAAGTCTTCTTTATGATTATCGACATCTCCTGACTCAATTATTGACCTAATTTTTTTTTAAATCTGGGTCTTGTAATTGGACTGTTAGTAGCCAATCTGCCTCAGTTATTGATAAAATGATTTCGCTTTTTGATTTTTCTCCGGATGGCACGGGGTTACGACTTAACGCGTCTACGTGTTGCATACGTGTCCCTTCTCTATGAATAATGTCGAACGCAAATTCTTGCGTTGTCAACACCCAGCGTGCTATCCGGGGAATAATCTCCTTTTTAGTTAAAGCGTATCGAACCGCACTACAGTCGGTGACAATTCTAAAGCATGACCCCAGTAAATATAACCGAAATTTCTGAAGGGAACAAACAATGGCTAACATCTCCAATTCAAAAGAGTGATATTTTTTTTCTTCATTTGTGGTTTGTCGGCTATAATAATGCACAGGTTTCTCGCCTTCTTCAGTAACCTGCATTAAAATACCCGATAGCCCCTCCCTACTCGCGTCCGTGTACAAAACGTGTTCTTTATTTGGGTCGTAAATTGATAACACAGAGTCTGATGTGAGTTTATGTTTTAGTGTTATAAACGCTTGTTCCTGAACAAAATCCCATACCCAAACTGTATCCTTCTTCAACAGTCTCGTCAAAGGAGCAGAAATCATAGCACAGTTCTTAATGAATTTTCTGAAATAGCTAACGAGACCTAGAAACTGTCGAAGTTGGTGTACGGTTTTTGGGACCGGGAAGTTTTCTACAGCTTCCAATTTGGATTCGTTTGGCATAACACGATTAGGTTTAATTTTATAACCTAAAAATTCTATTTCAGATTTGAAAAAGTGACATTTTTTTAAATTAAGTGTCAATCCATTTTCACGAAAGATTTTCAAAACACGTTCGAGCAACACAAGATTTTCTTCAACTGTTTCTGTTACCAAATACACATCGTCCAAGTATAATATCACATTTTCAAACCTGAGGTTCCCCAGTACTTTATTCATCATTTGTTGAAATACTGAAGGCGCATTTACCAATCCAAATGGAACCCGACGAAACGAATAGTGCCCGTCTTCCGTAATAAAAGCAACTTTATCTATCGAGTCAGGGTGCATTGGAATTTGGTAATATCCACTCTTTAAGTCCAGGCTAGTGAAACATTTATGACCCTGAAGTCTATATACGAGGTCCTCGATGCGTGGCATCGGATATTTGTTCTGAACAGTGACTTTATTCAGCATCCTGTAATCAATACAGAGCCTTTTTTCCCCGTTTTTTTTATTAACTAATAGAGCGGGGCTCGCATATGGCGAGTTGCTTTCACAGATTATATTATTCTCTAAGAGCTCGTTTACCATTTCTCTAATAATCTTTCTATCAGCATGAGATGACCTAAAGGGTCTGCATTGAACAGGTTGCGGGTTAGTGACCTCAATAATCATTTCGTGATTAACAACTTTTCCTAACTCCTTAGTGTTCGATGCAACACAATCCTTATATGTCCTAAACAGAGCTGTTAATTCGCTTTGATGTGAATCCGCATCCAATTCAAACCCTACGATATTGTTACAAAATTCATTAAATGTTTTAGCGTAATCGAATTGGAGGCGATTTCCCACCCGCGAATACACCAAATCAGAGCGTTCAGTCACGTTTCTTCCAATCAACATACTACAGTCCGCTAAATCGTTAATTATAAAGAAATCAATGTTCTTCAAACACACGGAATCTAATGTCAAATCGAGTACTACCTTATGATGGACGTTCTTTGTATTTTCTTTTGTGAAACCTTGCAACAAGGCGGGGAACGGCAATGCAACACTTTTAAGCAAATATTTGTCTATCAATGACTGAGATATTAAAGAACAACTACTCCCAGTATCTATAAATGCATCGCAAGAAAAATCATTAATGTAAACCTTTTTTATGAATTTATTTCGTGGATCGAGGGTAGAAACAAATTTGGTCTCGTGTGGTTTTTCTTGTTTTTCTGATTTCATTGAATTCTTTTTATGGATTCTAGATGACCCCGTTTGCCACAAAATTCACATTTACGATTTAATTTCTCACAATTAATCTTTTTATGATTACCGCCACATAAATGACACTCGATTGGTTTTCGTTGACTTTGATTAAAGTAATTGTTATTGGAAGGAACGGTGTGACTAGAACCACTCACAGTTGGTGCTTGGTGTACTTATGGACGTACTAGGTTGTGTGGAAGACAATAGTCCGGCTGGCTTGTTTTGTCCATCCCGTACATTGAAACTGAATTGTTTTACTGTTTTAGATTTGTAGGTACGTCCATGGAGGAAACTAGCCAAACTATCGCATGTTGTAAAGTTACTAGCTTCGATGGATGCCCCTATCCCAGAGTCTCCTATATTACCGACAATTAGTGATATTATGTCCATTTCCGAGAAATTTAACGATAAGCGGTCGATTTTACTTTTTTGCTCGAAATAAAATTCGTACAATGACTGGTTGTCGGCCGGTTTCCTATCCACTACTTCTTTTAAAAGTCGGAACATGTCGCGACGTATTTGAAAGCTAGAAGCTAATCTTTGCCGCCAGTCTACCCAACGCCATGAAGGCCACTGCTTCTCTGTTCGCAATAATGAGTCATACCAGGTTTTCGCGGATCCTTTCAGTTTGTTAAGAGCCTGATACCTAATTACCTCATCTGACCATACAAAAGTTTCAGCATAAGACTGTATAATACTAAGCCAAGCACCTATGTCATCTCGTAAGGGGTCGAATTCGGGTATAATGTTATTCAGGACAGTAGAAACATTTCCTGTACTCACAGTTGGGGTATCAGCTCTGTGTGATACCTTTGTTGTTCTCGTTTCCTTTCTGCTACGTTTTGATGGAGGTGACGGAGTTCTTGTCCGACTTTCGCTGCCACTCGAACTCGAGGTGGAAGATGAACGTGCATGTTTCCGCTTGGAGCGCTTCCGCTTGCCCATGGCGCGCGTTGTTTATCCCACTTCTGATGAAATCTACTTAACTAGAGAGATGGATTACTTAAATAGGAACAACATCAACTTTTATACGTTTATTAAAGGTAATCAAAGTAATGAGAACTTATCACAACATTAATTTAAGGCGACACCCCTCCTATGCTTCTCCCATGAAAGGTAGTAGATTAAGACGCCCGAGCCCTCTTCTGTCGATCCTTTTATAGACTTCTGATTCCCCCCTTCCTCTGCTGCTAATACGTCACGAAGAAGTCTTCCAACCAGACGCTAGATGGCGTTGCTGCGCTTGGTTGCCGACACATAGCTATGCAGTTCAGTTTACGCTGAGAGAAAAGGACAGCTATATACCAGCTACAGCTTTATCCTTTACGCTCGCCGTAACATGAACTGCATAGTCATGTCATAATAACCCCCCTGATATCTCTTGAACAGCCTAACCGATTTTCATGATACCTAGATAAGAACCTCCGGTAGAAAACCTGCTTTCAATTTAAAAAAAACCGCATCCAAATCGGTGCCACAGACACATACACACACATACACATACACACACATACACACATAGTGGTCAAGAAGAAGAAGACGATAAATATAAAGATGTAACACAATAATTAAACAATCTGTTACAGGTAAAAACTAGGCAACTTCGAATGTGGGAGTCGCTACCTCAACACAAATCTTTCCACTGTATATCCCGTGAATAAATAACAAAATAAAAGCATATTACACAAAGTTTTTTTCTTTACGACGTCACGAGTATCTAGTAACCGAACGGGCCAATTTACCATTATTACTCGATAATCACGTGCTTTAATAGTACATTGTGTATTAAGGGTGGTAAAGAAAGAATTACAAACGAGAGTCTGTTAGAAGCCCGAAGCCGAAGGCTGAGGGCTTTAATGACTCGAGCTTTGTATTTCCTTTACCACCCGTGTAACATACAATGTTTTTCATCACAATTGCGAGGAAATGAAATAAAATCAGACAAAAGATCATATTTTTAACTTATTAGCGGCAGACTACATCATTGTCTGTGACTTACCACAGATAATGTCAAACGTGTTCGGAGTCCGATTCTAGTGACATATGAGATCAGTAATTTTGTATGCGAGATTGTTAGGAAACAGTATTTAAATACATTTCATCTCGAATGAAACTTCATATCGAATGGCACAAGAATTGGGGTTCTGACGTATTGTGATAGTTTGAGTCCACGTATAATATTTAAAAAAAAAGCTATTACGCACTTTAGTTACGTAATGGTAAAAAAAGGCCCGCGGGTATTATTTTGGATTTACGGTCGATTTTTCTAGCACGTTAAGACACTATTTACGAGCAAGTGTGATGAAAAAGATCCAGTGAGATCTTAGCAATGATTTATGCACTTGATATTTACTTTCTCATTAAGTTAAAGATTAATTGTACGATATTTTAAATGAAAACACACACTGAAGAATATTAAATAAATAAATAAATAAATAAATATCAGGGGACAATGTCACACCAATTGACCTCGTCCCAAACTAAGCTCAAGGCTTGTATTATGGGTACTAGACAACGATATAAATACTTATATAGAGAAATATATACTTAAATATATAGAAAACATCCACGACTCAGGAACAAATATTCGCGCTCATCACACAAACATCTGCCCTTACCGGGATTTGAACCCAGGACCGCTAGCTTCGTAGGCAGGGTCACTACCAACTATATATTCGCTACTATATTTCACGATGCCAACCAAAATCACCTGGTAGAATCCCCCACGTACAAAATTAATAGGTAGGGGATCCAACCTGGTGATCTTACTGGCCATCGCGGAATATTTGAGGTTATGTGTTAACTACTTTGTTAACATCTTTGGCAATTTCAATTTACACAGTACCTAGTATGTGTTAATAGTCTATGACAGACTATAATTAATGTTTAACTAATTCTCGGGTTACTGATTTTATTTCTAATTTGAGAGGATTTGTATTGTTGAGGATTTGGATTTGTATTGGAGCATTGTATTTAAAAGTCGCTTATCGGTTTTAATGTCTTTTATTCCCTCACGGCTTGTAAGACTAGTTTCTTGACCTGGAGGCGATTAATCTTCCCGTTGGACAAGAGCGGGAACTCGTCCACGAACACGACGCCTCCGTGCAGTTGCCTAGGAACTGGTAGGTGATCTGAAATGAAATCAATTTTGAAGCGCTTTAAGCGATACTATTCTGAATATTGCAAGAAAATATAGAGGTACCATACCGTACCAGAAGCGTGCGCGTAAACATGTGCCTACGAGTACAGTGCGATAGATATCTTAGAAGATGCTTTGGATTTGTACTTATCTTTCACTCACTCTCATACGATCTTATCAAGAGCGATCGAAAGAGATGTACAAAACCGAAGCATCTTCTTAGTGCTCACAGACTGTCATAGTACAGTGATCCACTACATTGTAAAGTATGAATCATCATTCATCATTCATTTATAACTCGATCGTCGAAGGTACCTTTGGGGAGGGTCTATATCCAGCAGTAGTCATCTTTTGGTGACTACATATAGAGCTACCAACTTTGTAAACCTACAAATTGCTTTGGGTAGCCGTAGCTACCAGCGGAGTTTCTGGGGTTTATGACTTTTATCCTGTGGAAGGCTCCATGTATATGGTATAAATTGTCTTCAAAGCACAGGCTACCAACATGATAACATTTAAAAAAGTTACTTGAGAAACCAAACCGATTTTTTATCTACTTTATTTTGCTAGGTGTCGGAACAAGTGTTGCAGAATGTCGTACCTATCGGTTGTTTATTTTCAGTGAAATTGTATGTTAATCAGATTTATTTCCTTATTATGCTTAAGTGATTGTTAAGTGTGTGTTATAATGTGTTTAAATAACTGTTGTTGGTGGTTGGTATTACAAAAACATCTAATAGTAGCTTATGTTAACAAATTTTTTGCTTTTTTATTTTATATGGGAGCTATTACGGTTGTAAATACAAAAATATACGTGTTATTTAATTCTCCATTTCTTTAGCTTTACAACGTAAAAAGTATCTTAGCAAATACTTTAGTAGAAATAAAGATGTCGATTTTGAACTAAAGCAAACACCGCGACGACTTGTTTACGGAATGTCCAAACGATTTAAGCCACCCTTTTTTTAAGTCCCTAGCAAGTGAGTGGATATACTGGCCCGCAAAACTAATTATCACATTTTAAATTAAAAAAAACATTGAAAGTGTGATACTTAGTTTCGCGGGCCAGTGAATAATGAAGATAAACAGCGGGTCTAATATGGCTGCGTGACATATAGCGTGCCAAATGTGGATAAAGCATCCGTCACTCTCGTACTTATTTACGTGTCAGAAGGTGACGGATGCCTTAATCCAAACTTTGTCACGCGATATACGCAGCCATTTTAGGGCCCTTTCAGGGATGGTGGAGGTTAATTTATGTTTTACGACGTACAAAAATATCTTACCTATTGTGGCAGCTCGTCCACAGCCGTGATGTGCCATAACACGTGTCGTTCCCCTTTTAGGGTAGTGCATGAGGTTGAGGTTGCCCTAGAGCTTTTTTGCTGTGACACTAGCGGCTTATGTTAAAACCTAAAACGGCACAGAGTCCGTGCTTCCTATAAATGCTATGGGAAAAGACCGACCGTGGACGGAGTTCCGTTTTTGGTGTAGGTAATTAAAAACACCGGCCACAGCCGCAGTGCCATTTCACGAGGGTCTCAGTTTCCGTCTCTCGACGTACTGTCCTTGAACGTGTTAAGACTGTGCCGAGCAAACGCCGAGCGTCCAGTGGCGCCCTCATTACTATTATTGGGTTTTCTAATTAACTACAGAATTTCCTTGGAACCAAACAAAATGTGTTTGTAGCGCAAGTATAAACACTATTTATGGGATACGTAGCAAACTTTAATAACAATTACCCTTTGAGTAGTCAGCTTAACGGGAAAAGGTGGCCACTTTTTTTCGTTAAGTTAATAACTCGAAGGTGAATTGTTATTAAACTATATGATATACCCTATAAGTTGTGTTTTCACTTATAGTAGAAAGACATTTCGTCCAATTTCAAGAAAATACTTTAGTTTATTAGAAAACACAATAAAATTAATGAGGGCGCCACTGTACATCCGGCGTACGCTCGGCGTAGTCTTAAATACCGTCGGGTAAATAAATTATTGTTAAGAAATTTCAAAATACCGATAGTCCAAAATTCGTAGTATCATGTGATGTGCTATCCTGAAATGCCTTGCATTCGATAGCCAAAAACCGTACTCACTGGCGACGTGTTCCTTGACCTGTCGGGCCGTGAGGGCGGCGCGGGCGCAGCGCTGCACGGCCGCGACCACGTGCTCGTCGTCGTCGGGGTGCGGCACGCCCACCACGCACGCCTGCTCCACGCCGGGCAGCGCCAGGATCACCTCCTCGACCTCCGGGGGGATGATCTGAATATAATCAAGCTTTAGGTATAACAAGAAGGGGAACCACAGAAGCCAATAGAATAGCGTCTGTAGCTTAGCAGCTTCACAAAGTTACAACCTGTCATTTGTTTGTACTCTTATTCCGAGGAGGGCACTAACAAAACAAAAAAAGTGTCAGATATTCTTGGGTCTAACACCCGTATTCACAAACAATACTTAAGGGATCCTTCACTGAGTAAACGCACTGCGTTCAATACAGCTTTGTGATTGGTCCTGTTTGACTGACCTTTTGTTTCTGACACGATTTGAACCACCCTGTGCGTTCGTGAGCACTGTGAGACCTCATAGTGACGTTTGTGAATACGGGTGTTAGTTTGGCTAAGATAATATTACTGAAGACAGAAAATTACCGATTTAAACTTTACTTTACCTGGTTGTCTCTGTATTTGATTAGCATTTTGATCCTCTCAACGAAGAAGTAGTAGTTGTTCTCGTCTCTGTACACCAGGTCGCCGGTTTTGAAAAAGCCGTCTTCTGAAAACGCCTCGGCCGTTGCTTTAGGGTTATTGTAGTAGCACTGAAAATATTGTGATTTGTACAGTGACCCAGAAATTATCACGAAATGAAAGCAGAAAAGAGTTTACGTTGGGAAGTTGTTTAATATGATCATTATTATTATTTCAGTCAAAAGACATCTACTGCTAGACAAAGAACCTACAGTAGTCGGCGGCGTGCTACTCCCTTCGACGTTTCCCGCAATCTTCACCACATCGTCGGTCCAACTTGTTATAAGTACAACACAACACTAATAGTAGATTGTTCAACAAGGGCCTAAAACAAGCCATGATGACACGAGATGTTTAGCCACCCAAGCGGAGCGCGGGTGGCTATAGTTCGAGTGTCGTTATACGTAGCTGTTTAGTCTCGCGTTAAACACTCTACTTTTCACTTTGAATGCGAGGAAAAAAACGACGTTCTAAACAAAATTACAATGTTGATTAAAACAAAATGTGTTACAAATTTGTTCCGCGGTTTGTACTTTTTTTTTGTAAAGTGACGCTCTAAATGCTTGCATATTTAGCCAACAGATTCAAACTTGAAAACTATTTTAAAACTAATTGGACCATGTATAAAAAAACTACGTCATTAACTAATTCAATTCAAACATGTCATCATAATTACAATTAACTTCCTACCTACTAACTAAAGCCGATGATAAACGAACGTAAACATCAATTGAAACAGACCTTGTTGTGTTAGTCTAAGTTAGAATATGCATTGACAGCTAAACTCGTGCTTTCTCGCTAAATAAAATGGCGGTCGACGGAACATTTAATCATCTGTCGAAGATTTAACCCGCTGCCTTATAACAGGCTAAAACGTTTTCGCGCCTTCATAAAAATGCTTAACGTGCAGGTACATCGTTGTAACTTATTAGTGGTACAACTGTACCTACCCCCATGCGTGGTCCTTTTACCCACAGCTCCCCTGTGGCGTGTGGTTCTATAATGATCCGGCCGGAGTCAGGGTCCACCAGCTGAAACGTAACAGTAAACCGGTAAACCTTCCTCTTAAGACTGCACCGAGCGTCCAGTGGCGCCCTCATTACTATTATTGTGTTTTCTAATAAACCAACGTATTGTCTTGAAATCGAAGGGTGGTTTATCGTGGTACAAATGAATACACAATTTATAGCTTACGTTACAAAGTTTAATAAACTTTATCCTAGGTAAGTTAACGTAAGGTTTCTATATCTACTCGTGTAACGTGAACGCATCGTAAAACGGCTAAACGGAACGCATCCAAACTTTCTCCTCTCTCGCTCGTCCGCGTGCTATCGCGCTCGCTCTCTCTTCTCCCGGCTACTGAGCTCGTAGCCGGGAGCCGTAGCTCTGCTCTGCCTACCCCTCTGGGAAACAGGCGTGATTTTTTATTTTATTTAATGATCGATCGATAGATGGCGTTAGCGCTGACCGCGCCAGCGCGCTTACAGTTAGTTCATTTGAATAGCGTGCGTAACAACCCTTTGAAGTCACCGATAATGCTTTGTGCGTGCCGCAGCGATATATAAATAAATTGATATATAAAAAACAAAAAACACAAACCAACTAATTACAATGCCAATAATATTTTACTTCTCCACAGATCCCACTCACCACCAGGTGGCGCCTGGAGAGCTCGGGCATGGATAACCATGCTATAAAAAAATAAGCTAAAGATTACCTTTATGTCAATATACGGTAAGGGCCTGCCGATGTTGCCGGTGGGTCCGTGCGGGTCGGGCATCAGCACCAAGCCGGTCTCGGTCATTCCATAACCACACGATATTATAGTGTCTTTATGAAGTCTGGCCTGGAAATCAATTCGAGGTTAAGAACTATTGTTTCAAAATTGGTGTTACGTATGGTGGCGCTTCGATCCCCTAAGCCTTTAAGAAAGGTGGGGTTTATTCGGCCATCTATGGATTACAAGAATAAAACGGGTACCCTACAAAATATGACATTCGCAAAAGATCATACTAGCAAAACATCATATACGCATAACATCATACTTGCAAAACATCATATACGCATAACATCATACTTGCAAAACATCATATACGCATAACATCATACTAGCAAAACACGATATTCGCAAAACATTATATTTACAAATAGTAGGTTTAGGTTATGTTAGATTTATATCAGGCCCGTAGGGCCAAACTACCCAGAAATAGGAGCTCCGCCGTAGCGGAGCTCCGTTGACACTATCTCATTCATGTCTTAATAATAGTTAAGTTTTGCTAATGTGATGTCTTGTTACTATGATGATTTGCGAATGTCACGTTTTGCGAATATGATGTTTTGCGTTTATGATATTTTTCAGAATATCAGGTTTTGCAAATATGGTATCCGACGACGGAAGGGAATAAAATACGAACATAGATACTAAATACTACTCGTGTAGACTAACTGATACTAGATACTAAAGCTGAAAAGATTAACCAGCTCAGCTTGTAGTGTAGCTAGCCAGAGGCTCAGCGCAGATTATCAGCTTTTTGTTAAAAATGTATGTATGTATGTAATGTAAACACTTTATTGTACAAAAAACAGAAAATCAAATACATTATTTACAGAATTGGAATGTAAAAAGCCGAACTTATCCCTTTAAGGGCTCTCTTCCAGCTAACCTTTGGGCGATTGAGGAAAAGAAAATAGAACGTGGTAGACATTAGTACAAAACGAAGTTTACAGAAACTGCGTGAACTATTTTAGACCTTATGAATAAATACTAACAGAAACATAAAGCCTGTACCGAAAAGTTTTTTTACACACTATATTTATGATATTAATGAAACTATAATGAACAGCAAAGATATTTTATTTTAGTTATATTATGAAAAGTGTCTATTTACAAAAAATATAAAAATTTTATATTTTAAGAGTTTTGCGGCTGAACAAACGGATTTTTCTCCTCAAGCCTGCCATTAAGTTTTGCACAGTGGTTTCGGTGACTTTGTTGGCATGTTTTTTCCATTTTTTTTTTAAATCTGCCTCTGATGTTGCTGGTGAACCGTTCTTACGCAATTCTGCTTTGACTAATGCCCAATACCGCTCGATGGGTCGTAGCTGGGGGCAGTTCGGGGGGTTCATATCTTTGGACACACATTGCACGTTATTTCAAGCCAGACACTCTTGTGTGGCACGGGCATAATGTGCAGTAGCCAGATCGGGCCAAAACAGCACATTCCCTTCATGCTGCCTTATAAATGGTAAAATAAAACCTTTTATACATTTCTGGACATAAATATCTGCATTTATGGTACCTTTCACGATAAATGACCCAGTGCGTTTTCCGCAGGAACATATTGCTTGCCATATCAAATATTTTTCTCCAAACTTCTCCATAAAAATATATTTATTTTGATCGTTTATATTAGCCCTTGATTCGGTTGTAAAGAATTGATCACCTGGCAAAGTCGAAAAATCTTTTTTTACATACGTCTCATCGTCCATGAGAACGCATGCTCCGTTCATACTGCAAAGCAGCTTGTACAATTTTCTTGACCTTGTAACGGACCTATTGAATTGTTTTATCGACTGTTTTGGGGCTTTTACTTTTTTATAGGACTTTAAATTTTGACGTACTTTCGCTCTCTGGACCATAGATGGACTAGTTTTCAATTTTTTTGCCACGTCCCGCACCGATAAACTACAATTTTTCTTATAAGCAGTCACTATTTTCTTTTCTAAAGCTTTACTTGATGGACCTGTCGGGCGTCAACATCGAGCTTTGTCTTGAATTCTGTATTCATTCAAGTATCGCTTAACTATATTTCGCACCGTTGCACGACTTACTTTCACCATTTTCCCGACCGCCGCAAAAGTTGAATCAGGATTTTCCAGATACGTTCGCAAAACATTTTCTCTCAAAGTTATTTTATCGTCTTGCATTTTTGATTAAAACAATACCCAGCCTAAATTAACAATGTGAATTGATACATCAAAATAACACTTACTGAAAATTATAATCAGAAAAAAAAAAACATTTACCAGACAGTATTTTACTAATATGCAAACTTTGTAAAAAAACTTTTCGGTACGGGCCTTATATAAAGGTAATAACAATAAATATCAATAAATGTATGTTTAGATATTACCCGGAGGCTGTTGAAGAATTCATGATGCATCGTACAGCCTCCTAACTTCAGGTCTCTGAAGCAGGTGAGGTCGCAATGCTTCTCGTGGTGAAGAATAGGAACCAGGAGTGTTGGCGTGGTCCTCGTCAAAACTGGCTGATAACATAAACATATTTATGTAATCTACCTACTAAGTATAAAGGGCTTAAAATACTTTCGACAGTTACAAAATCCCGTGAATCTTGTCAAATCAAAACTAACATGCGAAGCAAATCGTATGCGTGGGTTATTTGTTTCTCTGTTTTCTTATTACGCCTAAAGAGCTAAACTGATATGATGAAGTTAAGTAGCAAGAGGTTGCCGGTAAACGCTAGTTCTACTGTAACTACTAACTCTAAATATGCAAGACACTAGCATACTTTGTATTTGTTGATGATATCGATTACGTGTTCCGTGGTACGGGGGGCCGAGGTCTGCAGCTTGATGTGGTCGATCGGAAAGGCCAGGACGTTGTAGCACGCCGTCACTCCCTGGACGGAGGACAGGTTCAATGCACAGCGACGCTCCCTGGAAATATATATATTTAATATAAACAACGCAAGGGCTTCTCTATGGGGCAGAGAGTCAGGGAAGGGTGCCCTGCCATGCCACAAAGCCATGAAATAACGAAACGTTGACCCTAAACGATTTAAACACGGCCGGCTTCCACCGCTCTCACACATATCAAACGCATTTCGTGATACCTCTAGTTTACTGTCCTGTGGGTGTTGCATCCAAGGGGAGGTGTTTAGGAATTATCGTATTTGTGCTGGTAACATTCAAGACATACCCTACAGTTCAATCCCATATCCTTTTGCGACTTCATTCGGTCAATCCTGGCTATCATTCACTCTCTTCCTTCTAAACTCTTAGCCGAGTAACATGCGCTCGCGCTAATAATTTCTAAAATTAAGTAAAAACCATCACGTACTGTCCCCGTCTGCCTTCTGCATATTTCGTGACTCCCCATAGTGTGACAACCATACGGACTAGGTGTTCAAATCAACAAGAAAATGAAACACTCCTAAAAGGATAGAGCGGCGCCGCACAACGTGGGATGCCCGGGCAAGTAACACCTACAATTACACCTGACTGACTAAAGGTATTGTCTATTCTATTATTTTCTGTCTATCAAAGTTCTGTTCCTAACAGGAGGTGTCATGGCGGGGTGTTGCGCTGCTAGCGAGATCAAGACAGCCGGATGAGACCCCTTTGGGGGAGGCCGGGCTAGTGACCTACTAGCTGAGCAGCGTCTTCATGGGTCTGTTTATGTTGACGACGTAGTCGAGTCAGGGTCGCGGGGTATGCCTTGCCGTCAGGGGGTCGCGCGTGCTGTGGCGCAACATCCCTCAGGAGGGGGAAGCGCGACGCGTCCGCTCGCGGGAACATCGACATGGCAGCAGCTTGTAGTTATAACAATAATACCTATATAGTCATTTCAGATAGTCAGTATTAACGATGTGTTACACCTTGTTCAATGAAAGTCGATCTGGCATTTTCTAAGCAATTTTTATGCTAAATTCTAAATTTGAGTTCATTTAAATTCTACGATCGCCAGCGCACGAAGACAGTTCAGTTACTTACGAGCTCCTAACCTTTCTTCCAACCTATTAACAAGCTTTCAATCGTATTAATATTTTAAAAAAAATACAATAGTGAAGTGAGAATTATATAATGGATAACCCTTCATCTAAATTCCGACTGTTTAAAACACTAATTGTAAGTTTATATCTTTATATCTAAGACGATTCCCTTAAACTGATCCTGATTTTATTGATAAGTTTCCCATATCTAATTGTTCAGGTGCCTTATTTTATAATATTAAACCAATAGAAGACTTTGAAATAAAAAATCCTGCACTGGACTTATGTTCTTTATCATATTACGCCCTGTTCCTGTTCCAGGCATACCGTGACAGTATATTACTAAGTGTCCAAAGTTGGAGAAACAGACGAAGTACCAACAGCGGAACTAGCACAAAGGCTAGTGAACAGTAAGGTAGACTTACTGTACTGCATGATTTGTATGCCTCCCGAAAAAGTGAATGCTGTGGAGAACGTTGGAGTGCGACAGCGCCGCGACCTTCGGGGAGCCGGTGGAGCCGCTGGTGCTGACCAGCCAGCAGTAGACCTTCGACACGTCGAACTGGGCCACCCTGGGAAAAACCACTGTAACGTTTTCATTATTGTTATGTCGTATGGTGAAGGGAAATGCATAGGATTGACGTTAGCTGATGATAGATCGCTGGAGGAGTACTTTATTATAGGTTTGTCTAAAACATAAAACTTATAGAGGATTAGGACACACGATATTGAAAATATAAGTCAGGTTACTAACTCGAACTGTTCTTGTGGTACCGAATCCTCGTAAGTGTCCATGAAGCTGGCCATGGAGGTTGCTCCCGCTCCGAAGGTCACTATCTTGGTCGCCAAGCCCAGGTCGAGAACCGCCCGTTGGAAGTCATCGTACATCTCAGGCTCACAGAATGCAATCTTAGGCTCCACTATTTTTAAGAGCTGAATGATCTCGTCTGTAAACATCACGATTAGTTTATATATTTCCGCGTTTTTACATGTTACACAAACCGACCACTAACCAACACTCCAATACTGGTCTTTCCCTAACATCCCTGTGCGATCGTAGCAAGCAGTGTGTCCTGTATCGTCCTTACAAACTGTTTACGTTACTACCCTATCTTTACCATATTTACATGACCTACGATTACATAATAGATTTCTCAATCAAACACTTCAAAGCCAGGTGAGCTGACACATGAATTCTCAACAAGGAAATCAGGAAATTTTAACCTTTCAAAGGGTTTGCCGACTTTACGTATAGTGTACCTAGGGGATAGTAGCCGTCAAATTAAAAAAAGCACGTTAGCGTCAGTATATGAAAAATGAAGTAGTGGGATAGTAGGGAGAAACGTCTTGGATTAAAAACACTATACTAGCTAGTACTTACTGTACTTGAACAGGGGGTCGACGCCGGCCGTGGGCAGCCCGTTGAGCAGCGCCGCGTAGAAGGGGATGTGCACGTCGAGGTGGTTGCGCCCGCTCAGCACCAGCACGTCTCCCGGCCGCAGCCCGCAGCGCCGGAGGCTCCGCGCCAGCCGCACCGTGCGCGCCAGCACCGAGCGCCGGGACTCTTGCTGCCCGGTGCCCGCGTCTATCTGAACATGGCAATGATACTTTTAAAAACCCTCCAGCGCTCTATATATTTTAGTCCAACAAGTTCAAGTGCGACCCTCTCTCGCGGGGTGACAGCGTTGGCGTTGACGAGGAATGCATTTCTCTTCCCTTCGTAAGCATGGTCACTAATCCAACTAGGCTAATATGGTATCTAATCTACACGGTCGGAATAATCACATGATCCAGTTTAACAAACAGAAAAAACCGGGCAAGTGTATGTTGGATCATGCTCAGTAAAGGGTTCCAAAGCAGCTACTACAAACACATAGAAGTTATTTGGTGCTGTCTTAGATGATTTTTAGTAGGTATAAACACTGTACTCGTAATCGCCTGCATTTCTGGAATTAGTCAATTCTACTTAGTTTTTCTTGTTAGCTACGGAATCTTAACAAAGGTAAACGACGTAGACGTCTGTTGGACACCTAATTAGAGTAAATTGAAGTTGAGATAATCCCTCGACCCTGGTTGAGTTGCGTGGTGATTCCGACCGTGTAGAATAGGTTAAACTGCGTCGTCAATCGTCAAGATTGTATTGAAATTAACCTTTTCAACACAATGTTGATAAAAAACTGAATATTACTGGCTGCATTATAATAAAAAGTTATGGCGAGTTTGCATAAGATTCTTCCGCATTCGTTATTGACTGTGAAAATACCGTTTACTGAACTGAACACGGATAGATACTTAGATATACTTGAGATTTTAAGGATCGAGATTAGTAGCTATTTAGATTTAGATTTCCCGATGCAGACCGACAAAAGTTCACTCTCCAGCAAGATGGGACTCCGGCTGGTAACAGTCAGAAAACAAGGGATTTTCTTAATGAATATTTTTCTTCCTGGATAAGTATATGGACTCATGGACAAGTAATCAGTTGGCCTCCGAGATCCCCAGATCTATCCCCGTTATTTGATTTAGTTTGCAGGAACCAGTATGACAGAGTGCGCAGGAGTTACAAACTGAACTTAGAAATATTACTTTGACTTAACTTTCACCATGAAAAAACCAATAAATGAACGGGAAGCGATTATTAAAAGAATTACACTTTGTTTAGATTGATTGTATTAGCAGTTACGTAAACGTACCTTATTATTTTAAATAAATATTACATTTCATGGCCTTCCTTTTATTTAAGATGCTGTTTGAGCTTGAGCTATTCGACTGGTACAGTAAAATTACAGTGGTTTTGTTTCGCATTTAAGACTGCGCCGAGCGTACGCCGAATGTACAGTGGCGCCCTCATTACTATTATTGTGTTTTCTAATAAACTAAAGTGTTTTCTTGAAATTGAACGGTAGATTTTTGTACTACAAATGAAAACACAACTTATAGGGTATATCACATAGTTTAATAACAATTCACCTTCGAGTTATCAACTTAACGGAAAAAAGTGGCCACCTTTTCCCGTTAAGCTGACTACTCAAAGGGTAATTGTCATTAAAGTTTGTTATGTATCCCATAAATTGTGTTTTTACTTGTGCTACAAAAACGTATTGTCTGATTGCAAGGAAATTCTTTAAATAATTAGAAAACACAATAATAGTAGTGAGGGCGCCACTGGACGCTCGGCGTTTGCTCGGCGCAGTTTTAACGTGTTCCCAGTTCAGAAAGGCGATTATATAAAATGATTTGAATGCAGTTTGTACGGTTTTTAAAATAAAAAATATGTATTATTATAGTAAAAATGGCTTCCTACAATATTTAAGGCAGTTTCTCTCCATATGGCAAAGTCTCTGTGTTCTTATTTTTTTTAATTTGTAACACTTTTTCAACGGGAATACTGTAAGAAAAAGACGGAGCGCCGTTTGTAAACTCCGTATATAAAACTTATTAGTTTATAAATAATATGGACATACATACACGCAGTAATACAAAAGGACATATTAACTTACTTACCTGAAAAATTTCATCAGGATACTTGCTTATGTACTCCATGAAGAAATGTCCGACATGGTGGTCACTCGTGGCTTGAGTTGGGGCAACCATTATTCACGCAAGCGCCAGGAGTACTGGAAATTTTCAGCCTAATAAATGTATACATAGATGGTTAGGTAGGTACATAGTTAGAGAGACTTGCGTTTTGCTGATACAATTACCAAGGCTTGGAAAAATGCCCGTCATTTTGAAAACATAACCCCGTTCCGTACAGCAGAGACTTCCTTATGATGTCAAAAAATATATATTAGGCATTTTACAGATTTATTATACTTACTATAAATTATATGTATTCAGTGACAATTTTATGAATAATTGATACCGGAATGGGAATGGGAAAAGACAAAAAACACACGAACAGTATACCAATGTCAACGATTAAATAGGTATGCCCCAAAAACGTCCGTTCCGTAGACTACGCAAAAACTTTTCAACTTATAAATTTGTCCTAAATTCACGTCATGATGGCCTCACAGCTTAAAATTTAAAAAAATGCTAATTATTTCTGATTGGTGAAAGTGTTTTTTCCCCATAACCATTCCGGTGTCATTCATCTATAAAATTGTCGCTAAATACATGTAAATTATGGATAAAAAATACGTAATAATGTTTTTTAATTACATCATAAGGAAGTCTCTGCTATACCTACGGAACAGGGTTGTGTTTTCAATAGACGGGCGTTTTTCCGAGCCCTGACAATTACCTAGAAATATGACTTTGTAATCTACTGCAACTTCGCCCGCGTCGCGTCGAAATCGTTTATCGTTTGTCATAGAAACTATAAAACAAAAAGAAATAGAGAAAATATGCTTATCCAAGACACGGACTACTACTAGTACTCGTGTGCCGAACACCTAACATTTTAGGTTGACAATAATTTACCACGAGTACGGAACCCTGCAAAAGTAGGTAGGTTATGGTTGTAAGGGACCTTTACGTGCCCAAATGGCAAACGAACCACCGTTGGGACCACGAGTACGGAACCAATATTTTAACAAACTTTTCTTTTAAATTGGTAGGTATAGGTCAGTCCAACTGAAGTCGGCTTTTACAAAATCCATGACTAAGGAACAAATATTCGAGCCCTTCACATAAATATCTGCCCTTACAGTAAAACATTTCTAATTATGGCATCAAAAAATTCATAAATTCAAAAAAAAACAAAATTGTTTATTTCCTTAACAAACCAGTACAAATCATCGATAGCTAAAATGACAATTGGCGTAAAGGACAGTTAAATTGTACCTACTGTAAAATTGTCCTATACGCCAATTGCCATTTTAACCATCGAATGATGGCCGGCGTCTCCTTGTAAGTTATTTCAAAATGACCTGTGCCAGGAGGCACCGCTCTTCCATCCCTACAGTTTATTTATTATAGTGCCATTCTTAAAACTATTTAACCTAAATTTTACTTGTATGTGTGTGTATGCGCGCGCGTGTGTGTGTGTATGTGTGTGTGTGTGTGTGTGTGTGTATGGTGTGTATGTGTGTGTATCTAGACTATACTTCCTAGCAGATCTTCTACTTGATCATAGTTCTTGTCTTCCATCCAACTTGTTATTCTACTTTTAAGGTCATGTTGTAGCTGGGCTTACAGATGTACCTGCCCAGATGATGCATGATCCACGCGTTTTGTGGTTGTATTCTATTCTATTATTGGTTATTAGTGATGTGATTCCCCGCGTGGTTGCCAGTTTAGAATAGTGCCACTCCATGTCCTCCCGTGGATGTCGTAAGAGACGACGTAAGGGAATAAAGCCTATGGGCTTGCAACCTGTCACTGTCCTGTCACAAAATGTGGTTACAGAATTATTAGGTACCAAGTTTTTAGAATTGTTAGTAATTCTGTAGCTCTGCCTACCCCACTCTTTGAACTCTCTGTATGTAGTGACGCCACGTTGACGCGCGCCCGCATGTCATTCAGTCAGCCGTCAAACATAGATGCAATTTAATTTGCACCTATTACGTACAAGTCCGATCGTGGGTTTTAATCGTGCTTTCGGAAATCATCGGAATCGTTGTTCGTGTCTGCGCGAACGAAGATTCACGACACGCCATATAAATTGTGTTCTACTGTTGTAAGTATATTTCATTCCCGAGCTCAATCAGTGCGCTTCTAATTTGTAAAATTTAATGACCTGCTTTGGCCTAGTTGGTAGTGACCTTGCCTACGAAGCTAGTGGTCCTGGGTTCAAATCCCGGTTAGGGCAGATATTTGTGTGAGGAGTGAATATTTGTTCCTGAGTCATTGAAGTTTTCTTTGTATTCAAGTATGTATTTCTCTGTATAAGTATTTATACATACATACATACATACATAAACTCACGCCTTTATTCCCAGAGTGGGGTAGGCAGAGCTACAGAATTTCCAACAACTAGGTATAAAAACTTTTTGATAATTCTGTAACCACATTTTGCACACTTAGGCGAAGATGTTTACAAGTGTATTACCTAGTGACAGGTAATACACTGGTAAACATGTGTGACATTTATATCGTTGTCTATTACCCACAGTGCAAGCCTAGAGCTTAGTTTGGGACCGAGCTTCAAAGTGGAACAATTGTTTTCATTTTGTATGCAGATAAGCCTTCGATTTTCAAAATGAATACGATTGCGATTGCGTGTGCGTTAGACAATAGCCTCTTATTTCAATTGGCGTGACATTGTACTTTATTTAAAATGGTCCGCACATGATATCCTTGTGGAATCTGTGATTACGACACAGCGGAAAAATAATACGAGGCTATTCCAAATGGTAAAACCATATTGACTTTAACGTGTTAATCGTGTTATGGTATTGTTTTAACTCGGTCGTCATTAGTTCATTACTGTAAAGTAAATAAAGTTGACGATACGATAACACGTCAATATGGTTTTACCCACGTATTACCGAGTTGAATAGAGGCCATGTAATAATAGTAGGTTATGCACCAAGGGGATAAACCACTGTTTTATGTCACGGGCGTGATATTGAATCCTGGGCAAATAGGGACCAGATTCAACTCCCGAGCGTAGCGAGGGTGTTACGAGGTTACGAGTTAATTCCTAAGCGAAGCGAGGGAATTAAAACGGAGTCCTGAGTGCAGCGAGAGATTCAAGCTCGCCCAAGACGAAAACAGCTTTATCCGAAAAGAGAATAATGTAATATTATACTTTTCTCACCTTTTCTTTGCTTTTTGTATATGGCTTGTAGCGGCCAGTTCGAATTTCAAATAAGCTTTGCGGTAGGTTTCTATGGAACTATTTTTCATACGAATTCAAATCTCATTATAACCCGGTGGTTACCCGATGGCTATAATGAGTTACTTTAGGTGAGGTGCATTATAATATACTTGGGTAATTTCGAGCATGTGGTGTTAAAAAGTCATAGGAACTTACCTAGATTAGTAGATATCGTTGGTAATGTAACAACGGCACTTCTATACTGTGGCAAAACGTGACTGATAATAATTAAAGAATTTATGGATAATGTTTTAATATAATTTTAGTGTTGTTTATTCAGCTTGAATAAACTTGAACGCAATAAAGATGTTGATTTAAAAACTGCGCAAGAGCATGTCGGCCATGCTCAGTGTAGGGTTCTGAAACCGTTTTCGTAGTTTAGCGCATTTAAGCTTAATACCTATTTCAGAGCTTAATGGAAAAGGGACCAACACTATGGTGTCGACGAGAAAAAAATACATCCCCACGTTACGTAACATGCCTTGTAATTGTTTATGTGCAATAAAGAGTTTACATACAATACATACTTAACATAGGTACGTGTAGGGGACAAACAGTAATAAAAAAAACTGTTTTTATTTTATCACTACGTTGACAGCTTTATAGTACTAAGAACCTCTTAGCTAGGCTGCGGATGGTCGGGCGGACAAGGCGAAACTATGAAGGTTCATAGTTTGACTACGGATCCCTAAAAACAGCCAATCGGACGCTCATTTAGTCGAGCATATTAACGTCATTAACGTATTCTCGAGTAAATGCTCAAGTCTATCAGCACCTTTATTTGTACAGCCGAAGTCATAAATATGTTTACACTTTAGTACCTTGTCACTTTAATCGCTGTGTTAATTTCATATGACACTTTAAACATGACGTTAAATAGACAAGGTACTAAAGTGTAAACATATTTATGACTTCGACTGTACTACTGAAACATTAAACCAATAGCAAATACGCCTCACCGTAATTGTCGGCTTTTTAACTCGCACCAGAAGAGCCGATCCCTCTTTTTGCGTCGGAGGTTAAAAAATAGGCTTCGTGCGCAGTTTTGGTCGCAGTTAAACCTAACACCCCTCCTCGCTGCGCTCGTCGTCGTACCTAACTTTCTAGTTTTATAATAATACGTCGCAGATGCGAAATAGGGCGTAAAAATGTACTGTTGTTGAATCGTATTATCAAATATAGGTACTCGTAGTAACCCAGGTGAAACGATTTTCTATGTAATAATAATAAGAATTTTGAGTACTGAAACTTACGTTAGTCCAAAATTATAGTAAAAGCCATTCGATGAACGACTATATCGTTGAACAAATAAAATAATGAAGTAGAATTCGATAAATTGATTCTTCCGTAAAAGGCAACTCGAGGAAACGTATGAGCGATTTAACGGAGTTCGATAATGATTCTTATGTTGTAATACAATTCTGCGAATAGTGTTATACATATGAAACGATAATCGACGAAATGATTTTCGGTAAAATGATGGATTACCTAGCCATGCGTAGCCATCATGTAGCCATTATGGCTGTCTATTAGACAGCGTGGCTTGTTTGTTTTTCCCGTGCCATGAATACGTAATTCGCTGGAAAGGTGTGACGTTACAATCGGAAAGTTGTCAGCCCTTCATACAACAAGAGGTCCGTCCAGCGGGCGCCTGTCGTATCGCATAACGTTTTTTGTCCTAAAAATGTTTGGCCGAGAATGTTTGGCATACTGTTGAATGGCATACTACTCGTGTGTCCTAATAATTTTTGTGGCCTAAAGGTCTTGTAACCAGGCCATAAAATCCAAAAAAAAAAAAAATAATAATAATAATAATTTTTGCGCATACTCATTTAACGTCCTAAAGCAAGTTTGTCCTAATATTGATAACTCTAAAATCTAATTACCTAAAGCATAATATTCCTAACATGAATTGTCCTAATAATTATTTTGCCTATTATTAAACTGGCTACAATTACAGCACCTAAACTAAACTATGGTAGGCGTGAAGTCAGAATCGTTATGTATTCTACCTTCAGGCAGGTCAGATTTCGGTTAGGTTAGGTACGACGACGAGCGAAGCGAGGAGGAGTGTTAGGTAGAACAGTGACCCTAACGAGCGAGCGAAACGCCAGAACCAACAAGTTTGACAAGGTTAGGTTAGGTTATTAGCACATTAAATATTAGGAATATTACAATTATGCACATCAATCATTCGACAGTTGAATCTTAGCCACATCAAGCGATAGGACAAATAATATTTAGGACAAACGATAATAGGAGCAACAATTTCGCACAGTCAAAAATATGCGGAACAAAGTGTATGCCACACGTTATTAGGACAAAAGACGTTATGCGACACAACGATAGGACTAATAATTGTATGCCATTCGATATAGACCCCCGTCCAGCAGTTCTGCCGGGTCTTCAACGAGGAGGCGGTGGCAAACCGCCCTTTGGAGCCGTAATGATCCAAAGTAAACAGTTGACATCTACCACGACGTGGTCGACTTCACCACGCAGGGCGTTTGTCGTGAGTTTAAAACTGAGATAGATACGAATACTTGAGGGGTGCCACACGGGCGCACCGCTGCGTTGTATCTAAAACATATATTTGTCCACGCCACTGCATACTGCTCGGAAATGTGGCGAAAGATGGTCTGTTCTCGGTCCCCAACACAATCAATAGTTGCACATTGAATGAGCCGGCCTTCTATGAATTCCAACTGGATATTAACATGTTGGTCTGTTCCATTGAGAAATATATTTATTTCTGAGTCTTGGGTGTTTATCGTTGTCTGGTAATTGTACTAGAAGGCACAAGCCTAGAGGTTAGTTTGGGATTAGGTATGGAGCCCTCGGTGCGCAACTCCCACGCGCACTTGACCGTTGTTTTCTCTTACTCGCGCCACTTTTAAACTTCCTCTTATAATACTCGTTCCTTATTCCATTTATTCTTGTTACACCAAAAATGTATCTCATTTCAACTTTCGCATTACGCATTTCGCTTGGTATTTTACTATACTAGTGACCCGCCCTCGCTTCGCTTCGGTTTATGTGAGTTTTCTGAACGTAAACCAGAATTTATTATATATAAAAAATATAATATGTAGTGATCAAGAATAAATAAAACAAATAAATTGTGTTTCGGATTACTTATTAGTTATTAACGAACTAGTATTAAAAGTTTCACTGTAGGCTTTTTCTTAACAGTTTAATTAATTATAAACTATTTTTACCTTACAGCATATTTTTTTTAAACTTCATTTTAAGAACTTTGTCTACAATAGACGACGCCGCTCTAATGGCCAAACTTAAGACTGCGCCGAGCGTACGCCGGATGTACAGTGGCGCCCTCATTACTGTTATTGTGTTTTCTAATAAACTAAAGTATTTTCTTGAAATTGGACGGTAAGTTTTTGTACTACAAACGAAAACGCAACTTATAGGGTATATTACATAGTTTAATAACAATTCACCTTCGAGTTATCAACTTAACGGAAAAAAGGGCCCACCTTTTTCCGTTAAGCTGACTACTCAAAGGGTAATTGTTATTAAAGTTTGTTACATATTCCATAAATTGTGTTTTTACTTGCACTACAAAAAACTATTGTCTGATTTTAAGGAAATTCTTTCGTTAATTAGAAAACATAATAATAGTTGTGAGGGCGCCACTGTACATCCGGCGTACGCTCGGCGCATTCTTAAATTACTGCGTCTTATTTTACTTATACCTAACAAAACATGATGATATAGGTAACAGGGGGGAGGGCCCACTCACGGTTGTATTTTGCAGGGGCGGCAATTAACTTTTATCGTCTGCGAATGCCCAGAATAAATAGCGTATCTATCCGTTTCGATTATAAACCAATCACGTCACTGGTAGATGACGTGCTACAAAGAGTCACGTGATCTACCAGTGACGCGATTGGTTTAAAAATGAAACGAATAGAAACACTAGTTGGTCAGCGTTATGCATCTTGGCTAGGGCTTCCCTTGAATATTAAATATTTTGAATTTCGAATCCTGAAAGCGGAAACGCCAAACAGGCGGTTGCACCTCCCCACCTGCATTACGTTACTGCCGTTAGCCAACGTTTATTCTATAAAGTTAAGTTATTGCGTGGATGCAAGCAGACTGGGTAGCCGTGGACGGACTCCACGGATATGGCACACACCAGCTTCAGACCCTCGTAGGTCTCTGGAGAGGTCAGCCAGTACTCCCTTAGGAGTCTCGCGCTGATGGTCTTCACTAGTTTCGTTGCGAACAGCCTGCCTGGACAAAATTAAATAAACAATATCAATACCAATTGACTTGTCATATTTAAAAACTGTTATAACCTCAAAATGCATATTTTTTGGATGAATTCGCTATTTCCAGCCGTCTCTCAGTTGTATGAAATAGGATACTGAGCACTTACGAACAATACCTTAACCGTTTGCCTTTACCTTGTCCAAAAGTATGGAGATAATTAAAGAGATCTTAGTTACCCAGGCAGTCCATGGCTCCCAGGCTGAATGGTACATAGCAGCCGGGATGCCGAAGTCTGCAACCTTCAGGACTGAACCGCTCCGGGAGGAAGTCGTCCGGGCGCGTCCAGAACTGCTGGTCGCGGTGAATGTGGTATATGGGGACCGACAGGGAACTGCCCGCGGGGAGGGTGATGCCGCCATCTGGTGTTAAGATGACCTCATTTCAAATTCAAAATATTTATTTGACACAAAACACACTACAGCGCAACAGACATGTTAGAAAAAAGAAACAGGATTAGAGCAGAAATGGAATCTTTGCACTGTAGTGTGAAGTCAAATAGGACTCAGCTCAGCGTGCGCTGCAGCAGGAGCCACGGCGCTGGTTTCCAGCTGAACCCTGGTATACGCACGCGTGATAGAATAAAAATGTGTAATAAATATAATGAAAATAAATATAGTGAACGTAATAATAAATACATACATACATACATTAAATCACGCCTGTTTCCCAGAGGGGTAGGCAGAGACCACTTCTTTCCACTTGCTACGATCTTGACAAATTTCTCTTTTTTTTCTTGATAATAAATATAAATGTAAGTAATATATATTAAAAAGTCTTAAATTATTTAGAGATTAGATAAATTAGAGAGGCTTTAGTTCTAGTGGTGGCCAACGACGATGTTTCATAATAAAGTAAATTTTTGAAGGGTAGGGTTCCATTTTTGAAGATTCTCGGTGATAATTAAAGACAATTAATTGTACCACCACCACCGGACCGGTGGACGGAGTGTTGGACGGCCTCCCACCCGGTGGTCCCGACGACCTGGTTAGGATCGCGGGGAGCCGCTGGATGCAAGCGGCTCAAGACCGTGACTTGTGGCGCTCTTTGCGGGAGGCCTTTGTCCAGCAGTGGACGCCCCCGGGCTGATGATGATGATGATGATGATGATGAATTAATTGTAACGGAAATTCTAACACGCCATGACAAGTTAAGCGTCAGTTTATCCTATAACCGACCCCAAAGCAGCAGTGTTGTGTTCCCGTGTCTTAGACACCCGGTGAATTACTCACGACCGACGATCTTCATATTAAGAGCTTTGGGTATTGTTCCCTAACCTAGGGTTAGAATCACTCATTGGTACGCGGTAACCACTGGAGTTCGAACTTTGTATCTCCACGATCACGAGTCGACACCCCTGGGCTGCTTGTCCACTGGAGCGAAACGAGGTATAGATGAATTAGCGAGAGCGAGGAATTTCATATGTAGTGGTCATCATCATCATCATCATCAGCGTGTATTCGCCCACCGTGGGCATACGCCTCTCCAATTTTCCTCCAACCAGAACGGTTCCCCGTTTCCCTTGTCCAGACTGGGCCTGCCGTCTCCCTGATGTCATCGGACCAACGGGCAGGTGGTCTGCCCACACTTCTCCTGCCAAGCCGGGGTCTCCACTCTAGCACGCGCTTGCTCCAACGCTCGTCGTGTCGTCGTGTGTATATGTAGTGGTATTGTGTGTTTATAGGCAAGATAAAGAGAGAGATAAATACTAAAAATAATCAAATTAAAATAGTAATAGTATTTCTCAATCTTTTTCTCTTGCCAATACACAGACAGTACCACTACACATGCAAGTCCACGCTCTCGCTAATTCATCTATAGTAGGCGAGGGAAAAATCCACCAATAGGAGAGCTGCAGCGAGGCTAGGAAAATGGAGTACCTATTCCTATTGGTAGATATACGAGTATATCTCGCTCAACGCTCCACTGAGCCACCAGGCTACCGACTATGGCTAATTGTTAGTAATTGACTATTTCTTGGAGTCTTGGTAAAAGCACTCTAAGCAATTAACAACTTTACTGTGAGTCAAATGGATTCCGTACCCTTGCCAAGATGCATTACGCTAACTAGAGTTTCTGTTCGTTCCGTTTTTAAACCAATCGCGTCACTGGTAGATCACGTGACTCTTCGTATCACGTCGTCTACCAGCAGTGTTACCAGATTTAGAGGTTTTCCCTAAAACTTAGAGGTTTTTCTAGGTCGTTGAGGTTTTTTCGAGGTTTCGATGTCACTAAATCTGTCTAGGGGATTTTCTGAAGGATTCTCACAATTCTTACCAACCGTGAATTTCTTTTAAAATCGGTCAATAACACTACTACTACACTGACATTTTGGACAAATTTAAAGGAAACTTACGATTTTGTAGTTAAGTTCAATGTACCAATAAGTACCTAATAAGTTCTAATAAAAACTTGATATCAATTTAGTATTTAGTAACTGTAAATATTATGTAGCTTGTATGTAATAATCCTTATATTTTAGATAAATATGATATACAAAAATGGTCAGAGGTTTTTTATCAATCGTACTCTAGAAACTAGGGTTTTTTAAATACATCTAAGGGGGAAGGTGCAAAAAAATCTGGCAACACTGTCTACCAGTGACGCGATTGGTTTAAAAACGGAACGAATAGAAACGCTAGTTAGCGTAAGGCATCTTGGCAAGGGCATCTGAGTCGATTCCTCCTCCCATTACAGAATGGAATACATTTCTTTTGGGAAGTAACCCTACCTACAGTATCTGAAGGGTTGATTCTAGCCACATACGTATCTCGATATCGTCTAATATGGTCCTCTGCAGCAATGGCGCGATCGGGAACAACCGGATGACCTCCTTAAGCACCATATCCAAGTACGGCATCTGTTTCAAATCCTCGTCGCTCACTTCACGGCCCGCATCATCGCCTAATACGCTCTTTATTTCGGCGTATAGTTTTTTCTAAAAATAATTTAAAAAAAATAAGGATCTTTAACCATAACGCGGAGCAAACGTCGAGCGTCCAGTGGCGCCCTCATGACTATTATTGTGTTTTCTAATTAACTAAAGAATTTCCTTGCAATCAGACGATACGTTTTTGTAGCGCAATTAAAAACACAATTTATGGGATACGTAACAAACTTTAATAACAATTACCCTTTGAGTAGTCAGCTTAATGGGAAAAGGTGGTCAGTTTTTTCCGTTAAGTTGATAACTCGAAGGTGAATTGTTATTAAACTATGTGATATATCCTATAAGTTGTGTTTTCATTTGTAGTACAAAAACCTACTCACCAATTTCAAGAAAATACTCTAGTTTATTAGAAAACACAATAATAGTAATGAGGGCGCCACTGTACATCCGGCTTACGCTCGGCGCTTTCTTAAACGAACTTGAACTAAATGAGGTAAGACGATAAATTGATTGATTTAGTTCAAGTTCGTAGCCCAGTGTCGTACGCGTACATTACGTAAGCAAACCAGAACACGATGCGACGCGATTTGTTGACAGCTTAAAGCGAACCGCCGCCGCTTGAGATCGCGTCGCGTCTCGACACATAATTTAATAAATACACCAGGTTAGACAGGACATAGGTTACCCCCAGGTTAAATTATTAACAAATGTTAGATTTATATGAGAACTGAAAATTTTTACTAATTAAAATCACAAGTGGTTCTAAGCTAGTAATGGCTGGTTTAAATCAAAAGAGGTTTAAACATGTGGTAGACGAGAAGTTGACCTAAAAAAAAAACTAAATTTGAACATGATCAGGTTGCTGGCGGGGCCATTAGGGGGTGACTGAGTTTGGGGGGAAATCGTTAGTTCAAGGATGAAGGTGACAGGGAACTGCATAATACTCTACCTGGCATTCTGGATGAATGGCCATCATTAGCAGAAGAAACGAAGTTACCTTTGCTGATGCCTCCTGACTCTGAAAATGATCATAAACTTTAATAAAGTATATGGATAATAATTATAAAAGGTCCAACAGTTTGCCCATTTCGGGCGTACAATATTATAGCAAGTAAATTTATTATATTAAAACAGTCTTAATCAGGTAAACATCTAAAATATTTATTTAAATTTAAAAGCTTTATTTTAAATCTAGTCCCATCTAGCGATGTAATATGTTCAGGCAATAATGGTTAAATATTTTAATTCCAGATACATATGCGCTCTTACTAAGTATAAAGCTAGAAGGTCTAACTGTACATACATCGTATTTAAATTGGGATCGGATATTCCTTTTAGAGTCGCTTTTTTCTTATAAAAATGTCATTTTGGTCTTTAACAAATAAACAAATTTGTAGTATGTAGATACACGTTAGAGTTAATATTTTGTTATCTTTAAAAATGTCTCTTAGGGATCAATCTTGCGATAGCAATCTTCTCTTACACTTAAACTGGAATGCTACTAGAGGAACAGAGGGCCCAGACAAGATGCACTACGCTAGCTAGCGTTTCTCTTCGTTTAGTTTTTAAACCAATCGTGTCACTGGTAGATGACGTGATACGAAAAGTCACGTGATGAGCCAGTGATGCGATTGGTTATAAAAGTAAAGGAATAGAATCGATAGTACGTTTTTTTAGCATGGCGCCAGTTATATATAATAAAATCCCAAGTAGTATAAGACAGCAAAAAATCCATAGATTTAAGAATGAGCTAGCTGAACTTCTGATAGATAAATGCTATTATTCAGTCAAGGATTTTCTCAGTTAGTAACTAGGCCATTATAAATCATATCTAAGGACTGTAGTCTATGTAGAATAAGTTTTCTTATTTTTATATTATGTTTTTACTCTTAAATTTTACTATCCTGTTTTCAAAAATAATCAGGACTCTAAATTTGTACACCTGCGGGTAAAGCATAGTGATTCATACCATGTACTACTATTTTCCAACCAACTCTGTACCTATGTTCATGCAAATAAAACTATTTCTATTTATATTTCTATAGTTAGCGTAATGCATCTTGTCTGGGCCCTCAGTGCTGCTCGGCGGCAGGTTAAACATGAATACTTTATATTGACAGCGAAAAGCGATCCTGTTGTGACATGGTTCTAAATGTACTCACCGTTGTGAATATAGTAAAAGTCTCTTTCAACAGTTCCTCATAATCAGGAATCGCATTTGCCAAAATTAACTTGTCCACTGCACTGTACGCATGTTCTGTGCGTTTATCGTCATTGTTGTTGGATGCATCTATTCCTTCGCCATCCAACTGCAGTGTTCGTAATCTGTGTTGGACCACGGCGTCGCTCATGGCTAAAGAATTGTTTGAGAACTCCTTGTGGCTCGTATAGTAATGCGAGAGCCTGAAGATCGGCTCTATTTGGAGGTACCACGTTGTAATTCTCATGAATGTTTCCAAATATATTCTGTAAATATAATAAGCAGACCTAGGAATATTCGGGGGAAATTAAATGACAGCTAGGGATTACCTAAATCGATAAACTCAATTATCGATGCTTTTCCCATATATCAGTGATCGCTCCAAGTTTTGTTTGTAAAAATAAAATTTGATTGAAAGTATGCAATGAAACAAAATAGCAAAATAATTCTGGTTATTCTTTATTTTAAAAGGATTTTTTAACCTTCACTCATCACCATCATATATTTTTCCATTTGTGAATTTCAGAATGACTGTCCCATTTACGATTGTTAAAATAAACGACTAGAATTTGTTAGGAGTAAAAACAATTATGACGATGATGAGTGAAAGTTATAAATCCTTTTAATAAAGAATGACCAGAATTATGTTGCTATTTGGTTTAATTTGCATACTTTAAAAAATAAACTATTTTTACAATCTAAACTTGGAGCGATCACTGGTATATGGGAAAAGCATCGATAATTAAGTTTATCGATATAGGCAATCCCTAGCTGTCATTTAGTTTTGCCCCGTATATTCCTAGGTCTGATAATAAGTAACCTTGTACAGTTGTTTATTATTAACCTTCAAAAAAAATGACTGTCGTCGCTGTGATTCCTCAGAATGCGGACAAGGCAGGACACTTTCTTGTAAACAACCCGATGTGTTTTCTCAACGGATATAAAAATGCAATATAGTACAAGGCCGGTAAGAAGTCAACACAAACATGAAGTTTCTGACTATTGAAATTTTATTATTACTTATTAATTCCTCCTCCCATTTCAGAATGGCATACATTTATTTTGGGAAGTAACCCAACAGTATCTGTAAGGCAAGGGTCTCTGAGTCGATTCCTCCTCCCATTTCAGAATGGCATACATTTTGGGAAGTAACCCTACCTACAGTATCTGAAGGGTTGATTCTAGCCACATACGTACCTCGATGTCGTCTAATATGGTCCTCTGCAGCAATGGCGCGATCGGGAACAACCGGATGACCTCCTTAAGCACCATATCCAAGTACGGCATTTTTTTTTTAATTTAAATTGTTGACAGCAGTAAAACAATGCTAAACTTATTTGTTGCGTGTGAAGGAATAGTAATAACAGCATTGTTTGACAGCTGTCAACATTATCCATATTTAGAAACTTCATGGTTGTGCAATGTGTCAGGATTGACTTCTTATCGGCCGCGCACTATACAGGGTGACTCCTAAGTGGTGAACAAAATGATCACCTCTGTGTTCTACTCACGAATATGAACAACTTTCACTATGGGACCAACTCTGAAATCACAAAAAATAAATCAGCTGCTTCATACATTTTGGTCGAGTACGTATTGAACTTTTCTATGAAACAGCTGATTTTTTTTTTCGTGTTTATTTTTGGGTAGAGCACAGAGGTGATCATTTTGTTCACCACTTAGGAGTCACCCTGTAGTATTGCTGTCAGTCACACAGAATGCGCTTACAAAAAATGGCAACAAATATCAGGCGACTGCCTCACACAAATTAAACGAGTTCCGAACTCTCACAAGAGATTCAACTCTTCACTACCCAAAGCATTGGTCGCATCGGGTCTTTACGGAGAGCTCTAAACAAAGGGCTGTAACAACAGATCAGCAAGGTCGATGTTGCACACCCATATCAACACCCCCCAAACTAAGCAAGATCTCATTGATCGAGTCCTACGATATGAATGATTTTTATAATAGGCAAAAAAAAGTGCATGAATTAATAAATTCTGTTTTAGTTATAAGTGACTTAGGCCCGTATTAATAAACTAATCTCAACTCTAATGCTCGTCTTGAGATGTGTCAAAAATGACAGTGTTCTATGGCTTGACGTTTACTTTGACGTATCTTGTAACGGGCATCTCAGCCAAGATGAGTTTATTAATACGGCTCTTAATATTGTATGTCCGTGATGGATAAACTGTTGGTCCTAATTATATACTTGTTAACATCTCTGTACACGGTTAAACAATAAACTTCATTATATTCCATTCCCCTCATGTGCAAGGATCGGAAAAACGCCCGTCATTTTGAAAACATAACTCTGTTCCGTACAGCAGAGACTTCCTTATGTCAATAAAATTTATTATTAGGTAATTTATTATTAGATATTGTATATAGAGATATTTACCGACTCATAAATGGGTCCTAAAATTCACGTCGTTATGAAATCAAAACGAAAATTTTGAAGAAAAAAAAACGACATTTATTTTGCTTGGCGAAAGTGTTTGTTTTTCCATAACCATTCCGGTGTCATTCATAATTTTCGCTGAATACATATTAATTATGGTATAATAAATCTATAAAATACATCAACAGAATCATTATTAACATCATAAGGAAGTCTCTGCTGTACGGAACAGCGTTATGTTTTCAAAATGACGGGCGTTTTTCCGATCCTTGCTCATGTGAAAGCACTTCTTACTGCGAAGTTTGATCCATAACAGCCTGGAGATGAGGAATGTCCAGCGTCTGCGCTCTGGTCAGGCCGAACAATGTCTCTGGAAACCAGACGTTTCAATTACTGTTTATTTTCTTTAGACTGCGCCGAGCTAACGTCGAGCGTCCAGTGGCGCCCTCATTACTATTATTGTTTTCTAATTAACTAAAGAATTTCCTTGCAATCAGACAATACGTTTTTGTAGCGCAAGTAAAAACACAATTTATGGAATACGTAACAAACTTTAATAACAATTACCCTTTGAGTAGTCAGCTTAACGGGAAAAGGTGGCAACTTTTTAAGAGTTTGATAAAAGGCGTGAAGGTATGTATGTATGTAATTAATTGGGATTTAATACACAGTATAGATGAATTAGCGAGAGCATGGAATTGCACATGTAGTGGTATTGTGTCTTTATAGGCAAGAGAAAGAGAGAGGGAAGTACTTAAGTATTACTCTCTCTGTTTCTCTTGCCTATACACACACCATACCACTACATATATGCAATTCCACGCTCTCGCTAATCCATCTATACTAAAACTCACGGCAAACTGTGTAGCTCGTAGTCTTCACCACCTCCTCGTACACGTTAAAGGAACCGCCAGAGTCCCTGGACCTAAGCCTCTCCAACAGGCATCCCACTTCTCGGTGGAATACGTCGTTGTATCCCTTAGTGGCATAATTTGGGCTGATGATCTTTCTGCGCTTTCGCCAAACTGGTCCTTAAAGTATAGATAAAACCCATGAGATACCTATTATCAGACATAGGAATATTCGGGGCAAAATTAAATGACAGCTAGGGATTGCCTATATCGATAGACTGTCCCATTTAATATTGTTAAAATAAACTATTACAATTTGTTAGAAGTAAAATCAATATGACGATGATTAGCAGTGTTCGGAATTTTCACGGCAAAACAAAAGACTGTCGCAAATTTACTAGGGTAAGAAATAATTTTTCATCGATATCGATAGTAAAATAAATAATGGTCCACCAAATAAATATAAATATATTATAAAATACATTAGGTTTGTGTAAAGTTATATCGAAACAGATTCAATTTCTTCTTCAAAATCCACATCAGTACACACAGCAGCACATGTCATTTTATTTGGTTTCTGATAGTGATAAGAGTAGATAGTCATTAATTTTTCGACGTTCTCTGGGAGTAAACGGTTCCGTTTATCACTATAAAGCCATTTATGTACACTGAATGATCGTTTTTTTTTTTTTTTTTTTTTATGGCATCGAGTAGACAAACGAGCACACAGGCCACCTGATGGTAAGTGGAAACTGTGACCCATAGACATTCGCAATCACAAGACTGCAATGCAATCCTAAGACTGCAAATGCGTTGCCAACCTTGAGGCTAAGATGGAATGCCTCTATGCTAGTCATTTCACCGGCTGTCTTATCCCCAAACCGGAACACAACAATGCGAACACTGCTGTTTGGCGGTAGGTTAATGGATAAGATGGTGGTAGCGATCCGGACGGACCCTGCACAAGGTCCTGCCACCCCGTCGTTCCACTTCACTCGACGTCAAAGGGGCAAATTTGCAAAATTCATTGTAGGCGGTTTGTTGTTCACCTTTTACACTGAATAATCTGTGAATTACTGTTTTTTTTTGCATATTATTTTAAATTATAAAATATTCCATAGTACTTAATTCTCGATATCGATGAAAAATTATTTCTTACCTTAGTAAATTTGCGACAGTCTTTTGTTTTGCCGTGAAAATTCCGAACACTGATGATTAGTAAAGGTTAAAAATCTTTTTAAAATAAAGAATGACCAGAATTATCTTGCTATTTTGTTTCATTTGCATACTTTAGAAAACATTTTTTTTTTACGCAATAAACTTGGAGCTATCATTAGTATATGGGAAAAGCATCGATAATTGAGTTTATCAATATAGGCAATCCCTAGCTGTTATTTGCCCTCAATAATCCTATGTCTGATTATTATATTTGCAACCCCCAACTTTAGGGACTAATATCTCTTACCCCAACTGTGAACAACTGTCATTCCATACTATATTTGTGATACTTTTAGGTATTATTGTATTTTATAATTGGAAAAAAATACCCTCTTTTGGAGTTTCTTGCGGCGCTTCTTCTCCGCAATCATGGTCTTATCCGAAGCGCTAGTAAATTCACTCCATATTACCGACGTGTAAAAGAGCCCGTATGTGGCCAATTTACTGCATTTTGAATACATTTTGAGTGACATGTGGTATCCTGAACGCAGCTTAAACATTCACTTCACTCTTTCCGACCTCTATCATCTTTCTCTTTTCTATATCCTCGTGTAACGTGTGTTTCGGCTCCGTGAAAATTAAACCAGCATTAATTAATTACTGCATTTTATTAAGATATCACATGATAGAATAGAAAAAACGTTATTAACATTTGCATCTTGACTAGGGACCTCTAAATACTTTGTTACCACTACAGCTACGGATGCCTGCCCAGTGATCCAGGCAGCGTCCCTACCTGATCCAGAAAGGATGCCATCGCCGAGGTGTTCCACCAAATACTTGTATTGCGGCCCTTTCGCGCTGGTCTTGTTGCTCATGAGAAGAAGCTAAAAGTAAAATGGTAGATTGTTAACTAAGGGATGAAAGTAAAAATAAATATAAATAAATAAATATAAGGGGACAATCTCACACCAATTGACCTAGTCCCAAACTAAGCTCTAGGCTTGTACTATGGGTACTAGACAACTATATAAATACTTATATTGAGAAATATATACTTAAATACATTAGAAAACATCCATGATTCAGGAACAAATCGCGCTCATCACACAAATATCTGCCCTTACCGGGATTCGAACCCAGGAACGCTAGTTTCGTAGGCAGGGTCACTACCCACTAGGCCAGCGCGTCGTCAAAAGTGCTCACACGCATCCCGAGATATGTAGGCACTGGGCCTACCGGCGGTGATCGAGAAGCGAGTAGAGCCAGCGATCAACAATAAGATCGATCTTTTGTTGGAGGGAGAGAGTGCCAGAGTAAAGTAAGTAAAAGTAAAGTAAAATATTTATTTTCCAAAAATACAGTGCAAATATCAATAATACCTTTGACCCCACACTAGGCTAGGCCTGTGTCGTGGCAGTCAAAAACCATTAAAAGAATTACCGAGGGATAGCGGTCTGTAACCAAAAGATTATATAATGCAAAATGAAAACAAAATAGAAGAATTTAAAATCAACACTAAAATATTCATCAAGTGAGTGTGTGTGTGTGTGTGTGTGTGTGTGTGCGAAGGTGCACATGAAAATTTGAGCGTGAAGAATTCCTTGCAAACGAAGGAGCGTAACTAGAAGTAGTCGCCCAATATTTAACTTAAAACATTCAAAACTCTCTCAGACTCACTGTAATCCCAGCTAAGCAACAGTGTCTGAATACGCTTCTTGGCCTCAAAAACACGACAATACCTTATATCACACGCCGCGACAATTTCATTGTAAATATGAGGAGTGATCAACTATTCATATTTGTGGCTGTTTTATTGACTTGGGATCTATTTCTTTTGTTTGTTTCTTGAAAGAGAGAATAGTCTATCGCTAACAGCTGCCGCAGCAACCGTGGGACGAGTGCCTAAAGAAGCTTCAGTCGCTGGCGCGCGCGCAGGTTGGACGGTTGTGTGATAATATATTTTTTCACGCGATGATCGAGCTGGATCGCTTGCCTCGCGCAGCCGCCGCGGTCTACCTAAATTCCATCGAACATTTGCCGCGCGAGCCAATGTTCACGCGACACTGGCTCGCGCGGCTGCCGCGCATAATGTATACACACCTTTAGGTTAGGCTGCACGAGCGGGGGGCACCTAGTGGTGCATAGCCATTAGCCCACGGTTAAGAGTCCGTCATACCCCCCCCCCCCCCTCCTAAGCGCGGGGGTGTGATCTCAAAAACAGCGGACGAACGAGTGAATGTCGCAGCGACACGTCGTCAGAGCGAACAAAACGCATTTTAGCGCGTGCATTTTCGATTTGGCAGCATGGCTTCTGTGTGCTGAAATGTGTTTTGTTCGCTCTGACGGGACTACTTAAACTCGCCGCTGCGACATTCACTGGTTCGTTCGACCGACCGCAGTTTTTAAGAGAATCACACCCCAGGCCATACATTACGCTTACCTTAACGTCGTCCGGATCAAATACGCAGAAGTTCAAATCCGTCCCTAACCAGAACCGAAATGTATTCCCATATTTCTTCTTGAGACGACCAATGACGTTAAGAGTTTCTGAAAAAAAGGAGGTGGGTGACTGCATTTTGTGGCTTTTTGTGTGATCGATTTATAATAATTACCTAACATTTTGAATTTGTAGTAAAGAGAGTAATAGAGTATTTTGAAATTACGGTACTTGTAGAATGAGCCGATGGGGTACTCCTAACTCCCATGTAGGCATTACCAAGTAGATACAAGTATTAGTAGAGTGAGAAGACTTGCGGCGGTAAGCTGCAAAACCTCTTGGGTAGTAGAATAAATAAATAAATAAATAATATCAGGGGACAATCTCACACCAATTGACCTAGTCCCAAACTAAGCTCTAGGCTTGTACTATGGGTACTAGACAACGATATAAATACTTATATAGAGAAATATATACTTAAATACATAGAAAACATCCATGACTCAGGAACAAATATTCGCGCTCATCACACAAATATCTGCCCTTACCGGGATCGAACCCAGGTCCACTAGCTTCGTAGGCAGGGTCACTACCCACTAGGCCAGCTAGGTCGTCAAGCTAGAGCATTCCAAAGAACACTCTAGAAAGAATGAAATACGTACGGTCGGAAGATACGAAGAACTCCCAGGCGTTGCCAAGTATGGGCAGGGTGGGGGGGCCGGGCACACGGCGTGCGCATGCCAGCAGGTGGTGGTTCTTCACGCGCCAGTGAACCCAAAGCGCCACTCCCACGCTTATAAGTAGCAGGATCCAAATCATTCTGGAAACGTCTTTGTTTTATATTACAAAATCTCAAAGAAAGTGGTGGAGACTACTGGGATTTTTTCCCAACCGTTACCAGTGATAACAATAGATAGGACAAAAATCCCAGTTGTTACCAACGGTAACACACAGGTAAAAATATTAAGATAATAGGTATGTGGAATTACCTCTTACTGTATAACTTACCTACTTGATTAAGCGGAAAACTACATTAGGTAGTGTTCCTATGCGGATAGATGTTTAATTACGCTTGAAATTAAGGCGTGATAATATCATAATTATTTTAATAACTAGTGTAACTAGTAATCGAAGGTAACCTTGGTCTACCAATTACAGGATAGCGGCATAAAAAGTTAATAAGATAATTATGTTGTTAATAGGTAATTCTGTAGCTCTGCCTACCCCACTCTGGGTATGAAGGTGTGAGTTTATGTATGTATATAGGTGTATAATTATAATAACAGTGAAAAACTTGATTTGTTAGATCGATTTTCCAAAATCATTATATTAGTAAGGCGCTTTTCCTTTCGCATTATTCAAAGGTTTTTCAAAAATTGTAACGTATTCAAAAATTTCTCGCTTAAAGTATAAAGTATAGGTGCGTGCTAGGTAGAGGACTGACGTGTTTCGTGTTCGTGTTTTATCTCAATTCCATACATAGATACATTTAAACAATCTATAGGAGTTTACCTACATATATTATACCATACCTACGTTACAGTGTTTTTCGCTAACATCAATAATTTAACTTTCAGTACTACTGGTCTGCATGCATATATTTACAGGGTACATAATCTCGAAATATTTTTCCGAATATTAAAAGAAAACGGAAACTCAATTTTTTTAATACCGAAAATTCTTATTTTTACAAATCCGAATTCTCTTAGATTTTTTGTTTCAAATAAGCGCTTGATAAAATATTGTATAATATTTAACATGCATAATGCTCAAAAACTGTAAGAAATGTCCAACGAAGTCGACGGAGCTCCCCGAACGCGGAACTCCTTTTTCGCGTAGCTAAGGCGCTTTGCGCCTTGATGCAGCTCTGACCTAACCTAACCTAAGCTATTAAGGTGAGATTAACCTAGTTAAGTAATATCGTCGGCTTAGTGCAAGAAGTCACTAATGGCATAAAATCACTAAGTACAGGTACAAGCACAGGCGGATTCGCCGCGACTTACTCTTTCTAACGCACGGATCCATTTTTTTTTACATTTTATCATTTCGATGTTACAGCCATGACATTAAGTCATTAACTTAACTTTTTGCCTTATTGATTTGATGTAAATTGGTTTTAGACCATTACTAACTTTAAACAAAACAAATTTGTTATTTTTTATCTTTTTATTTTGTTTAAATATTCACTTTTGTTACTTATCAACTTTAAAAAATAAAACAATATGAATAAAGCTATGAAAGTATTTGAGCTAGAATTCATTATATGCATATAGTTACTTTTAGCAAACCGTAAAACGAAAATAAAAGTTATTATTATGCTTTAATGATTTTTAACAAAATGAGCATTGGATGCACATTACCACTTTTACTTTAGTATAAAATAACTAAAGCACTTTATAAAGTTAAAAAAAACTAGGAGACAGCATTAATGGCAATCAGAATGATTTTTTAAAGTAATTAATGATATTTATCGATTTTTGTTATGTCCAAAGACATGTAATTCACGTGATTAAATTATGGTTAGTGACTTTTGGCAAATAACTTGTATGAATTTGAACACCTTTAGTGAAATATTCTTGCACAACAGTTCATACTTCAACTCATTTATACCTACGAGTACGTCTTGCTCTCGCGGTAACGGGCGGGGGTTCGGCCACCGCGATCGAAGTCATACCGTTGCGGCTGCGACCGGGGATGGACGTTACGCGAGAAGTTAGTGATTTCTTACAAAATGAAGCGAAATGGTATTAAATTTAAGGCAGGACGAGGATCTTTGATGTTAGAAAAGATTCTAAATAAGGAGAATGAAAATCACAGCGTAACTACCTTTGTCATTTATTTATAATAAGATACGTGCAAATTATTTTATGCTGTTAAGTTGTAGGTTAAGTTGTAGCCGAAAAACATCGTCAAAACTCTATTTAGATGGCACGCTATCTATTTCAAGAATGTACGAACTTTATACAGAGGAATGCAAAAAAGCGTCTCGGACTTCTGTTACTATAAACGTGTACAGAAATGTATTTGGAACTGAATATAATTTGGATTTTCACAAACCAAAAAAAGACCAATGTCTAACATGTCATAAGTATAACAGTATCAAAAATACAAACGGACCCGATCTTGAATCTTGGAAACAAAAATATGACTTACACATTTCACTAAAAGAACAAAGTCGAGAAGCCAAAGAATTGGACAAAATTCGTGCTAATGAAGATGAAAGCTTTAATTCAATAACCTTAGATTTACAATAGGTACTTCATATCCCAAATGGAACTGTTTCTATTCTTTATTACCTACGCAAATTGAATGTGTACAATGCTACCATTTATGAAGCTCGCACTCCCAATGACGGCTTTTGTTACCTCTGGTCTGAGCTGGATGGCAAAAAAGGAAGCGATGAGGTGGGTACGGCTTTGTATCTATGGATAAAACGTCTCCCATCTACTGTAAAAGAGATTTCCATATTCACTGACACCTGTGGAGGCCAAAATCGTAATCAATCCCTTTTAAGCCTGCAGTTGTATTTAGTTCAGACAACTCATCTCGAGGTAATAGAACATAAATATTTAGAGTCTGGTCATACACATATGGAGGTAGATAGCATGCACAGTGCGATTGAGAACCAATTGCGTTTAATGCCAGTGTACTCAATGATCGACTTCTGTAATGTTATTCGATTAGCAAGATCAAACAGAAAAAATAAGAAAAATGAAACCCTGAAAAAACCGTACGAACCGATAGTTATGAATCACACAGATATTTTGAACCTAAACGACTTGAGAGATAACTTGATGCAGAATCGATCGATTGACGTCAATGGAGAAAAACTGCGATGGCTTAAAGGGAAATCTTTTCGACTAGAGAAAAAAAGGCCGAATGTTGTTTTATACAGATACGATTTCAAATCTGAGTATAAAGAATTTCACGTATTAAAAAGTAATACATCCCAATCTATGGCCCCAATAAAACAACTGCGAAAACTTAAGCTTGAAAAACCCATACAGGGTTTCAATTATAAGCTTACAACCAAAAACTGCCAATCACTCTAGCTAAAAAAAGGACTTACTAAAAATGTGCAATGAAAAAATTATACCCGCGGAACTTCACCACTGGTACCAGAACTTGCCAGCCAAAGAAAGTCGTGATTATGTACCTGAAGAAATGTCTTCAAACTCAGAAGACGAAGAGTCAAAAAGATGGATGACTAGGTTTTTTAACTCTTTTTCGTACACACAGCAACACATCTAGCTATACACTTCAGAAATCTGAAATATTGCATGAAAGAGAGTCGCTCTAGAATGCGTATGTTGTTGACATAATACACATATATACATCTCTTTCTTTTTCTCTCTGCTCTGTCTTTAATGGTTAGTTAGGTGTGATGTTGTGTGTACTTACAGTATTAGTTCAAAATCAAAGGCTGATCTCTTTATTTTAATACTTTTAGAAGTTTTTATGTTTTATAACAGTAAGTAAGTAGTGCTTGCTGTGAGTGTCTGGGATTATAATATAATATTAAGTTCCTCTATAAAAAAAATACATTTTTTAGTTATTTTAATTTGGAGTTACAAATAACGCCATTTTGAGAATTTTATGTTATTGTTGTGGTTTTGTTGAGTTTATATCTGTGAAGTAGAGTTTTTAAAACTGTTTATGCAATGTTAATTAGTAAATAATGTTCATAAAGTTTCTAAGGTAATAATTAAGACTGATGAAATCAAATTTCTCGTTTAAAACTGTGTTTCTCGATTTAATCGTGATTAAAATAAAAAATAACTAATTGTAAGTTCCCTTAAAGCGAGAAAGACAAAAAGTCACTAACTACATATTTAGGCTTTTAAAAAAGTTATTTGGAATTATTGTACAAAGTTTTTAATTGGTTTTGACACTAAATATATTTAGCTAACCACTTGTGTTTAATTTTTAAATCTAGACCCGAACCTACAACAATAATGTTCATTTGACTAAGTCAAAACTTTGGGCCCGTTTTTCTCGGACTTGACTTTTTGTGGGTCAATGACTTCTTGCACTAAGCCGACGATATGCTCGTCATCTTACCTAACTGGTTCTCTATTGTTTGACCGAATTTCATATGCAATAATTTCATTTGCCCCAATTTCATATGACATAATTTTATATGCCATAACAAATCATGAGCCATAATAGTCATTTGGTATAGTTTCACTTGACATAATTTTTAGGTGTCATAACGATACGAATGCCATACTTTTCATTTTCCCTGTTATCAAGTGTTATAAAATTGTATGCTATAAATGTTAAAGGCCATAATTATTTGCCATAAAACATTCAGAACTATAAAAAAAATAGGATCTGGCGCTTTGCTGGCCGCTCCCGCGGCACGCTCGCTTCACTCCCTCGGTTCGCGCGCTGCATGGTCGCCGTTTTACCTAACACTCCTCCTCGCTAACGGAGACCTTCCTTACAGTATGTAGGTAAGTTAGCTATTATAATAGTAGCATAGCTAAGTTATTATAATAGTAGTACGTAATCTAGACTATACCAGTACTTAGTAGATTGTTTAGCTGAGGTGAAAGTCACCATTATTTCACACTATACAGTCACTAGCAATAATATATTATCCAATATTCGTCGCAAAAATATCCGACCCGTCTATATTACTAGAGGTACAGTCAGCATCAAAAGTAGCTAAGCAGAATAACATGCTCAAAATGATCTAGAAGACTTATTCTTTTGACAATAGAGTCGAGTGCAGATCATTTTGACCTCTTCGGTTCCGTGGCTACTTTTGTTGCCGACTGTATCAGAGTGTGTCAGATATTTTTGCGACCAATGTTGGATAGTATATTATTACTGGTGACTGTACTATAAATAATTAGTGTGAAATAGGTGCCTTTCATTCCTCGGTTTACAATCTATATATTATATATCATAATTACTAATATTAAGTTCAAAATATATGATGATATCATAATACGTAATGGTCATGCTCATGTCATGCATGATATATAATATAACCTAACCTAATGGGAGTAATGGGTAAAAGGTAAACTTTAAAAAAACTGGAAAACTTTAAGGCTCCAAAAATAAATCCAGTATATATTATACCTTATAGCGAGTGTGTATTTTGAACTTTATAATTTATGATACGATCTCCTATAATTTATGCCACACACTTTAATTTAAATTATTTCGAACAATACAATTTTTGTTCATTAATAACTATTTCTTAATGTTGTATCAACAAATCTAATTGAAGTACAGTATCTATATTTAAACTACTTTGAAAGTGCGCGCACGTTTTCTTTATAATGGACTATTAGGACTAGCGTTGAAAATGATTTGTAAAATAATATATATACCTATCTTTCAAACGCCCCTGTATTTTTAAATAAAATACAGAATCTTTCGCAAGTTTAAGTTTTTTAAGTGTATTTTACCATGTATTTTTCGCAGTATTATATTACACCGAGACATTATTGATTCGATTACATAATTTATTTCCCTTTGATTGTTTATACGAAAAGTGCATATTTCAGACAAACCTCTAATTGGTTTTATTTGAAAATTAAATGTACCTATTCCATAGGAAATATAAAAATGTATCTTTCGAAATTTTCATCTCTTATTAGGACCCGATGTTATAATGTTTTAAAATATCAATCTTACCTCTCGTCAATGCGGCCACCGCAAACACGCTACACTGCAATTTAGGTTTAAATTGTATAGTTTAAAACTCTCACATTAACAGTGTTTCCGTGACAACAGCCGGTGTAACCCTGTCGAAACTTCTGATGCATTACAAAAATAACAAGGTATACTACCTTTCGTTGTTGTCGCATGGAGAACTGGTTTTGATAATAGTACCTTTAATACGGTTGACGACTGCCTGCAGTCGGTGAATGTACAATATGCACTTGTCAAGGCATGTAGATCGCGTCGAAAATTTTTCACGACTGCGTCTAGTGGCGAGAGCGAGATATATATCTTTTCAGCCTTGTTAATGGTTGGGCTTTGTTTTAAAAATAATTATAACAGTACAGGGTGATTGAGTGTTTGGTTCATTACTTTTAGACGGGAAGAACTTAAAAGAGAGAAAGAAGGTCTTAAGTTACTTAACATATAAGTTGAAAGTATGATTTTCCAAATCTTAAATCATGTTAAATATATATATATTTTTTAATAAACTCGTCATCGTACATAATGGCTCCGGTAGTAGGTAAGTAAATCTGCCCAGCCATTTTCTCTATTAACTCTAAACACTTCACTTCGACCACGCGTTGGCCTTGCATTGGGTCCGTGGTCTTCCGACACTAAGAAGTTTGTAAAAGAGGTGTCGGTAAGACTTATTTTGGCGGCGGGTGATCTAACACTTGTATTTTTTATAGAAATCATCTTGTATTGGAAGTTGGAAGTCTTTTTTGGTGTTTTAACCCTTTGAACGACAAGTGGTCGTGTACCGTCGTGCCTAGGACGTCATCGACCCATATAGTGGTCACAGATACAGTGCAAAATAGACCCGAGTATTTGTGACGTAAGGTTTACATTAGCTGTGGTTTTCAGCTGTCATTGGCGTGTAAGGACGACGTCTGTATCAAGTCCAAGGCGTTCAAAGGGTTAAGAAAATTAACCTAATCTATAAGTCTTTGAAAAGTTAATGGATACAGAAAAATAATGGTCAAGTGCGAGTCGGACCTGCGCACGAAGGGTTCAATTACAGCATTAGCAAAAAACGGCTTAAAGTCACGTTTGTTGTATGGGACCCCCTTATATATTTATTTTATCCTGTTGTTACAGCGGCCAGAGAAATACATCATATTTGAAAATTCCGGCTTTGTGGGTCCAGCTCGCTACCACCATCTTATCCATTAACCTACCGCCAAATAGCAGTGTTCGCATTGTTGTGTTCCGGTTTGGGGATAAGACAGCCGGTGAAATGACTAGCATAGAGGCATTCCATCTTAGTCCTCAGGGTTGGCAACGCATTTGCAGTCTTAGGATTGCATTGCAGTCTTGTGAATGCGAATGTCTATGGGTCACAGTTTCCACTTACCATCAGGTGGCCTGTGTGATCGTTTGTCTTCTCTATGCCATAAAAAAAAAACAACTGTCTAGCTATCACGGTTCACGAGATACCTGGTGCCAGACAGGCAGACGGACGGACGGACAGCAGAGTCTTAGTAATAGGGTTCTGTTTTTGCCCTTTGGGTACGGAACCCTAAAAAGCAATTTTAGCTTGTGAATTTTTGGATGGTGAAACCATTGGGAAACATAATTTAGGACTTGCGATAGGCTCCAGATTTTTTTTTTCTTTTTTTATGGCTTTGAGAAGTAGAACAAGCACGCAGGCGGTACGCAGGCCGTGACGGTAAGTGGGACTCTCAAGACTACAATCTTAAGACTGCATCGAATAACCAATCACCCTGTATCAAATTACCACATAGTCACAATAGAGCAATCACCATTAGGTACAATGATTGACACCATAAGAACAAGGAAAAATAAAACATATATATGTAAAAGGTAAACCTAACTCACAGACATATATCAACGCACTGTCGAAACTACTGTACCTAGAAACTTGAAATTTGGTACAGGTGTCCTTTCATGATATAAGTGAGCACTAAAATAGTATATTGTTGCCTAGGCGCGGAAAGTAAGGGTTTTCCTGACGAGGTAGTTAGCAGGCCCAGCAATAGCGAGGCCTGCTAAAATACGAGTCAGGAAATCCTCGTTTCCACCGAGGCATACACAATGCTTCATCGATTTTTAAATTAAATTAATCTCAATGTTATTTTTTTCATGTCATATAATTTCAAATTAAATATTATCAGTTCTCATGTTATTTATTTAGTTCATATATGACTTAATAACAATAAAATCATCTTATACAGTAGGTAGTAGTTTGTGAAGTTTATTCAAGGGATGAAAAAAAAAACCTCGTAGGCTATGGCGGGAGCTTGCTTTGCTTCGCTCCCGCCATAGCCTTCTAACCTAACCTATTCGAGTCGGTTCAGGGTAGTGATTCTCTCAACAACATCGGTCGAACGGACGAATCATACCATATTATTTATCATATAACCCTTATACTAAAAGATAATAATGTATTATGTTGTATTGATTTTGTTATTATTGGTGTACCCTTATTATGCAGACAGTAATTTCGTTTTGTTTCACATAAATTAATCACAGAACATAAATAGTTTCCCACGAGTTTTATACTAGGTACTTTCATTGAAATAAAATACTATGAAAAAATACATTGAACAAGCAATATTCTTTTAAAAATAATTATATTCTTTGATAAGTTTATTAATTAAAAAAATCAATTAAGTATAAAATTCATTGAATAGATTTTCTATTGAATATGTATCATTCAAGTACTTAAATAGTTTTAGGAAAAAATAATATTCTAAGCAAAAATACAAGAACCAAATAGTATATGAAACATTTTCTGTGAAACAATATTCTGAGAAATTTCTGTCTGTAAAATAAGGGGACACCACATAACAAAAAATGTAAATAATATATTTAGGTATGTGTCCATTTGATAACGCCAACATTTCATTGGATGTTTGAGAAATAAACACTTAAGAACCTCGACGTTTCAACAATCGTGGTCACGAGTCTCCTCGTGATTAAGTCCCGTTTTATAGTTTTAGTTTGTGTGAAAATCGTGTTACTCTAAAGCAAGTTAAAGAGGGTGCCTTCGACTCCATGCTTGAAATACATGGATCGTTTCTACTCCTGAAACTGAACTTCTTCTGTTCCGTACCCCGTGGTCCCACTACTTCAAGCCACCGCTCTATTCGCTTTCGTCAGAAATTCGCCAGAAGCCGCATCCCCAAAACTAGGTAGGTTAGGCTCGTTAGGTACCTATAAACGCCCGAAGGGCAAGCCAGCAAGAAATAGGAGCCCTGCGGCGGCAGGTTGAAGTATTAGTATAGACTTCGTCTACGTAGATTTCAATTATCGCTATTCCCTAGCTATCGCCTATAAAAATTACATTCAAATCCGTCCAGCCGTTGCAGCATGAAGGAGCAAACAAACACACAAACTTTCGTGTTTATAATACTAGCTTCTGCCCGCGACTTCGTCAGTGTAGATGAAAAGTAGCCTTTGTGTTAATCCGGGACGACATGACCCGTGGACCCACTACTTTAACCCACTGCTCTATTTCGCTTTCTCAGAAAAAGTAGGTAGGTTAGGTTCGTTAGGTACCTTTAAACCCTGACGTGAGGCAGGGCTCCGTGGCAAGGAGCGGTGGGTGAAGTAGTGGGACCACGACTCGTGATCCAATCCGGGGAAGCTATCTCGTTTCTAAATTTCATACAAACCCGTCCAGCCGTTGCAGCGCGAAGGACTAACCAACACACAAACCTTCGCATTAATAATTGACCATACATATATGTACAGTTTGGCCATTATAAGAGGGCCGATTTGACAGCTGTCATCTTAGTACAAAAAATAACCTCAAACACATATTTTGTACTCAGATGACAGCTGTCAAATCGGCCCTCTTATAATAGCCGTCTTATAACGGCCAAACTGTAAGACAACGGCATCTGCAATGCACAAGGACCATTTTTTTTATGTCACCGCATTTAGCCTAAGCCTTAGTTGATAGTGCATTAAGTACGTCGGTGATAGGTACTGCTAAACTAACATGATGGAGCAAAAAAGGGTTTATTATTAAACAAAATCATAATTACTTGTAAATAAACAGAAAACAAACAAACGAAAGAACTTACAAACTTACTTAAAACTACACTAATCTAACAAACCGCTACCAGTGGGCATTGTTCCTAAAATGCTGGCAGCATTGCCACGTTGAATGGCAATAGGCGCTTTGATATTATCTTTAAAAATACGATGTGCTCCCGTTCCCCACGGTCCTAAATTTTCGAGCAAAATAGACTTAATATGGAAGGTAAAATAAAACTAATATTGATACAAACTTTGTATTTATTGTTTATGCTAACCTTAATAATATACAGTAATAGTAAAAACAAGATAATACAAAACCTACATACTCCCGTCCTAAGCCAAAAGGGCGTATCTACAATTCAATACATATAGCTAATTCTACTGTCTGCTTTGACGGTAAGCTTGCATTTACTAAAATGGCATATCATTGATTCAGTTTCCTATTTCTTAACTCATTTGTTTTTAGAATCATAAAACAAATAGAGACGCGTCATGTTCGAAGAATAATTAAAAGTAGCTCATGCGGTGAAAAATACTTTTCGATGAAATGAATACTCTGCGAAATGATTCGTTCCTTGAAATGTGCTTCGGTAATAGTATTTTTCGTAATCGTGTTATAATAGAGAGCTTTTTAGTCGAGTACCGTGTTTAGGCCACGAAGCTTGCTGAGTGGCCTAAGTAAGGTACGAGATTAAAAAGCTTGATTATGACACTATTGTGAACAATACTTTTTGTACGAGTTCATTAAAATTAATAATTTAAGTCATTAATACGAGTATATATAAGAAAACTAAAAGTAGATTTTTGACAGATGATGCGACGCTGCTACGTTCCGAAACGACACAGATTGGCAATTTTGTATCGGATCGAGGCTCCTTAAACAAGGACACATATTATATGGAAATCCGAAGTTCTATTTTCAAATTTTTTTCGGTTGTCTAGAGCGTATCGAAATAGTTATTTCGGTTGTCTAGAGCGTATCGAAATAGTTATTTCGGTTGTCTAGAGCGTATCGAAATAGTTATTTCGGTTGTTTCGGAAGTAACATCTAGACTATTCAACGATGAAAAGAGTGACGTTACAGTATTCTCTATGAAATCGTAATACACACATTTTAATCGACGAGTACAAAAAATATTATTCATGTAAAGCAGCGACCACCTTTTTTGACGCATGCTCTCCACACCGGTGCTCAAAATTCGCAGACGGTGCGTAAACAAAAGAATGTGTCATAGTAATAACATGGCGTCAATTTTGACGTAACGTGATATACGCAACGTTAAGCAGCGATGTGGGGAGCGTGCGTCAAAAACGGTGCTAATACGACGCGTCACTGCGATTTCGTACCGTCACCGTTTTTTAAGCATTGGTGTGGTCGCTGCTTAATATGAGAGAATAACAATTACACACCCGCGAGGTTAAAACGATCCGACTCTTAGGACAGTTAACTGCCCTACAGAGAAATGGTAGTAACTGAGGCCAAAGTTCTATAGCAAATGCAACCTTATTATTATCGGAAGACGATTGAAGATACTGCCTATTGGCTTATGAGGATAGTACACGTGGTTCAATGCTGCCAATGATATTACAGAAGTATAGATATGTTACGTTCCTAGTAAATTGCGTTTAAAAATAGTCGCAGTTGTATAGAACGACGAAACGAGCACACAGGCCACCTGATGGTAAGTGGAAACTGTGACCCATAGACATTCGCATTCACAAGACTGCAATGCAATCCTAAGACTGCAAATGCGTTGCCAACCCTGAGGCCTAAGATGGAATGCCTCTATGCTAGTCATTTCACCGGCTGTCTTATTCCCAAACCGGAAGACAACAATGCGAACACTGCTGTTTGGCGGTAGGTTAATGGATAAGATGGTGGTAGTGATCCGGACAGACCCTGCACAAGGTCCTAGAGAATGATAGACAGATACGGAAAACACGAGAGTAAGAGAGATAGCTATCGTCGAGAGTGGTCAATTGGGTTTTCAAATTGTGCGCGGTATTAACATATCTACATACATACACATACATACATAAGCTCACACCTTTATTCCCAGAGTGCGGTAGGCAGAGCTACAGAATTACTAACAACTCTAAAAACTTGTTAATAATTCTGTAACCACGTTTTGCACAATTAGGCTACGATGTTTACCAGTGTATTAGTGACAGGTTGCAAGCCCATCGCCTAACAGTACTACACAATCAACAACATAACCTCAACATTATCTACTTCCTCTTTATTATGTAATATCATTGAATGCTGCAAATCGTCTCTAACTACCTTATTATCGTACATTATAGAATTACAGTAATTCGTCAATTCCTTTCAAACGGGTAGTTGGGATGATCCTTCCAAAACACCGGCTCGATGACGCGGACGTTCCGGTTGAACTGGCCGATGGTAGCCACCTCGTCCTTGGTCAGGGAGAAGTCGAAGAGGTCCAGGTTCTGCGCCAGGCGGCGCTGGTTGGTGGACTTGGGGATGATGATCAGGCCTCGGTCGAGCTGGTTAGATTACACATGTTGATTAAAAAACTGGCCAAATGCGAGTTGGACTTGCTCATGAAGGGTTCCGTACTATTCTTATTATCAGAGCTAGGAATATACGGGGCAAAATTAAATGAACAGATAGGTATTGCCTATATCGACAAACTCAATTATCGATGCTTTTCCTATTACTAGTGATCGCTACAAGTCTTTTTTTTTAAATATAGCAACATAATTCTGGTTATTCTTTATTTTAAAAGGATTTTTTAACCTTCACTCATCATTATCATATTATTTTCTTATTGTGTATTTCAGAATGACTGTCCCATTTACTATTGTTATAATAAATAATCAGATTTGTTAGGGGTAAACAATAATGAACATGATGAGATTGATGAGTGAAGGTTAAAAAATACGTGTAAAAAAAAACCCGAAATAAATTGCTATTTTGTTTCATTTGCATACTTTCAATAAAACTTGGAGCGATCACTAGTATATGGGAAAAGTATCGATAATTTAGTTTATCAATAAAATATAAGCAATCCCTAGCTGTCATTTAATTTTGCCCCGTATATTCCTAGGTCAGCTTATTATACTCCTTTAAGTTTGGTATGAATTTTATTTTCATTATATGTCGTTACAGCAGTTATTTACTTTAGATAATCAACTAGTTAGTGAACTTTTGTTAAAAATGGACCCTAAATTTTATAGGCGTTTAAAAACAAAGTTTTATAACTTTGTTTGAACGCCGTTTATTTTTTCAAGTCCTTATTAAATAAATCTTTCGTTTTTAAAAGATGTAAATTATACATACAATTTGTACCTTAGTTTACTCGTTAACTATATGCGAAACTAAAAATTAAATTGTTTAGGAACTTTTTGATAGGTTGTCAAAATTTTAAAGTCTTAGGTTAGTTTTTATAAACTCCTGAATTTACGGTTAAAGAAAACAAGCGGGTTAGCGTTTCACGGTTGGGACACGATACATTTAGCTAACATATTTTGCTGATACAAAGGTAACCCATGTATGTACAGACAGCCAAAAAAGTGGTCTACCAGTTTTGACAAAAGTTTCTGTGAGATCTAATTATCGCTTAGGTTGACACTTGTCACTGTCATAATATTAATGTTACTGCAAGTGAACTTCAGCCGTAGGGTGGTAGACCTTATTTTTGGCCGAGTGTACATATAGGTATAGTAGGAACTTTATAAAATGTCGGAATCCACTTAAGAGCTAATTTTTTAAACAAGGATATTGTTTCTATTGTAAACTCCAACCGCAAATGACCAGTACAAAGTTAAAGGAAATAAATCACAAAATAATCCATTTGAATAGCGACTTTACCGCCTAAGCTAAAAGATACAAACTATAATGACGGAACAAGAAACATACTGCATCTCACTGTTAATAACTAAATACTAATACTCAATTTCGTAAAGTATTGTAGCGAATGTGCTGTCACTTCAATTTGTACCTTCAACCTAAGGCAGCAAAGTCGCTATTCAAATGAATTCTTTTGTTATTTATTTCGTTCCATTTTGCACTGATCTTTTGCGGTTAGAGTTTACAATGGAAACAATACCATTGTTTAAAAGATTAGCTCTTAAATGGATTTCGACATTTTATACAGTTCTTACTATATCACTTGGGACAATCAACTAGGCTTCTCCGACGCAATCCACTAGTGGAGCGAACAGCACTCTGGTGTCCACCGTTATCCACCGATGGTCTGGGAGGATCCTTTGGCACTTGCAACTCTTTTAGGATCCACCTTCTGCTTTACCATTGGATCAAACAGCATTCAGGGAATTTGAGAAGATCCACCACCCGATCCCAATCTATGTAATAAAAGGCAAACCTGACTCACTGATTTTGAAATTTGGTACCCGGGTTCCTACTTTCATGATGTAAGTGAGCACTAATACCCGTATTTATAGTCAAGGAAAGTAATTACTTGAGTATTAGTACTGTCAAAAGTCATATAAAAATCGTTACTTTAGTCATTACTGTTACTCAAGTAATTACTTTTCTTGACTATAAATACGGGTTTTAGACAGGATGTAAATGCAGTTGAAATGCGCTCTTTGCGTAGTATGTGCGGTGTGAAACTGATTCATAGATCATAGACTAGAGTAAGGAATAAAAAAGTCAGCGAGAAATGTGGAATAAAATAAGATGTAGTGACTAAGATTGAAAAGGGCATCCTTCGATGGTTCGGTACATTTGGAAAGGATGGATGAAAGAAGATTGACGAAAGAGATATACAGATCGAAAGTGAGTGGACGGGTCGGAAGGAGTAGGAGGAGAGGAACTTTTTCGAGTCAAATCGGTGAAATACTGGAAAAGGGCCGAATCTTAAGTACCCGAAACCGACGTGCGTGCATGACTCGATGTATGAATGTGGAAGAAGCGAAAGAAATTTGTCAAGATCGTAGCAAGTGGAAAGAAGTGGTCTCTGCCTACCGCTCTAGGAAAAAGGCGTGATATAATGTATGTATGTATGTATCATCCTCTAAGGGGTTCAAATAGGGGGAAGAGAGGGGAACTTATTCTACGCGCACGAAGTCGCGGGCGTCCTCAAGTTATAACTTAAATATGAGGTAGGTTCAGGTTATGTTGGTTCTTCAGAGGGCCCGGAGGACCAAACCTCTCAGAAATATCTATCGCGGAGCTCCATCGACTGTGTTAAATTGGATTTAAAAAAAGGAAGGGTTCAATGGGTACTACTGGGAAAAAGGGTCACAGGATCCTCCCAGACTATCGGTGGATCACGGTGGACTCCAGAGTGCTGTTCGCAACACTAGCGAATCGAGTCGGTGGAGGCTAGTGGATTGAGGGTTTACTCCATTCTTCTGCAGTCGGATAAAAAAACCGGCCAAGAGGGGTGGTGGTGTCAAGTTTTGTACATTTTTGGCTATAAATCAAAAAGGACATAACAAAAAAAAAAAAAACGTGATTTTGAACGCTCATTCCCGAAATACCAGAATTTTAAAATACCAGATGCTCAATATACTTGAATCTCAAAAAATAACATTCAAATTTCGGTATCGTTGATTATGCTTACCTAATATTTAGAAGCTGGTGATTTGGGAATCTGGTAAAGAGAGTAGTCTGGTATTTTGAAATTGTGGTATTTTGGGTGTGAGCGATTTTGAAATTTGAAGATGGAGCCCTTTCATTATGACAACCCATTTGCTATAGGTAATCAAACAACTCTAATTTTTCAACCCCTCATTCTACCTCTAGACCCCTTTTCACCATTTTGCTACGGAAACCTAAAAACCAATCTCACCAGATATCTCAGCACCACCTGGCTCGTGGTCTTCCCGTACTTGTCCGCGATGGCGACGAGGGCGGGGTCGTCGACGCGCGGGGGGGGAGCGGTGCTGGTCTTCCGGGTCACCAGGAACCCGAACGGACTGTAGGCCATCACGGCCACCCCAAGCTTTTGGCAGTGGGAGACCAGCGGCTCTTGAGTGAGGGACGGGTTCACCTGGAATATTTAAATACTTAATGTACCTACCTCTGTAATAAGGCCATTGGAGAAGTTTGTATGAAAATAATTGTATTACTTTTATCATAATGGTTTAGCTATAGCCAGTTTAATAGAAATTGCCAAAGATGTAAACAAATTAGTAGTGTTTGACACATAACCTCAAATATATCATCAAGAGTGTTTTTATTTAAAACTAGAGCTGCCCGCCAGCAGCTTCACCGCTGCAAATTTCCGGCCTTCCTGTTGGATTTTCTATTTTTTCTTACATATAAACCTTATCCTGACAATAACGAACACAACAAAAAATAAATCAGCCAAATCGGTTCAGCCGTTCTCGAGTTTTGCGCTTACCAACACATTTACTGATTAAAACCTAAGTCGTGAACAAAATTATCACCTCTGTGTTCTACCCAAGAATATGAACAACTTTCACTATGGGACCAACTCTGAAATCACGAAAAAAAAATCAACTGCTTCATACATTTTGGTCGAGTACGTATTGAACTTTTCTATGAAACAGCTGATTTTTTTTTCGTGATTTCAGAGTTGGTCCCATAGTGAAAGTTGTTCATATTCTTGGGTAGAACACAGAGGTGATCATTTTGTTCACGACTTAGGTTTCACCCTGTATAAGATAAAATATCGTATGATTATAATTTAATCTTAAACATAATGTGAAAGTAAAAAAAAAAGAAAAAGAAAGTATTTTCTTGAAATTGGACGGTAAGTTTTTGTACTACAAATGAAAACACAACTTATAGGGTATATCACATACTTTAATAACAATTCACCTTCGAGTTATCAACTTAACGGAAAAAACTGGCCACCTTTTTCCGTTACGCTGACTATTCAAAGTTTATTTGTTATTTGTCACGTATCCCATAAACTGTGTTATTACTTGCGCTACAAAAACGTATCGTCTGATTGCAAGTAATTTTTTTAGTTAATTAGAAAACACAATAATAGTAATGAGGGCGCCACTGGACGCTCGGCGTTTGCTCGGTGCAGTCTGAATAATGCTCAAGAATACAGACGTGAAGTTATATGCGTGTGTGTGTGTGTGTTTGTGTGTGTGTGTGTGTGTGTGTAATATGCTCAAGAATACCTCTATCTGGTTAACGGCGGGCTTGACTTGGCTGTTCTGGAAGATCCTGTCGAGCTGCGTGCCGTTGAAGTTGGAGACGCCGATCGACCTCGCCAGCCCCAGCTTCTTCGCTTCCTCCATGCCCTTCCACGTGTCCAGGTAGTCCACGTTTGACGCGGACTTATCTGCCTGAAATGGAAATTGTTTTATCAAAAGCTAGCTGTTGCCCGGGACTAAAAAAGGCAGCCTTTGTTATTATCTAGCCGCAATTAGAAAGGGATTAGAGGTGACAGTTTTACCATACACTTACGTCAAAGTGCATATGAATTGACAGCTATTCCAATCCCAAACTAATCGCGGTTTCATAATACTTAATGATGCTATACTCGTAGCATTTTACTGGTGAAAGAATTTTCATTATCGGTTCAGTCGTTTTTGCAGAACGGCCGTTTTTAGCCAATAATGATGCATTTTGAGGTTATAAAATTGTTTACCAAATAAGACAAGTCAATTGGTACGGAGTATACATTTGGTTTCTATGTGAACAATACCTAGATATTACGATAGTTGAATTGCAAGTATAGCGATTGTTTGTTGTAAGCGGAAGATGGCGCTAGCGTCTTTGTGACAGCCAATCATGGTCGATAGCTTACGTTCATCGAGATCGGGAAGTGGATCAGGTACAGGTCGACGTAGGCCAGCCCGAGCCTCTGCAGCGACTCCCGCAGCGCCGGGACCACCTGGCGTTGCTCGTGCTGGTCGTTCCAGAGCTGAAAACCAAGCAGGATGATATTTTTGACCTACATACATTAAATCACGCCTGTTTCCCAGAGCGGTAGGCAGAGACCACTTCTTTCCACTTGCTACGATCTTGACAAACTTTCGCTTCTTCCACATTCATACATCGAGTCATGCACGCACGACGGTTTCGGGTACTGAAAGATTCGGCCCTTTTCCAGTATTTCACCGATTTGACCCGAAAAAGTACGCCTAGGGCGGCCCCTTCCGACCCGTCCACTCACTTTCGATCTATATATCTCTTTCGTCAATCTTCTTTCATCCATCCTTTCCAAATGACTGATGATTATGAAATGAATTTTTGACCTCTTGTAAATAAATCGTTGATGCGTAAAGCTTTCTATAGGATCGAGGACTACATCGAGGACTATTTATCAGACAGTCAAAGAAATTAATTCCTAGACCACTTAGGACTATGTCACAGTGACCTAATCAATCAAACGTAAGAAACATGTTATGATATTATTTACAGTGTCAACTTGACATAGTCCAAAGTGGACTAGGAATTAATTTACATGACTGGACAAAAATACCCAAATAAATAAATTATAACTTAGTTATAAAAACGTGTCAATATTGTAGGTATCCTGTAAACTTTATTTAATCTGGTTGTCTTGCACAGTCATAGATAAGTACAAATATTTTTATTTATTTATTTATTCGGTATCGTTATTCTTAGTTCTGACACGTTTTCCTAATCTTAAGAAAGTACTTTAGTTTATTAGAAAACAGAATAATAGTAATGAGGGCGCCACTGTACATCCGGCGTACACTCGGCGCAGTCTTAAGGTCTAAAAGTTTTCTTACCGTGACTGTACATGGCGCGGCGGGTTTGTGTGAAAAAAGTTATCGCCATGCAAAGACAGCGGTTTTTCAAAGTAATTATGCTAAAGTCGTCTATGTAGGCGTTTCGATGTTCCAGATTTTTTAATATTTCACACAGTGATTTAAGATTTCCCGCCATACAAAAAGTTTTAGAGTATGAAAAAACCTTTCAAATGACATATTATTGGTGCTTGTCATTATTGGTTTTTAGGCCAGAGTCCATAATGAATCTGGGCATCCTCCTTTGTGTGATGGAGCACGAGTATTATACCTATATATTTCTCTATCTAAGTATTTATACCGTTGTCTTGTACTTATACTATAGTCGACATCATAAATATGTTTTAACTTTAGTACCTTGTCTATTTAACGTCATGTTGAAACTGCCATATGAAATTGTCATAGCGGATGAAGTGACGAGGTACTAAAGTCTAAACATACCTTTTTGCTGGTGGTAGGACCTTGTGCAGGGTCCGTCCGGATCGCTACCACCATCTTATCCATTAACCTGCCGCCAAACAGCAGTGTTCGCATTTTTGTCTTCCGGTTTGAAGATAAGACAGCCGGTGAAATGACTAGCATAGAGGCATTCCATCTTAGTCCTCAGGGTTGGCAACGCATTTGCAGTCTTAGGATTGCATTGCAGTCTTGTGAATGCGAATGTCTATGGGTCACAGTTTCCACTTACAATCAGGTGGCCTGTGTGCTAATTTGTCTTCTCTATGACATAAAAAAAACCTCCTCTGTACAAGCCTGGAGCTTATTTTGGGACTAGGTAGGTGAATATTTGGCGTTTCAACCGCCGTCATTATTGTTTTCGCATATTATTCAATATAAACTCAATAACTTTCTTGTTTTTTTAAATGGAATGGATACTACCCCCGGGTCCGCTGATTTTGACATCAAAAATTGCTGGTAGTTATCATTATTTTCGTCAATGTATTAAAGAGAATAATGACGGCGGTTGGAACGCCCGAATATTCACCCAGGCCCATTTGTATAAGATCATCCCTTGATATTGATATTTTGTTTTTATACCTTGGTGGTGACGAACAGGTCCTCCCGTTTCACCAGGCCAGCGGCGATGGCATCCGCGATGCCCTGCCCCACCTCCGGCTCATCCTGGTAGATGGCAGCAGTGTCTATGTGGCGGTACCCGGCCTCTATGGCCCAGTACACGGCCTGGCGGACCTCGTCGTTCGGAGCCTGAAAAAATATATAATAATAAAATAAATTTGATTCACGAAAGTGGTGGTAGAGCTCTGTCGAAACCATTTAACTGATTGTTGAGAACGCATCAGGAAAAACTAAATTCGGGAAAAAATGTGAACGAATTTTTTGCAAGAAATAGGTACTAACGACTCTAGTAAATCGATTTCATAAATCGATGATATTCCCTCAGTCTCCTCTATAACTATGTTAAGACTGCGTCGAGCGTACGCCGGATGTACAGAGGCGCCCTCATTACTTTTATTGTGTTTTCCAATAAACTAAAGTATTTTCTTGAAATTTGATGAAATGTTTTTGTACTAGTTTAATAACAATTCATCTTCGAGTTATTAACTTAATGGAAAAAAGTAGCCACCTTTTCCCGTTAAGCTGACTACTCAAAGGGTAATTGTTATTAAAGTTTGTTACGTATCCCATAAATTGTGTTATTATTTGCACTACAAAAAAAATACGTCTGATTCCAAGGAAATTCTTTAGTTAATTAGAAAACACAATAATAGTAATGAGGGAGCCACTGGACGCTCGGCGTTTGCTCGGCGCAGTCTTAAAACGAGCTTTAGTCTAAATCCGTTCACAGTCGTTGCAGCGTGAAGAAGTATCAACCTAACACACAAACTTTAGCTTTTATAAATTATCATTAATATTGTAATATTAGTGGGGTAAATCCTGTTGCATCTATGGGTGTTACATAAACCGAAGCGAACCAAGGCCGGGTTGCTTCTTACAGATGGGCCCTTTCGAATACACTTAGAGGCCCGTATTAATAAACTCATCTTGGCTGAGATGTGCGTCAGAAGATGGTACGTCAAACCATAGAACACTGTCATTTTTGACGCATCTCGCGACGAGCATTAGAGTTGAGATTAGTTTATTAATACGCAAATCTTTTGTGCAATTACCCTCTTACACCCTCAGTTGTTCGAATGTGAAGGTTTCATAGAACGTATCCCTTCGCAGAATTTTCATTTCATAGAAAGCAATTTTCTGCTGAACCCGCGTTTATTTCAGGTTATCTTAAATATGATTCACATAGGTTAGGTAAGGTTAGGTTCACTGCGATCTAACAATTATCATTATAAGGAATGCACTGAAAGCTTAAGACTGGACTTATGGCATGACTGCAACTTACCCCAGCTGCCGTCCCTCTGCCGGTGCCGAGGGCCACCACGGGTATCTTGTGACCGTCGTTCAGCTCGATCACAGGCGCCTGCGCTGCCATTATAATCTAAAAACATCAGGTGACAAATCAAAATGGGTCCATAAGAATTAATTCATGGTACAGTCACAAGATTCAAATTGGTACCCACCTTAGGTCCAAAGTCTATCTGACATTCTACAACAATATGGTTGAGTTTCCTAAAAGTTACCAATGAATTGACATTAGTAATGAAACATTGACAAATTCAAGCATATTTTTCTTGAAATGGGTCCCAAATTAACGCTCGTGACCGTACTTACATGTTTCTCGCTGTTTGTATCACTCAATTATTATTTATTTATTATTATAGTTCCCCCGTGTGGTTGCCGAGTTAGAATAGTGCCACTCCATGTCTTCCCGTGAATGTCGTAAGAGGCGACCAAGGGAATAAAGGCTTGTAGTACTGTTAGGCGACGGGCTTACAACCTTTCATTAACATATTAGCCTAAGTAATTGTAGTTAGTAAGTTTTTATAGTTGTAGTTAAGTCTGCAGCTCTGCCTACCTTTGAGATTACAGGCCTGAAGGTATACATTTACTCGTATTATTACAGTTTTTGCTTCTGACGAAAGACCTCGTCGTGTTGTTCTCAAAGTCATTACTTTTTTATTTAATGGATTATACATTTGCAATTATTTTTGTGGTCTAGCTTTAATCATTATTATTTATTTTGTATTTTATGATTGTTAAAGTGACCTTCTGGTAGAGATTCTTGCGGCGCTTCTTCTCCGCAATGACTGTCTCCGAAGCGCTAGTAGATTCTTTCCATTTAACCGACGTGTAAAAGAGCCGTCATGAGGCCAATTTACAGAATAAACCCTTTCATTTTGAATTTTACCTACTCTATAGTGTGTTTGACTCGTTTTTCTTTGATGTGATATTATTTCCACGAAGAGCTGTTCCTTTATTCTACGAGGTCAAATCTTAATCGTATTTGGCCAGTTAGGTATTGGTTTGTTTTTAAATCCGCCGCCATTACTGTTAAATAAGAGCATCCGTCACTGTCTGACACTTATATAAGCACAACATCCGTCACTTTCTGACATTTATATAAGCACGACAGTGACGGATGCTTATACACATATTGTCACGCGATAAACTTAACCATACTAGGGCCGCAGGTCAAAATGTATAGTGTCCATCCATTTAAGTGAATGGGACTATAATTTTGGATCTTAATTTCCATGTAAGTACAGTCAGCAGAAGTAGCTACGCAACCGAATAGGTCAAAATGACCTGCACTCGACTCTATTGTCAAGAGAATAGGTACGTCATGTCTAGATCATTTTGAGCATGCTATTCTGCTTAGGTACTTTTTATGCTGACTGTACCTACTATTATGTGTCGTTATAATACAATCGATGAGTAAATTTATCTGTCATTGAAAGTTAGCTCTCTCCTTGTCTATTTTCAAGTGTAAGTATGTTTTACTTGTTGATTATAAAACAAACTGTAATTCTATAAAATGTACTTAACATCAGTATTTTACTGCGTGTAACACACAATAAAGATGAATATATAAATGAATCGTTGCGATTGTACCTAGTTAAGTATATCTACATAAAAATGTTGACAGTTAGGTAGTCACGGTCACGACTCATTCAGCCAGTTGTGTTATAACAGGTTGTTAATGATTCACGGTCTAATGGCCACAGACAAAAAAAAATACAATAAAAATTTTGAAGTATTAAGAACACGAGTAAGGTATGGGAATTATAATTTGTTGCAGTATTTATACTTCCTTAAGACCAGAATGTTCGATAAAAAACATTTCAAAAGGAAATTTCTAATTACCTGCACACTTAACTTGAAATTTCGGCTCAGGCTCGTTCGGTCCGTTTCCTAACATGTCTGCTTTTCAAACTGGTCATCTTCCAAGAAATGACTCTTTCCTATAATGTCAGCAAATGGTTTCCTATCATGCCACTGTCCTAGAATGATTCGTTTCCTATTATGTCCGTTTCGAAAATTGACCTGCTTCCTATAATGTCCGTTCCTTGTGATATCCTATTCCTAAGATGTATACTTCCTATAATGCCCACGTTTTGTGTTCTAAAGCCCGTTTCCTACAATGTCTGCTTTCACAATGTTTTCTTTTTTGTCCCTGAATTCAAGAAGTAGTTTCCGGAAGTACTTGAAATAAAATAAGGTTTATATGTGCCGTGTTACATTATTTAGAAAAAACCTCTTGACATTCTGTCAAAAGTATTCTGTCAATTGAAGCAGATAAATATGAAGTTATCCTGAGCCTTTGAGAAGGAGACAACATAGGAAACTGACATTGTGGGAAGAAGACAATTTTAGGAAACGGACCGAACGAGCCTGAGCCGAAATTTCATGACGAGTAGGTACAGTGTTTCTATTTTCTTCATGTAGTTTGGCTATCTTCGTATGAAACTCGAGTGACAGATATACTGTCAGTTGTGAGTGCAATGGTGATAGCGATAGCCAGGCGAACTCTATTAAAGATGGGAGTACTTACTAAGGTATCATAGAAAAATCGGAGCTCAACATTTAAACCTACCTATTTTTAACAGACTAGAAAAAAAGAGTTTTAGGTTCGACTGTAGGTATGTCTTTATACCCGACTGCGACAAAGCCCAAAAGAAGGGTTATGTATTTGACCTGTATGTATGTCCGCGTCTATGTTATGTGAATAAACAGCTAAACCGATTTTAACAATTATAAGTGGTTCAGGTGGGAACAAAGGCTGTGAAGTACTGTTAGGCGATGGGCTTGCAACCTGTCACTAATTCTGTAGCGTTAAACATCTTAGCCTAATTGTGCAAAATGTGGTTACAGAATTATTAACAAGTTTTTAGAGTTGTTGGTAATTCTGTAGCTCTGCCTACCCCACTCTGGGAATAAAGGCGTGAGCTTAGTATGTATGTATGTAAGTGGTTAGATTCGCCTTAACCGCTAGGGTGTCTTAGGCTATATTAAAATTATTTAAATGTGAAATTGGCAAAATAAAAAAAATATATAATAATGTTAAGATAAGTAACATTACTTTGACGACATTATCCAAACAGCTAATGGGTTCTTTAAAACTTTCTTTTTGTTAGACATGTTCTGTGTTGATTTTTAACCCCCGACGCAAAAAGAGGGTCTCTATGTATCTCTCTGTGACCACTCCCTCAATATGTATAATACACACGATGCCTATGCTCTTGGCCTCACACTAAGCCCAAAGCCCAAAGGTTAGCTGGAAGAGATCCCTTAAAGGGATAAGTTCGCCTTTGTACATTCCAATTCTGTAAATATTGTATTTGATTTTCTGTTTTTTGTACAATAAAGTGTTTACATACATACATACATACATACTATGACTTGCCGCAGCGTTGTTTTCAATAAGCCTAAATACTTTAAATTAATTGAGAAGTGGAACTACACAATCTAGTGTTTCTTGATCACTAAAAATTATAAAACGACGACGGCCGCGTCCAAAAACTAAAATATAGGTACCTAGCTTGTTTTCAAATGATAACAGAGGGGCTATTGCTTAACGCACTCGCAATCGCAATTGTTTTCATTTTGAAAATCGAAGGCTTGTCTGCGTACAAAATGAAAACAATTTGTTCCGCTTTGAAACCAATTGAGATTGCTAGTGCGTTAGGCAATAGCGACGCAGGTCAGTAGTCGGCGTTCCACAATATTTTTAACCAAAAACCGCCTCCAGTTGTTAATGACCTTTTATCATTTTAAAATAAAGATAAAGATAAGATTATTGATAACTATTAGATAGATAAAAAACCCCGATATAATGGTGACCCCTTCTTTCACAGCTGATATCTCTAAAACGGCTTAACCGATTCTCATGAAATCTAGCTAAGAACCACCGCTAGAAAACCCGCAATCAAATAAAAAAAAATGCTTCCAAATCGGTTCACATGTTTAAGAGTTACGGTGCCACAGACAGACGCACACTTTCCCTCGGAGGTTATAAAAATCATGAAATGTTCATGGTTCAAAGTTTCATGTTTTTTTTTAATTAAAATAAAACGACTAAAACATAATAAAGCTGAATAACTTACTCGTAAGCGTGCGGGGACGTCCGGAGCTCGCGAAATGGAAACAACGAATGACTTTCACTCTCTCAAATAACCAGAACAATGGCCGATAACAGCCAGGTAACTACAAGAATAACGTTACCATGGACAGATGTAGAGAATAAACAAACGACATCTTACAAATATTATAATTGCGAAAGTTCGTGTGTGTGTGTGTGTGTGTGTGTGTGTGTTTGTTACTCCTTCACGCTACAACGCCTTGACGGATTTCGATGAAATTTGAAATAGAGATGGTTTATACCTTGGATTAACACATAGCCCACTTTTCATCCCGTAATATTTAAAAATTCCCGAGGGAATAACGATAATCGAAATATATGCGGACGAAGTCACGGGCAGAAGTTAGTAATTTATATTGTTGGATGTATGAATTAATGTAAAATACTTTACGTAACACCTGGCCATAATGTGAGTTTTATCGCACGCTGCGCGCACGGTAAAACTCGCATTGTGTCCAGGTGAAGACGTAAAATTGTGTACTCATCACGGGCAGTAAAAAAGAAAGCCCTCTATCGCATATTTACAACCCTCGCCTACGGCTCGGGTCTCAAATACCTGCGATTTCGGGCTTTCTTTCTTTTACAGCCCTTGTTAAGTAATGTACTATTATTAACAAAAGAGGAAAATAACAAACAATAAATAGACAAAAAGTTATCCCTTCCAGTTAACCTTTTGAGCCTTTGCGAATTAATTGAAAGCATGAACTAGCAAAACGTACTACAGTAAGACCGACAGGATAGTTTATAACTACGTACATATTAAATAGGTACACATATTCAATAACTAACGGCCGAACCCTATATTCAAAAAATTCAAAAGAGGTTAAAATTTGACATTTGCCCATAAAAAATGTGTCAAACTTGAATCTGAAGAAAGCTTATGTATCTGTCCACGGTTTTATTATAGGTTAGGTCATAAGGCAATGCTGACTAATGCCGGTTCCTATATTCAAACCGCGGACAGATAGGCTTAATGAGGATTAAAATTTAACACATTTTGTATGGGCAAATGTCAAATTTTAACCCGAGGTAAGCCTTATTTAGGCTAGGTTTGAATATAGGAAAACGACATAAGACAGTAAGATAAATACGAACTTGTCTGGCAACATGCGATGATTCTATCGTTCCTTATCGTTCCTTTCCATCAAAGACGACCTGGCCTAGTTGGTATATAGTGACCCTGCCTACGAAGCTAGCGGTCCTGGGTTCAAATCCCGGTAAGGGCAGATATTAGTGTGATGAGCGCGAATATTTGTTCCTGAGTCATGGATGTTTTCTACATATTTAAGTATATATGTCTCTATATAAGTATTTATATCGTTGTCTAGTCCCCATACAAGCCTTGAGCTTAGTTTGGGACTAGGTCAATTGGTGTGACATTGTCCCCTGATATTTATTATTGTTATAAAGATGATAAGAAAGTTTAATATCTTTAACAGATAGGATATGTCCCGTGTGGTTGCCGGGTTAGAATAGTGCCACTCCATGTCTTCCCGTGGATGTCGTAAGAGGCGACTAGGGAATGAAGGCTTGTAGTACTGTTAGGCGATGGGCTTGCAACCTGTCACTAATACGCTGGTAAACATCTCAGCCTAATTGTGCGAAATGTGGTTACTGATTGTTAGTAATTCTGTAGCTCTGCCTAACCCATTCTGAGAATGGGCGTGAGTTTTTGTATGTATGTAGATAGGAATCGATTTTTGGAATTTTGGTAATCAATCAATATACTTTGATACATTGGTGAGGTGACCTAGGGTATAGACTTGTGATCTTAAGGTATCGATTTCGAATGTCTTCATCACAATGATGAAATCTGCCAATCGAAAAGCTCAGTGCGAACAGTGACTGCACGAAAGATCTTAAAGTGGTCGGAGTATATCCGAAAGGGCCAAAGATAAGACGAAGTGCGAAATATTGCGTAGGCATAGATCGTGGGTAAACAATTATAGCAAGACAACAAAGACAATAAACTAATAAATAATCGTGAGATAACGATCTGCCAACGTTATTATGGAAGCAATTACTGAGATGTATTCTTCCGTGTCAGCATTTTAATTATACCTCAACATAAAATCACCGGTGATGTGATGTCCGAGCCAGACTTGAACACAGAGGGTTATATGAAACAGAACTGATTGATTATTTATATCTACTTACTTACCTATTGTTATTAATTAGTGTCAGGCGACTCACTGCTTCCGATTTCCGAAGCCACACAGGCTTGTAAGCATTTAATGTGATGTATTAGATTAAGTTTTATATAGAAAAAAATATTGAGCACTGATTTGAATTTTACCTAATATGACGCTGACTCTACAACTAAGACGTTTTGCTTACCAGGGCAAGAAACAACTTAGATCTCCTGATACAAACCCGTAAAGAACAATAATACGTTAATTAAGAGAAAATAACTATGCTACACTACACGCAGTAGTAGGTAATTAACGATAACTGATAACTTCAGTTGGACTGACCTACTCGCATCAAAATTGTTCAAGTACCAAATATATTTCTATGTATTTCTACATTGTATTAGGCAATGTAATCATTTAAAAAAAAAACGTATCCTGCCTATTCTTGCCTACGGTGCTTAAACGTGGTCATTAACTGAGGAGCGGATGACTCGTGGTCACACCAGTTTGTCACCCCAGTGCTATTCGCTTTAGTCGGTTATTCGTCAGAAATAATTTTTATTCCGCAAAAGTAGGTAGGTTAGGTTCGTTAGGTATCTTAAGATGCCCGAAGGGCAAATCGCTCAGAAATAGGAGCCCTGCCATAGGCAGGGCTCCGTCGAAAGGCACTGGGGTGACAAACTGGGGTGACCACGAGTTTGCACCCAACTGAGGTTCAAAAGTCCGCATGGACCGCAGCATACTGGTGTCCGGAGGACCGATAGGGCTAGGAATACAGATCTGCGTTCCAGGACTGGTATTGCCGATGAAGACCGCAAACTTAAAGTCGGGCGGGGCTGGATGGAGGACACGTCTGCCGTATGCACGATGACAGATGGGCATCCACGAGACGGATATCGTAGCAGAGGTAGACCCAAAAGGAGATGGCAGGAAGACCAAGGGCCAAGGACGCGTTTATGTGTGATCGGCGGGACCATGCTCTTGATAAGGATGAGGGGACTTTGCCCAGCAGTGGAACACAAGTACATTAATGTACTGGAGGCTTTTCATGGTTTTTTGCCGCAGCAAAGCGTAGGGTAAAGTCTCCATTGGTCAGCATGAGACCAGTAGTCGACCTTATATGAGAGCGAAGGAAATATCTTCCATAGGTACTCTTCCCAGTCATAAAAAATATAGGCAGAGGCCGACTACAGGTCTCTGGCAGACCACTGGTGACTTTACCCTATAAGAAGAAGGTTAGATAGCAAGGTACGGACTATTAAAGCTAATTATTTTATTAGGTAAGTACCTATATATCGAAAACATCGTTGCTTCAAACTTAAATGGGTGTACTTTGTGGATTCAAACTAAGGAAAACTTCCAAGATTAAAAAAAAAAACTCATACGCAATCAAACCGGATAGTTTTTTCTCGATGTGAACACACATAGTTACCGATAATTGTTCGTTTTGATTATAAGGAACAATTCTTGCATTGAATCTTCTTGCTAAATAATGAGCTAACCTTATAAATCCATCTTGTAAAAATATTTTTATTACACGCTTTATTGCAGACTGTACCGTTATTCTCTCAAAAACAACGGACAGTCGGACGAACCGTCAGAGCGAAGAAAACACATTTTAGCGCGTGGATTTCTAATTAACAGGGCTCGGACAAGTCATCGCAAAACAATCGCAAGACGGCAATAGAACAAGATTAATAGAATCGCATTATGTACAATATTATTTAATTATATTTTTCAATGACATTTATTACTGCAACCCAAAATTCACCATATTTAAAATATTTAGATAAAACCATAATTAAGCAATTAATTGTATTAGTTTAATTTGTCACCACAAAACTGTTTGAAGCATGCCACTGACAAATCCACGACAGATATGCGACTAAAAAGGTCAAATGTTAAATTATAAATTACGATAATAATATATCAGCTTTAGATAATAATAAATAATAATCTTAAGTCGTGACTCTATAAGTCTTGTCCCATGTCCATATCAGTTTCTGCGATGACTTGTCCGAGCCCTGCTAATTAAGCAGCCTTATACGTTCGATCCATCGGCAGAAACCATGCTGCCAAATTGAAAATGCACGCGCTAAAATACGAGTATGTTTTGTCCGCACTGACGGGACTACTTAAGCTCGGCGGATCTACTATGATCCAATGCAGAACATATAAGTAGGTCTTCCCCGATGGAAACAGAGTACTTCACGACGCGACGAACAGTTGTGTTTCTTGCCTCCACCGATTTCCCGCAATCTTCACCAGAACGTTCTACTTTATGGGAGGGATCGAGGCCTACCATACTTAGTTTTTACGCAAAAAAAACTGAACCTAAGTACATACATTCAACTTCGGTTTGGTTTAGCCATATCGTTATCGTTAGCTACCACTAGCTAATTGCAACGTCAACTAATATCCGGTGCCTATATTTAAAACGCGGACAGATAGGCTTACTTCGGATTAAAATTTGACACATGCATTTGATGACAGCAAATGTTATCTATCCGCGGTTTGAATATAGGAACCAGTGGGCCTATTGCTTAACGCACTCGCAATCGCAATTGTTTTCATTTTGAAAATCGAAGGCTTGTCTGCTTACAAAATGAAAACAATGGTTCCGCTTTGAAATCAATTGAGATTGCGAGTGCGTTAGGCAACGACACGCCGACCTAGGTGTATAATGATAAAAAGGCAAGATGGACCAGCTACGCTTAAAAGAAGCCAAGTCACCTAGTTTAACTTTGTACTTAATACCTACTAATCAATATTGAACCCCGCCTTATTTCTTTAAGTGATAATATCTTAAACTTACATGCACTCCGAGGCACAGTATTCCCGCTGTGGACCACATCTCGCGTCCGACTCGTGTGCACTGGTACGTGGTACTATTGGTTGTGTAATGCGATGTGCGACCTATCGACTACTTTGTTGAGAAACCGGTCAGGGGTTATTATATTGTGGTTATTATGCTCGTACGGCCTAGGGCTCTATTCAAGGCGGTAAAAACCTGTCGTCCATGTGGCGTTCGTTTCTTCTACCCTGTATATGTTCCCAAGGCGTCAAACATATCTGCACGAACCTATGCCACAGACAACGTCCTCATATTTAACGTTATGAATCCGCGTTCTGGGGATTCTATCTCCTGGGGATTCTATCTCCTGGGGATTCTATATCCTGGGGATTTTATCTCCTGGGGATTCTATCTCCTGGGGATTTTATCTCCTGGGGATTCTATCTCCTTAGGATTCTATCTCCTGGGGATTTTATCTCCTGGGGATTCTATCTCCTGGGGATTCTATCTCCTGAGGATTCTATCTCCTGGGGATTCTATCTCCTGGGGATTCTATCTATTGGGGGATCGGGCAAGGGGATTCTGGTGGACTACAGTGTAAAAACTACATTGCCTTTAACATGTTATCGTATTTTCTTGCTGTCAAGTAAATCAGAGCAAAAAGTTGAAAATACGATAATATCACTCGCTTGCCAAAACGCCTTCGGGTTTGTACTTCTCTAACCGCTCTCCATATGCGAAAGTTACCGAACTTACCCAACGACTTTTTTAGTGCTCTCGCGCTGTACAAAGTTCGCCGAACCATTTTACAAACGGGACGGTATCTCATGTACAGATCCCGTCATTTAAAATAACCGCTTAGCGACAATGGAGGGGATGTGTTTGCGCACGCGCACAAGCATAGCGGCGGAGTGTTCCCCCGTCCTGTCCCCTTCATACCACCAAATTCGTCGGTAAAAGAGGAGATACATCGCCAGCGGTCTTTTTACGGGATGGAAGCTATGCTTACCGTAAATTAAAACATCAAAATAATGTCGAGTATATATTTTCCTATCCAACAAACCGAACACAAAAACTGCGTATAACTTATATTCAAAACATGATTTCAGGTTAGCCTGCAACAAAACAAATTGGTTATTATAGGCATTATTAGGCTGCCCTCCTTTAGCCAAGCGAGAGCAAACTCATTAGTTCGTTTGCTTTGTATAGGTAGATTCACTAAAGCTGGCACGAATGGAATGAACAAAAGTAATGTCACCTATTACTGTGTGAGTGCCGCCTTTTGAACCGATGTTCGAATTTCAAACCGAAATTCTGTTATTATTTTACACACTTGTATACTTTCGTTCACTCATCCAATCCATTCGTGCCAGCTCTTGTGAGTCGACCTGTACGGTACCGGACTACTGAGCCTTCTTCAGTCTCAGTAGTTCAGTTCTTTTGAACTTGTGAGTTAACGAACTCTATAAACTGAAACAAGTCTTGTAATTTTCTTGTTAGTAATTTGGTTGATTTAAAACAAGACGTTGTAGTCAGGAGGTAGGTACAAAACTACCTCTCCTCTTATATTCTTACGAGACTGGATACCTGAGCCTTTTTTAGTCTCAGTTGTTCGGTTGTTTTAAATAGCCAGACTATAGAGACTAAGGAAGGCTCAGTATTTACGGTAGTGTACAAACAATGGAAGTACTTATTTCTAGACAAGGGGGCGGTTTAAATACGGAATCGAGTATTAATGTACGTGGAACTAATTTACCCAGGATTAATTTGCAATTTGAAATTTACGAGTGAAATAATCCTGCGTAAATCAAGAATACAGTTGTAGGGACAAAAAAACAATGGGCCTAAGGTCTTGAAGCTGCTATGATGATGACGATTCAGTACCTACATTATATGTTTTCGTTTATTTGTTTCAAGATGCCAATCGTAACGGTTGATAGAATCTGGCAAATTCTTTTTCCAAATATGGATTAAGTTAATCTAGTGAGGGCCTAATCAAGATGCACGCGAAATTGGCGATTTTCGAACATCGATATCTATTGATTACGATTGACACAAGCAGATTTCATTGACAGGTTATGTCAACTCCATACATTTTGAGTCCGTATAAAACAGAATCGTTAGCAACATTTGCATCTTGGCTAGTTCTCCTGCGGGCCCAATATGCCTGCGTTTATCGCGTGACAAAATGTGGATAAAGCATTCGTAACTCTCGTACTTATACACGTGTCAAAATGTGACTGATGTTTTATTCACATTTTGTCACACGATAACAGCAGCCATATAAGGCTACCTGGACTCCCTTTGATGACTCCCTCCCAGATGCTGACCATCATGTGTTATATGACTTCTATGCGAGCAAGTTTGGCCGGCGCGACCCTACCTTACTTACCTATTCCTATAGGGCGCTAAGCCGTCGGCGCGATTCTAATAGGCCCTACATAGTCACGAGACTTGACCCGAGAAACGAGAAGGTACCTACACTCAGGCGACCGTTCTCACTAGCGTTCTCGTTCCCTTTGAAGCGGGAAAACAACCGACAACAAACGGAGAACGCACGAAACCCAGAAAGAGAAGGCGAGAAACGCATCACGCTTCTCGGGGGTTCTCGGCGTGAGTCTGTAGGGCCTAATAGGGCTCCATCGGATCAGACTGCATGGCGAATCTATAGGACTTGTTAAGCTACATGAAGACAGTGTAAATCATAACCGGTACTGACACGTTACTGGTACAATCACGGAGTCATGTTGCGATGAAATGTCCACCAACCATTACGCTCTCACAGGTCAATTTAGTTTAGCCTGTCGAACTTGCTTGCATAAGACAGTAATACCACCAACCAAGTGTCCAAAATGATGAAATATCAGCACAATCGCACTTACGTAATAGGATTTGAGCACAGCCAGGTAGGTAAAAAATTGTGTACTTACTTACTTACCTTAACACTTTTGTAACAAGGTGCAAAAGCTTTGTACTAGACTATACTACTAGAGTGTACTTTTTATCAGCGTGGATAGACGTGAATAAAATATCTGTCACTTTCTGACCAATATGTAACTGCGAGAGTGACAGGTGCTTTAGCCTGCAGGGCCCGTATTATGGTCGCCTTTACTGGTCAGAGTGACAAATGTTGAGTCTACGTATATCCACACAAATAAACACAACCATCCTGAAATAAAATTTGGTAAAGTGACTCCGAGACCTTAAAAATTAGATTTGATTTTGCTTGACTAGTGGTCAGCCCAGACCCGACGTCCCATTCCGCAAGAACGCTACGCCACATATTTATTTCTTTTTCTTACCTGATCAAAAAGAACATATTTACCAACAATATACAATTACCCCTATTCCGCCTATCCCTGCCACCACATTTCGGAAATTTATACCTACACGTTTGCCGTAAGGAACAAAGGAAAACAAATCCATACGTATTTAAGGGTTTCTCATTTGTTTTTCATAAAGGTCTGTATTTATATGTCTTGGTCTGTATTCGGCAAGGAAGATTCTATCATCATGTACTTAAGTCATGTTCTATTCTAATCTCATTTGTCAAATCGTTTTTGCCCCCATTATTTGTTTGTCCATCTCTTTTATTACCGTCTATGAACAATTTAGAGTGTGTAGTGTCCGTCTGCAGAGTACTTAGTAGTTTTTAACGCATAGAGCAGAGTTGACAGAGGGGTTTAACCTGGGGTGTCATTCTCTCAAAAACAACGGACCGTGTCGGACGATCGAGCGAAATCGCTGCGGCGAGTTAAGTAGTCCCGTCAGACCGAACAAAACGCGTTTTAGCGCGTGCATTTTCAATTTGGCAGCATTGCTTCTGTCGATAAGATCTATCGTACAAGGCTGCCTCGTTCGTCCGACCGTCAGTTGTTTTTGAGAGAATAAAACCCCAGATCTTAAATCATTAACAGAGGTTTTGTTAGCACAGAACATAAAATAGTTATTTGTTCAACAAGAGAGCAAAGTTGGTTTTTGCTGCGAGTGATGATTTTGAATCCCGAGTAAGCGAAGGATTCTATTATTGAATCACGAGCGTAGCGAGTGATTCTAGGTTAGAATCCTGAGCGTAGCGAGGGATTCAAAGATACGAGACGTAAAAAACTTTGGTCTCGTGTGAGACATACAACTTTTCACCTCAGCAGCGAGAACAACACAGCGTGAAGCTGGTAGGGCCAACGCAGATCTTCCGTTGTGACCATTTGGTGAATACACGACTAAATAACGACACGATCGCATATGCATCAATCACAAGCATTTTTGCAAAATACTAATAAAATAAAAAGTGGAAAAAATAAACATGAAACAGATAAAACCTGTCACTCAACTTGATAATGCCGTAGTGCAAACACAACTTTAAACAGCATTATGTAGTCAGTGGCTTTAAAAAAAACCTAACTAGGCCTTATCTATGGCTATTGGCTATGGCGGACAAATTAACAAAAATTACATCGTCATTTACATTACATTACATTTATTTATTTTTAAGTACAATAATCCCGCTATTTTTGAAATGCCTTCTGAAACTGCCCCCGCGGTTTATGTCACGAAATTAAAGATTGTTAAAACGATAACAAAATTATGAAGATACATGATAAACTTCTTATTTTTCATTAATTTTGTCTTCAAAACATTAAATAAAAAAAATGATTGTACCTACTGTATAAAATAGTTATAATAAACACATTTCAAACTTGAACAGATAGTTTTATTTGCAATTTACGGTTATGTGTGCATCCGAACGTGCGTTTCTTTTTGGGCCTACTATGTGTGGCCTTTGAAAATCAAACTTCGAATCAAGTTGTTTCTATCTCTCGCTTTTTTCCTATCGAAGTGAAAGTGACAGAACAAAGAGTTAAATTTTTTCGAATGTTGTGAGTAGCCCCAGCACTGCTCACGGCATTTAAAAAAAATAATTAAAAAGCTACTTTGCCTCTCGCTCGCAGCAAAATTGAATTTTGCTCACTGTTTTTAAGCAGCAAAACCTGCTTGTTTGAGCTGCTGAGGTGAAAAAAGACTTTTCTATTTGGTAATGAACATTTGGATTCGGGCAAATAAGTATTTTTGATTAGGTTAGTTACCGACCGACCGTTTTTTACCGTTATCGAATCAGATTTTAAAGAAAGTGTATCATTTCAGTAAATTAAATCACGACATTTGAGTTTAGGTTCTCTGGGGGTTGTGGCGTTCGGGACAAATGGGATAGGGGGAGTTGAAAATGTAACATATAGGTACTAAGAAAAAATATTTGGCCCACGCGATTTTTGTCCCTACAAATGTTTACAAATTGACCATGCAGAAGTAAAAATCTTCCATTTATGGCAAGAATTATTCTTAATTTTTTACGAACCCCTAGAATTGGCTCTTAAGTAGGAGAGGTCTTACGCGAATCTACAATAACATTACTTAAGTATTGTACTTTCTGCTTTATTGTAAATCGATAGTCGTTGCTCATAATAAAACTGCTCATCACTTTTATTTAATGCCAATTTCATGACTATTGTTTGGATTAACCATTTAGTGGAATATCCTTATGAAACTGAATCTCGTCATATATTTTGTACTTATAGACCGGCAATGATAATTATTTGAACTGGTTTTGCACTAGGTACCTACGCTTCAATAAATTGTCCTAAGTGTAATAAAATTCTCACTTTTTTACATCGTCTGCAAAATAGGCTTTGTGGCAGAAGAATTTAATTCTGCATTGTCTTAATATGACTTTCTAAATAGCATATCTATCTACTCACTACTTGTAACTTGATTTTTTAACAATTAATACACCAAGGTCCAAAATGACACAACTAATCATTTTTGAAGCCTCAGTATCCTTACAAGACACTCAAAAATCAATTAACAACAAAATAATGGATTTGTAAAAAGGTAAGAAGTCATTTGTACATTTTGAAGCTTGGTATGCCGTTGTTCTACCGTGACCGTCATACCACTTAATTAGCGTTAAAGCTCGGTGCTTCAAGACCGCTGGGAGCGCTCCGGCCCGGTAGCGTTACTCCTCCCGTACAGTCGAGTCTTCCGGCACGCTACGATGGCTAACCCCATGCCTAAGCTCTCAGAGAATCAACTCTGCAATCAGTGTAACGTCAGTGTTAAAACAGTCTTCGATTAAAGCAATGTTAGGTACCTAATTGTGGCCACGAATTTCATTAAGGGAAAAAGTTAACTTTTTGACTCAAGTAATTTCTTAAAAGGAATCGTTGCGGCTGTTGCAGACTCAGTCTTTTAAAAAGTTGTTAGGTTGTTCAATCGGACTGAGCTCTTTCAGTGGTTCAGTAGACTAAGGCTCTTATTAAGACTGCGCCGAGCAAACTTCGAGCGTCCAGTGGCGCCCTCATTATCCTTATTGTGTTTTCTAATTAACTAAAGAATTTCCTTGCAATCAGACGATACGTTTTTGTAGCGCAAGTAAAAACACAATTTATGGAATACGTAACAAACTTTAATAACAATTACCCTTTGAGTAGTCAGCTTAACGGAAAAAGGTGGCCACTTTTTTCCGTTCAGTTGATAACTCGAAGGTGAATTGCTATTAAACTATGTGATAAAGCCTATAAGTTGTGTTTTCATTTGTAGTACAAAAACCTACCGACCAATTTCAAGAAAATATTTTAGTTTATTAGAAAACACAATAATAGTAATCAGGGCGCCACTGCACATCCGGCGTACGCTCGGCGCAGTCTTAATAAACTCATCTCGGCTGAGATGCGCGTCACAAGATACGTCAAAGTAAACGTGAAACCATAGAACAATGTCATTTTTGACGCATCTCGAGACGAGTATTAGAGTTGAGATTAGTTTATTAATACGGACCTAAGTACTGAGCCTTCTTTAGAGCCAGTAAAGTAGAGACTTCTACACTTTTTTAGCCCTTTACAAAATGCACAAAAATCTAGTATTTTTTAACAAAAACCGGGCAAGAGCATGTCGGACCATGCTCAGTGTAGGGTTCCGAAGCCGTAACGACAAACACAAAAAACTATCTCAAAAATCAACATGTATGAAACAATTTTCTATTTAAAGTTATTTGGCGCTGTCTTAGATGATTTGTAGTAGGTATAAACCCGTTAATCACCTGTATCTCAGGAACTAATCATGTCTACTTAGCCGTGATAGTTTTCCTTTAAAATTCGTTATATGCGCTTTCGTTGAAGATTTTTTTCAGATTTTTAGTACTTGTAGTTTTGGCTGTAGGGGGGGGGGACACTTGACTCTAACAAAAAATAGCGCTTTAAAGCTTAATATTTCATAAACGGATCCCTTAATCGAAAAATTGTTTTCATAAACCCGCAACATTTTTGAAAGACCTATCCAACGACACCCCACACTATGGGGTAGGCAAGAAAAAAAAAGACATCCCCACGTCACGTGTAGGGGAGGTGCATTAAAAAAAAATATTTTTTAAAATTTTATTTTACCACTTTGTTGGCGTGACTAATATGTACATTCATGCCAAATTACAGCTTTCTAGTACTATGAGTCTCTGAGCTAGACTGGGGACGGACGGACGGACGGACGGACGGACGGACATGGCGAAACTATAAGGGTTCCTAGTTTGACTACGGAACCCTAAAAATCAAGAATAAGGCGGTTTTCAATACGGCTACATTTTTGCAGTCATTAGTGACTGCAAAAACGCCTTAGTAGAATTTCGACAACGTTGTTCGTTTGTACGAATCCAACAAACTACACAACTTAAAGAGTGCTCTCTGGACAAATCAACTAGACTACCTGAGGCTAGAGGCTGCACCAGCGGAAACTTTTGCAAATCAAGCTTCTAAATGAGTCTATCGAAGGGTGCCACGCTGCTTTCCCTTCAGTTGACTGCAGCTCGGGTCTGCTGACCCTGGGGTCATTGGCCTCGTCCGCCTTTGGTAAACCGCAAAGTTCGGTAAATTGTTTTGGACCTGTCCTATTAATCAAGTGTGATCACTGATAATAGGTATGCCTGCTACTTCCCCTCACTGTAGCGATACTCTCTTGCGCGGAAAAGTTAGATACTTATTTATTTTTAATTTATAAGAAAAGAGTAGCTTACAGCGTATGCACCCACATGTAACTACAAACTTGGTATCTAGGTTTTCAATCGTGTAGATTTCGAAGCTGTGCTTCCAATATCAAAATCATGTATTAAAAGTTCATGGTTAAGTCACAAATGTGTTGAAAATATTGCTTGTTTATGTCTATCTGTGGAATTTATAGCTACCTTAACTAATTGTATACATATCGTTCACTTAAATTCAGGTTAATTGTTTTTACTATTTTTTAGGCGATCGGTCGCTTGGAGTATGTAGCTCGGCCACCCCCCATAGATTGCGATCACGATGAGCTAGCTGGTGCTACGCAGACTAAGCTGTGGTGGAGTGGAATTTTTCCCTGTCATTTCCGATACATTTGGAAACATTTGTATAGAGAAAATACGAGTGGGCCAATTATTTTGCTTGTAAATGTAGAAAATAATAGCAGAAGACCGGACGGGACAGTGCTTTTGTTGCGAATGCGCATCGCGTCTACTCGAGACAGTGTCCTGTCTTTGTCTTGTCCGTAAAACGAATATCCTTCATCACTCTCACGTTCTCGTACTGTCCCTGTCCCATCCAATGTTTTATTACGCTTAAGCGTTGAATCCTGTCCAGGATTTATCACGTTGGTTGCGATACAGGAACTACCTACTTAGGTATTTTGTCGTATCATTATTTTTGATATAAAACTTAAAGGTCTAGGTAGACTTGTTGATTATCTTCCTGATATAAGTTTCCTTAATTTACTTCGATACGACAAAATACCTATACCCTGCAACGCACCAACGGATAGTCAGCAAAAACCGTCGCCGCAGTCAACGTGTTAAAAAAATCAATATCCCGAACAACTGAATGGCTAAAACATATTGCAATATCTCTTGTCGCTCTCTCATATACTTACTGTAGCCTTTATTACAGTTAGAGAGGGACATGCTGTACCCGTACCATGAGTTAAAATTACCGCACTCGCTAGCGAGTCGAATGCTTTGTCCCTCGCACTCTGTAAGAATACTGCGAGGTGTGCGGTGGACAGAGCATTCGACTCGCCAGCGAGTACGGTAATTTTAACCTTTTCCACGCCATTGACGGATATATCCGCACCACTGGTTCAACGCCAACGACGGATATTTCCGTCATGGTTGACAGCGCAAATTAAACCTGAGTGGCTATGAGGTAAAGTTGACATTAGCTTTGGTGTTTAGCTGTCATTGGCGTGTGAGCGACGACTTTGTTTTAGACATAGCGTTGAAAAGGTTAACTCATGGTAAAGGTACTGAGCGAGGAACAAATCAGTTTCACCATGGCCGAATGGTTTCACTAATCGTTAGCGCCATCTCTGGGACGAAGCACACAGTGGTGGGCTTACACAAGTTGCCCTCCGCGATCGTTATAGACTGCCTAATTATAAAAAACCGGGCAAGAGCATGTCGGACCATGCTCAGTGTAGGGTTCCGAAGCCGTAACGACAAACACAAAAAACTATCTCAAAAATCAACATGTATGAACCAATTTTCTATTTAAAGTTATTTGGCGCTGTCTTAGATGATTTTTAGTAGGTATAAACACTTGAGTCGCCTGTATCTCAGGAACTAATCATGTCTACTTAGCCGTGATAGTTTTCCTTTAAAATTCGTTATATGCACTTTCGTTGAAGATTTTTTTCAGATTTTTAGTACTTGTAGTTTGGCTGTAGGGGGGGGGGGGGGGGGGGGACACTTGACTTTAACAAAAAATAGCGCTTTAAAGCTTAATATTTCATAAACGGATCCCTTAATCGAAAAATTGTTTTCATAAACCCGCAATGTTTTTGAAAGACCTATCCAACGACACCCCACACTATGGGGTAGGCAAGAAAAAAAAAAGACATCCCCACGTTACGTGTAGGGGAGGTGCATTCAAAAAAAATATTTTTCAAAATTTTATTTTACCACTTTGTTGGCGTGACTAATATGTACATTCATGCCAAATTACAGCTTTCTAGTACTGTGAGTCTCTGAGCTAGACTGGGGACGGACGGACGGACGGACGGACGGACGGACGGACGGACGGACGGACATGGCGAAACTATAAGGGTTCCTAGTTTGACTACGGAACCCTAAAAATACGTAAAAGATTGGCAAAAGGCGGTCGCGTCGGCCGCCATACGGTTTCCAGATTTCTACTGTCGTTAGCGCTCTTAGTGCAACAGTCTAGTCATAAGTAGTTCGGTTGATTTGCATTGTACGTACAGTTTAATACGTTTGCTGCTGATAATAAGGTCTATGTATGTATACATACATTTGGCGCGATGGCCGTTTAGGTATTAGTGCTAATGACTGTACCTAGGCTAGGTTTCTTTGAATAGCCAAACTGTTGACACTAAAGAAGGCTCAGTAGTTCGGTACCGTACATAGCTACCGAACAAATGACACTAGAAGAATGCAACTTGTGTAAGCCCACTGTTTTTCTACCGAAACGAACCCGTTCACGAAGTGGCGCAAAAGTAATGGCGGGAAAAAAGGCGAGTTATAGGTCAATCATACCTTATAAATACGAACTGTGCTCAACTTTTGCGCGGCCTAGTATACGGGTCAATGGGAAAATAGTTAAGGGGGAAAAAGATTTGGTCCCCAAAGTCAGTCGAAACAGTAAATTCTAAGTTTTGAGGGATCTTTAAACTTTGGGTAAGTGTGAACTGTACTAACAAGACGGTGACCGTTTGTACTGTTGTATATTGGTTAAATAATGAGGTTTACTTACCATTGTCCTCTCGATTTCGTGCTCAGAGCGAAGTTAAGTTTGTCTCTTGATAAAACAGGGTAGAAAGTTTACCTACTTAGTCAATTACTTATCGTGTGTAAATACATAGCCTTAAAAATATTTATAAAACTATAACTAAAGCAGAGAATATCACGTATAATACTTATTACATTTTTCGAAACCTATTGTATGAGGATATTTATTTTTACACATGACTGTAGGTCATACATACATACATAAATATTTCGCTACCATAGGGATACGGGTGGATAACAAAATGAAGAAAAAACTACAACAATGGTGATCAAGAATACATTTTACTCTTAAATTATCAAAATACATTACAAACTAAACTTGTTTTTTACAAAATTAAATTAATATTTGTATGTATATAAATTCATATAAATAAATAAACGTAACAAGATAATGATTTTGCTGTATATAATAATAAACGACATACCAACATTATACTACAATCTCAATATTAATTTTGATCTGCTAAGAAATTTACTTCTCTTTAAACAACGTTATACATTTACTACACAATTACAAGAAGCAAATATTTAACAATTAAGTTGATATTTCTACATACTAGTTTCAATACGATAGTGATTCTACGAATTCCAACTGGAAAACAACAACATCAATGTCTGAAGCACAAATTATTCGAGTAACCTCAATCTAATTACGCTAAATAAACTATGACTTCGCGCCAAAACGCCATTTTTATAAAGAACAATATGGCGTCAAATGTCATTTGTTTAGTTTTAAATGGCATCGGAATACTCTCTCCGGCCAGTGTGTTACTCAGCGTGTTCTAAAACCGGTTCTTATATGCCGGTTTGTTCTAATTATATTGTAAAATATATCTGTGTTATATTTGTGTTTAGTAAGCGTGGTTGGCAACGAAAAGTGAGTCACCGCTCGCACCTGTTACAGAGCCTGCTACGTATTTGCCCATAGAAGCTTGTCCGTTGGCCTGGAAAAAAGGAAATTTATACATTTAAAAAAATATATTAAATGAATCTTACTACAAGCTCGTAGGTACGTTTGTTTAATTTCGGGTCATTATCGTTCAAAAACGCAAACAGCGCTCAAGTGAAGACGTTTGAGACATTGATAAAACTGCGATAAGATTGTCATTGTTTTTAAATCGTTCACAATAACATTCGTGGTGGTCTTTGATACTGGAATAGTTTGATAACGCGAGATAGCTCAGTTGTTATTTGAGCGTTGTGTCGTAATGTTGATACGGTCACGAGCGTTAATTTGGGACCCAGTTCAAGAAAATATGCTTGACGTCGTCAGTGTCTTAGACTCATTAGAGATGTCAAGTCATTTGTAACTTTTAGGAAACTTGAGCTTATTGTTGTAGAATATCAGATTGACTTTGGACCAAAGGTGGGTACCAAATTAAATCTCGAGATTGTACTAAAGACTGAGATCATTATATAATAAGGGTTTTGATGATATTTTACGAGGTTGGACCGGCGCACCGCCGGAGAGATTTTGCATGCCTCGGCTGAGTGAGTGGTTCCCATTTGTTTCATAATATTACATTTCATTGTATAAAGCTACAAGGTAACGTGCGACGAAGATAAATAAATAAAAACGTAATTTAATGGAGCAAAAGGGATTCGCCTCATTCGTGAAACATCGAAATGAAGTCATAATAATATGCAAATAAAACTCTAGGGTTGTTACTATGAAACACTTAGGGTGAAGCCACACGAGCATTTGGTGTCATACAAAAGTCCTGTTTGGTTCACACGGCGACGTAAAATCAGCTAGACTTTTGTATGCAGCAAAAATTACGCGACTGACAACTCAAAAAGTTACGCTCGTCTGGCTTCACCATTAGATACTTCGAAATTATGGATGCCCGTCTCTCCCTGCTACTCGTCATTCAAATCTTAATCATGAGAAAGAGATGGATTTTTTAAATAGTACTCTAAATACGCAACTTCGGAAACTTTCCCTTATTCTCTACATTTTATTTGTGACCGAGAAAAAGAGCTAATGTTACTTTAATTGTTAGAGCCTAGCTCGATTGGAACGAGATTTTGTATGTGGAGAAAACACATCGATCGCTTCGCATTAATCGATTTAGTCTACACTGGCAACTTTGCTAATAAAAAGCGAGTTTGTTTACATTATGAAATATTCATTTTACCAAATGATCGGAATTAAATGTGTCGTAAACTGGTAACATTTTTTTTACTGTACCTATTATTTGGTCAGTTTTTTTCGTGAGCCACCCCATATTTGCGAGATTCGGCGAATATTCGTGATAGAATCTCATTATTCATATTAAACAGACTAGGTACAACACGCATCATATCAGAGTCCCGCAGTTGTGGCTCCAGCATTTAAATTATGTTTCAATGCACTAAATATATATTTAGACTTCAGATATGTATTGTCTCTCATTCATCAATTGCAACGCGACTACTAGAAAGGGACGGAGCCAACTTAATGTAGAATTTCTATTGTTGGAAAAGAGACTGTTTTTCAGGCTACTTTCACAATTCCTCACTTTAGAGAAACTAAATGTAGGTAACAGTCAAAAGCTGTTCGTTTTTACAAAAAATACCCAATTACATGTCGACAATGTTCAGACGCATTGTCGGATAGTTAGACTCGCAAAATGATTTCTGTAACTAAATGGATGTGCTAGAATAACTGAGAACGACTTCAATAAAATAAAAAAAACTATATGCAACCTTATAACTAAAGAAAACTAAATACAGTATGTAAATATTTTTATTTTCACATTTCACAGAAAGGGCGATAATATCATATGTATAATATTATATCCAAATTTTTCAAAACATGAATGTGATAGTTAAACTTGATTTAGGTGTATAATTCAAAGTATAAAAATAAATTGCTCTTAATATAGACTAGAATGCCGATTCGTAATTAACTCTTATAAAGGCGTGTGTCCACCGAGAGCGTTCAGCTTACTGAACCTCATTTGATTAAATATAAACAAAAACCACAATTGTATATAATTTGTCATCTAACAGAAGCAGAACATTGATATTTCAAAGCTCGACAGAACAGTGGTATTTGTATACATTTAATTAAATCACTCTAATGGATTATAGGCGCAGGAATGTCAGTCAATTTAAATGCTTTGCTCGCTAACGAACAAATGCTCGTGTTAAAGATCTTAGAGTTCAAAAATTGTTAGCCTGTTCAACACCATGTTATAAAAGTTGTAATAGGGTAGGTATTTGACAAGAGTGAAATTAAATTGGTTTTTCATTAACAACAGATAAACATTACTATGGAATTTATAGGGATTACTGATCAGTACAGTACATCAGTACAGTAGTCACGGATCAGTAATCCCTATAAATTCCATAGTAACGGAGCGTTTTTGATGTTTCATAAAAAGAAGCTGATTTGACTTTTGTCAAATACCGTATTCCACTTAGTTTTAGCCCATCTTTTTGCGATATCGTCAAATTATAACGATACGCGACTACAGCCTCGTAGATTTCGATTACCGTTATTCCCTCGGGACCTTTGATCTGAGATAAAGGTAGCCTATGTGTTAATCCAAGATATATGCTACCTCTATTTCAAATTTCATCCAATTCTGTCCCACCGTTGCGACATGAAGGGGTATATTATTATAAAACATATAACAACTAACACATTAAAGCAAGTTTTTTTTTTATTGCCGTCGACGGGCAAACAGGCAGACAGCCCACCTGATGCGCCTATAGACATCTAAAACATATCAAATATTTATATTTAGATTGGCTAAAACTAATTGGAATACAGTGCCTTCGTTACGTTGAAAAGGTTAACAGCAGGAATGTTGAAATTTCAAACAAAATTGTTATAGCTTTAGTAAGCATGAGCCTTGACAAAATTCGATTTGCCAGCGGCCAGAGATGGAATAGATCCTGCCACATACTTTCCTGTGGCTGCTTGACCGTTGGCCTATTTCAAGACATTATCCAAAAACACATTGAAAATTTAGGATTAGGGAACATTAGGGAAAATTATAATTAAATTATTTAATTGCAGATGTTGAGGGCAGCAACGGTGCGTGGTGTCGTCGGTGCGATGAAACAACGTGCAAAAAGGAAGGAAAACAAAACAAAATTAGTACAAATAGCTAATGAATTAATAAACTAGTTTCCGTACATCGTATCTAACAACTACTAATGAAAACACTAAAAAGCGAATACTTGACAAGTTGTTTTTTTGCTTGTAAGTAAACTAAGGGTCGGTACAGACGGTCAGTATTTGAACTGCAATCCAGCTGCACAATGGCAGTTCGAGTGCAGTTGAAGTAACTGCATCAAAACTGCGAACCGACTGCGCAGTCCGCTTGCAGTTGCCTCGCATTTCTGTCGACCACACACCGACTGCAAGCACGGTTGTAATGCAAATCACCTATGCAGCTAGCTTGCAGTCGGTGTGTGGTCGACAGAAATACGAGGCAATTGCAAGCGGACTGCGCAGTCAGTTTGCAGTTTTGATGCAGTAAGTCAACTGAAGAAGAAGAACAGCTGGGTTGCAGTTCAAATGCTGTCCGTCTGAACCGGCCCAAGACAAAATACTCAATGTAAAAAAGAAAAAACGATGCACGGTACAACATGAATACAAACTAGCCACAAACACAAAACACATAGTATGAAACGAACTAGACTTGGGAACAAAGAAATTGAGCCACTTAGTGCTGAATTTCCATAGAAAGTGGCTCGGTTTCTTTGCTCCCAAGTATATGAAATAAATCTGTCAGCTTCTGCATTTGTAATGAACTCCCGTTATTATTCCTAGCATTAGAATTTAAGAACTACTAAATCAGCAAAAAGAAACTTACACAGTTCGTCTCGAACAGACATGCCTCCTTTGTGTAAATCAATTTCTAACCAGTAATCTAACAAATTAAATCACTATTGTCCACGGGGCAAGAATTTTAGAAAAAGACACTCAGTCGAATGTAGAGAAAGACAGATTTATTTTGTATAATTTTCTTAACCTTTTTAAGCCACGTCAAATAAAGGGTAGTAAGTCCATGAAAACAGATCGAAATTTTAAATTGAAAATTTATAATTGGCAATAAAATGGTTAAAAAATTAAATTTTAATAACATGGAAATAACAGATTACGTATAATTCTCGTCTGTTACTGGCCCGCACACTAACTGCTTACTCATGATAAGGTTTAAAGGACCAAATGATATAACGAAGTGATAGAAATACCCCTCCAACAATGGTTGATCAGATTATTATGATCCAATTTTACTTTTCTCTCATCATTCCGAAACATGGGCATTTTTGGAAACTCCAAGGCCCACTATACAATGAGATTTACCTTTTGTAAAAACAATAGGGTAAATTTTCCAATTAATTGTCAGCCATAGAAACAAAGGAAAATCTTTTTTATCTCCATCGCAATGGATCTAAAAATCCAATGACAGTCCACTATATACTTTTTTTACGAGTGGCCTCAGGAAGTTAATATTCGTAATCCATTATTAACATTTAATTAGTAATTAGTAGTACTTTCTCAGTAAGTTTTAGCAGGTTTTAGTAAACAAAACACAGTAGATTACAACAGGACAAACACAAAATGGTAATGTTAATAATGCAGCCGCCAATATCGGAACGTAAGTTGTTAAAAATATCTGAACTCTACCTATGTTAATATGGCTGTTTAGATATTTTTGAACATCTTGTGTGCTCGAAAGTGAAGCCAACTGCCCGCTACTACATTTTGTCAATGATACTACTGATACTGCAATATCACGTAACTAACAAATTAAATAAATCGCAAAATGTACCTTACTGACTCACTTGAAAAGGTGTATTTTTAACCCTCTTTCATTACGAGGTATTTCAGTATCAGCCACGATTTGACATTGACTTCATGATATCTAAGCTAAAAATATATTCTTAATAAAATACTTACCTATTAAGACTCATAAAAATACTTAACGTATCAAAAACCACCACCGATTAATATTCGTTCACCTAGTTTTATAGAAGCTCTTTTTTTCATGTTATATTCAGAGTTAAGCGCTCGCGTACACCACTATCCATACAGTAGTCTTTTAGTCCTGTAATCCTAGTTGTTTTTCCTTGCTTGTAGCTCAATGCCTCTTTAAATATTGAAGTCTAGTAAGGTGACCCGCTAGAGTCGAGACGTCGTCGAGGCGCATCTAGGCAGGCTCGAGGCGGAGGCGCGTGACCACCGAAGCCGCCATTTTGTCATTTTATACACGGAAAGAATATGTCTAGCCACTTTAAAAAAAAACTCAATGATCGTAAGATCAGACCATTCCATGATTTCTATCTATTTTGTTTTAGTCTGCCACCCGCGTTTCTACTTTTTATAAAGACCACGCCTGGATCGTGTCACGATGTTTCGACGCCATTGCCTCATCACCGCATTAAGCAACTTCCCTTAGAGAAGGACCATATCCGAGAAAAGAAAGTGCAGAATCTGGTTTACTAACGTTTGGTCACAAATCTTCTCCCAAAGTATCACTTCCCAAAATATTTTATTTAAATTTTTATTTCCCAAAAACTCTTAAGGCAAAACCACTTTGAGCAAATTAACAGTTAGCAATATATTTTTTGGCATATTATTGTTTAATAAATAATTACTTGGTCATGTTTCGTTTTACTAAATTTAATGTAGTCAAATGTATCGTTTCGCATATTGTTAGGCATACGATTTATATCCAGTGATCGGAATAGGTTTATATCCTGTGGTGCATTGGATAAAATTTAGGGTATGAATTTAGGGTATCTAGTTTTCTCGTAGCAGTTTGTTTCTGTGGATTGATATATTGATAAATGGAGTGTGCGAAGTAATAATTTGAACAATTATTTTTTGGAATATAATATATGCCAAAGGATAAAATTAGCTTATCTTAATAAAACTTGACAAAGTCAAATGGTGCCAAATCATAATTTGACGAAATACATAATAATGCGAAATGAAAATGTGCTAAAGATTCCTTTGGGAAATGAAACTACTGCGATAAGTTTTTTGGGAAGTGAAATTTGGCGAAAGATATTTCGCCCAAACGGCAGTACACCGCAGAATCTTGAAACTGTTAAATATACTATGCGCGAGCAAAAATGGCCGCTTTATCTCCACTGAGTTAACAGCGCGGCGTAGAGGCCCACCACCTCCTGCCTCCTGTGCCCCTCGTACCTTGGCGGATTTGGCGAGATCTATGCATGCCAGTACTTGCATACCCACGGCGACTTCATCAGCTCCATCAGCGCGGCTAGCTCGTTCGGCTTGCCAGTTCAGACGCTTCACCTCCACCGCGCTGATGCCGTCCAGGCTAACCGCCTCCTACCCCCTGTGCCCCTGGTACCTTAACACGATTGATCAGTTCCAACTGCGGGACCAGCTCGTTCTAAGGCTTGCCAGCCCAGACGCTTCACCTCCACCGCGCTGATGCCGTCCAGGCTAACCGCCTCCTACCCCCTGTGCCCCTGGTACCTTAACACGATTGATCAGTTCCAACTGCGGAGCCAGCTCGTTCTTAAGTTTGCCAGCCCCAAACGCTTCACCTCCACCGCGCTGATGCCGTCCAGGCTAACCGCCTCCTACCCCCTGTGCCCCTGGTACCTTAGCACGATTGATCAGCTCCAGCTGCGCGTTCAACACGTTCTCGGGCTTGCCGGCCCAGGCGCGCAGCACGGAGGCCTGCAGCGCGCGGCCGTAGCTGAACGTGAGCGTCCAGGGCCGCTTCATCTCCACGGTGTTGATGGCGTTCAGGTTCACCGACGCCTCCTCTTCGGACTGCCCGCCGGAGAGGAACGTCACGCCTGGAAGAGGGAGGTCATTAAGAGCACGTTAATGCAGAAGCAGCGAGAAACGGATTATCTGACAAGTACCAGAAAGCATTTGCACAATGATTTAGGTCAAGTCATGGTCAGGGTCCGGCCATTGTTGAATTTTTATTTTGCTGACCTAAGGCAAAACTTAGTCATTGCTTTATTCTTAAATATTTTATTTTAATATTTTAAAGTGTGAAATGTAAATTCAGTCAACGATCGCAACAGAACAACTTGGAAGCAAGTCAACTGACCAGTTGCACCGTTAGCAGAGTACGGGATATACGCTGCACACACGTGTAGAACTTTACTTTACTCACTGATACACTTATATTTTGTCAAATACTTTCTTTTTGGACCATCAGGAAAAATAATACAAGTCTGTGACAACCGATGCCATGCAAATGGTAAAAAAAATACTGTAGGTACTCTCTGAATACAGAACCCTAAACGAAGATACTTTTAAACTTGATGTCCATACCAGGAACAGCAGCCGGCACGGTTCTCAGGAGAGCGGTGACGGTAGCGCGGCCGATGTCCATGGGGGTGTACTGCTTCTTGCACGACTGGCCGGCGGTCACCTGTCGAGGGAACTCAGTGTCTTCATTCAATGCCGGCAACGCATAGCGTTTCCCTGACTCCTAGTGCTTTGAAAACAAATGTTTAACTTTTTGTTACCAGGGTATCAAAGCCCGCAAGCGCTTACCATGTTGGGCTTGAGCAGTGTGCCCTCGAGGTACACGTGGTGGTCACTGAGAGCCTTGTACACGGCAGCCAGGACGACCTCGGTCACCTTCTGCGCGCGGTCCAAGTCATGCTCACCTGAGGAAGAAGACTCGCGTTACTAGGAGCTCATGATATAAACGGACCACTATCTGATTCGCATTTGTGAAGTGATGCTGCTACCACATAGATAATAAAAGACGAGAACATAGATGATAGTCCAATTACTCTGCGAAGTACCAAGGCCCCATAAGTCACCGAGCAGTTAAATCGCCGAGACGCAACGCTTTGGGTTGCACATAGTGATTGGGTTTATTCAAAATTGATCATAAGATGAATAAGACAAGTTAATCAAACTCCATCAAATCCCAAACTTAAAATCCATTTTTTGCATAAAAATCCTTGTTGGTTTTGATTTTTTAAGTAGTAATAAAATCAGGATCAGAATTTTTCCATAATTATTTCAAAATAAAGGACCACCTCTGTGGAAGCAATTTCACAGATTCCGACACAGGAAGGCATTGTGTAAATGTAACTTTACCATGTCATTTTCCTAGACGCCCCATATTACAAACCAATATCAAGTACTAGGGCAACATAAGCTGCTAAGAGTTCAACTCACCATCGGGGAGCACCTCAGGCTCAACGATCGGCACGATGCGCTGGCTCTGGCAGATGGAAGCATAACGCGCCAGCACTGTGGCGTTCTCCTGGATGGCCTGGTAGGAAGGCGTGAAGCGGCCGATTTTGAGCACGCAGCGCCATTTGGCGAAGTGGCAGCCGTCCTTCTTGTACTGAGCGCAGCGCTGGGCCAGGTCATCGAGACCTGGAATAAAAGGAGTCTGTTACTATACAGATAAGTATTGGCAACTTCAGTCTGGCGAATTCTCCTTCCTTTCCATTCTTGAGTCCTGATAAGCCAGAATCCATAACTTAGCGGACTCGTTTGATAAAATGTTCTAGGTGTGTATGAAATTTAATAGTGGGAAGGAAATGAAGTTTCATAACATACATGCATAAACTCACGCCCTTATTTCCAGAGTGGGGTAGGCATAGATACAGAATTTCCAACTCTAAAAACTTTTTGATAATTCTGTAACCACATTTTTCACACTTACCGCCTGTTTCACAATCGACAAGTAAAGGATATTTGACGGATAAGTTTAGCCCTTTCTTTGTCGTACACTTGAAAATAGACAAGGAGAGAGACAACTTTATGTGACAGATAAATTTACTTGTCGATTGTGAAACAGGCCCTTAGGCTAGTTTCAGTACCTATTAAATCGACCTACAGGGTTGCCAAAGCTGAGTTATACTGCAATTATTAGAAATTGAAAATTTCATAAACGAAGGTTAGTCCGTTGAGGGTAGTAAAAAAAGTTGGAAGTGATCCTCTGCCTACGAATCTTGCGGTCCCGAGTTCGTTTCCCAGAAAAGGCAATTATAACTTAGAGACTGTTTTGATTTTGTGTGATTATCCTCTAGTATTAATTTATCAATAAACTAGCTGTTGCTCGCGACTCCGTCCGCGCAGAAAAACAAAACATCCATGTTCATCAGGTATAATGTAGGATTGTAATGATGAAAGAATTTTTCAAATCGGTCCAGTTGTTTTGGAGGCTGTTCAATTCAAACAAACAATCAAAACTTTCCTCTTTATACTATTAGTGTAGATAACGAACAGGGGACCGATTTTTGACTTTCGAGCGTTCGATTTCAAAAGCGAGCGGTAGACAATATTCGAATGCGAAAATTTTTCACGCTGTATTTTGAATGATCCGAAATTCCCTATTTTTGAGATTCTCACTCGAAACTGAGGGATTGACTAAATTGTATTGAACATGTTTCATTATACGCAGAAAGTCGATGTTTTACCGGTTTTTGTAATTCATATTTTAAATGCGAATAAATGTGTGAAGCTAGCAAAAGTTGAAATTATAACAATGATGTATTATTTAATTGCGTATGAATTTTTTTTACGCTTCTTTTACAAATTCTTGACTTTTAAGTTCACTTGGTTACAAATTTAGGAAAAATGAAACGCTTTCTCGTCTGTGGATGTGGATATCTATGGCGTTGCTAGGTTTGTTGTATGTTTTAGTTTTATCAGGTTTGACAGATGTCAAATGATACATTCTATTGATAGAATTCAAAACGAATGACACGGACCGCTCGTGTTCATATTTTCTATCGCTCGCAAGTCAAAAATACCATTTCACTGTTTTTTGTCACTTTCGATTGAAACTTTCGAGCGCTCGAAAGTCAAAAATCGGTTCCCAGGTAGTTTGGTATCCCAATTTCATAAGAATTGAACTTTTTTAGTATAGATACTTCGAACACGACTCTTTTGCCAACATTGGTGCATTTCATATTGTCCAGCTGGTCGTCCAAAATGGGATCCCGGCTAACAAAATACCTACTGTGAAAATACAAAGTCAATCCGTCGAATATGACCACCTATAGGGCAATCGAATTCCTATTAGCGATTAAATAAAGAACGAGAAAGTATAAAGACGAGGCTATGTCCACGTTTAGTCAGTTGGCTCCGTTTGCGATCACCATACCAAGCAGGACTAGTTTAACGGAGTCGTAACATTAAATACGTATTAAACAACTATCTGTTCATCAAATATACGCCAATATCAAGATGTATATTGAAACGCGTCCCCGTGTGGTTGCCAGGTTAGAATAGTGCCACTCCATGTCTTGATGGATGTCGTAAGAGGCGACTAAGGGAAAAAAGGCTTGTAGTGCTGTTAGACGATGGGCTTGCAACCTGTCACTAATACACTGGTACATCTTAAGACTGCACCGAGCAAACGTCGAGCGTCCAGTGGCGCCCTCATTACTATTATTGTGTTTTCTAATTAGCTAAAGAATTTCCTTGCAATCAGACGATACGTTTTTGTGGCGCAAGTAAAAACACAATTTATGGGATACGTAATAAACTTTAATAACAATTACCCTTTGAGTAGTCAGCTTAACGGGAAAAGGTGGCCACTTTTTTCCTTTAAGTTGATAACTCGAAGGTAAATTGTTATTAAACTATGTGATATACCCTATAAGTTGAGTTTTCATTTGTAGTACAAAAACATTTCGTCCAATTTCAAGAAAATACTTTAGTTTATTACAAAACACAATAAAAGTAATGAAGGCGCCACTGTACATCCGGCGTACGCGCGTAACTGTAACCTTGCTGTCCCTCGCAGACCTCGCAAGTATTCTTATAGAGCGAGTACGGTAATTGTAACTCATGGTAAGGGGCGAAAACCGCATGAAAGTCCGTTCAATAATGAACGAATACTTTATTCTTTCTCTCTTACTAGCATACTTTCATTCACACCTGTTTGAAGAAGATCGCATTATTTTGAACTTGTCGCTATACTAGTCATAGCCCTAATGGCTATTCGTCAGTTTATCCTGCAATACCACACGATAAATTAAATAAGTTGCAAATTACACCTTAGCACGTAAGTCAGTAAGATACATTTTGCAACTTATTGATTTTTTTACTTACGCCGTATTGCATGATCACCGACGTAGGTATTGTTATCCATAGGTTTTTATCGATTTACAACCAACAGAACAAGATAATAAACGATTATCGTTATCAGAGGATCAAAAGCGATCGATAACACAAAGGTAAAGTAAGCAGCGAGAGATATTTCAAATACAACACTTGAGAGAGCTTATCTTAACCGCGTGGTATTATATTATAATTGATCGTAAACCATTGAAGACAACAAAGGTCGACTCCGCCATCGCATTTATTACTTCTTCTAAAATAACAAGACGACTTTGCAGTTCTACTGTACCGCATAAGGAGTTAGTATTCACTTATTTGCAGCCCTCAAGTATCTAAAGACCTAATAATCGATATTTTACTCTATTGTACCACTAAGGAGTTAATTTTCGCCTATTCACGTTTTTATCCCTTGTGGTTTTAGTTATCGCTATGATAGCTATTTAACCTTTATTATACCTCTTAAGACTGCCCCGAGCGTACGCCGGATGTACAGTCAGCTGCAGAGATAAGTATACCCTCCTGCATACAAGTTTCCTATGCAGGGGGGTATACTTATCTCTGCAGCTGACTGTACAGTGGCGCCCTCATTACTTTTATTGTTTTTTTCTAATAATCTAAAGTATTTTCTTGAAATTGGACGAAATGTTTTTGTACTACAAATAAAAACACAACTTATGGTATATCATAATAGTTTTAATAACAATTCACCTTCGAGTGAACTTAACGGAAAAAAGTGGCCACCTTTTCCCGTAAAGCTGACTACTCAAAGGGTAATTGTAATTAAAGTTTGTTACGTATCCCATAAATTGTGTTACTTGCACTACAAAAGCGTGTCTCGTCTGATTCTAAGGAAATTAATTAGTTAATTGGAAAACACAATAATAGTAATGAGCGCGCCACTGGACGCTTGGCGTAGTCATAATGACTATAGTTAAGTAACATTGTTTTAAACAAATTACTGAGACAATCAATAACAAATAACGCTATCGCAAGATATAATATTTGTGTAGGCTACAAATACTTCAGTCACCAACCGTCAATAATATCAATAATTACACAATCCTCCAAAAACAACGGACACCATTATCAACCAAAAACATTTGACATTATCATAACTAAATTGTAATCAATTCTTAAACACCGGTCATAAGAACCATATTTGTAAAGAATCAGAAATCAAACGACAATCAACATGGACTATGACCCTGTTATCTCAAGATAAAGCTGGTCGAGCCCCTGCACAGAAACAATCACAGTGACGTGTAAATTTCAACAACAAAATTCCGTGTATACAATTTATATAATTAGTTAATTACCTACATAGGTACCTAAACAACTATCCACATTCACATACAGAATTGCATCATATAAATTACCCATGGACTAGTCTTTTATTTTCTGTTTCCTTAGTGTGTTTTGTGTGCCTTAACAGGGTGTAATTTTTATGGTCTTTCGAGATAATCTTGAACAAATGATTTCAATTTTGATCCTTGATTTTTTTCATTTTATGTTAAGTGTGTCTCTTCACCAAGCGGTTCCAACGGAATACCAGTGCTGGCGTTACGGCTAGCGAATGCTGAGTTGGGACCGTTTCACAACTGTTTCTGTGTCTTATTTTTTGTATCTATGTACCTAATGTTGTTTTGTATTGTTGCGAATAAATGTCTCTTTATCTTTATCTATCTTTATATTTAAATTCACCACAAGTGTGAAAAGTATACAAGTATTGTCGAATATCTACACTAATATTATAAAGAGGAAAGATTTGTATTTCTGTGTGTGTGTGTGTGTGTATGTTTGTAATGAATAAACTCAAAAACGACTGTGCGGTTTTCAAAAATACTTTCACCATTGGAAAGTTAGAGTGACATAGGCAATGCTTTATTTTTCTGTGTGGACGGAGTCGCGTGCAACCGCTAGTGTTTGATAAAGATTTACTGCCATTTAGTACAAATGGAAAATCGATAACTCGATATTATACGTCAAATCAGATAAAAACCAATTCGCTCATTGAATACAAAACGGACACATTCCAAAATAATTTGCTCTTGCATTAAAAATCTTATACGAACAGCTTCTAATTTTAAAACGCAACACTGACTCATTTTGGAATGTGTCCGTTTTGTATTCAATGAACGAATTGTCCATTCTGAATATCGACGAAAATGGAATTATATCTCTTGGTGAAATTTTCCAGTGTGATAAACCCCCAAATTAATAATGACCACAATAAATACTTTTATTATGACCATTTGTGTTTACATAGACTCACTAACTACTTTGTAAATACCTCTACGTTCCACCTAAAATATGTATTTATAATGAGGGAATTCCATTAGGCTTAATTACTTTATAACAAAAAGATATTTGGTTATAAATATTGGGTCATTACCTATGAAATTGGCGTTATTGTATTTTATTTCGTACGGAATTTATTCATTTAAATTTAAACTTTCAAATTATTTTTAAATTTCATTAATACACTATGTTACAAAGGTTTTAGATACAAATAATATGGTTCAATATACTTACTATGGTTAGGTACTTAATGTTTAAAATTAAAGTGTGAACTCAAATCTTTTATGTACTGCGAGTTCAAGTGTTTCAATTACGCAGAGTTATATGAAGTTAACTATTTTTAAGTAATTAATATATTACTAATATAGCTTAGAAGTATTCCTGAGCGATTTTTTTTTGGTTTGCATTTGACGTTACTAAATAATCCGCAAAATGTATGAATTTAAATGTATGAAAACCACCGTTTTCATAAAATTCTCCATATAAAACGCCAATTTCCTAGGTAAGGACCTAATATTTTTCATTACGATTACATTTTGACAAAATTCACTTTGGATGGCATTTTTTTGGTCCAAATTCAAAATGGCCAATTCAAGTGGACTGTTTTCCACTTGAGCTTCATGATCACGACAATTAATCGTGATAAATTTGGCAAAATTCCATTTACATCATCAACCCAACAGCAGAGTTGGAATCATTATTGAAACTGGAATGGAGCAGTTATGCAAAGGTACGTGTGCAAAGAAATAAGATAGACTATAGATGTAATAAATAAACATCCGCTATCGTATTTGGTCGGATAAGCTTGTTTATCGTACTTTTCACAAGTATCCATACATGAACACGAATTTATAATTATATCTGTAAGTACGTATCCAATTAATTTGCACACGTACGCATTAACATCATCTTGATATCAGAATTCGACTTTTATCATAACCTTTGCGCAAAAGTTGTTCAACGTTATAGTCAAGTTAGAGAAAGACAAACCGCCTCTAAAAATGCTTTGATTACCGTAAAATTATAAAGTACAGTCAAGGAAGTTAATTCTTAGACCACTTCGGGCTTTGTCAAAGTGACGTAATCAATCAAAACGTAAGAGACATCTTATGATTTTATTTACAGTGTCAATTTGACATAGTCCAAAGTGGACTAGGAATTAATTTCCGTGACTGTACGACCAAAAATGTATATACATCCAAGGCAATATCAAAAATCGGAGAAATACTGAAAAAGGGCCGAATCTTAAGTACCCGAAACCGACGTGCGTGCATGACTCGATGTATGAATGTGGAAGAAGAGAAAGAAATTTGTCAAGATCGTAGCAAATGGAAAGAAGTGGTCTCTGCCTACCCCTCTGGGAAACAGGCGTGATTTAATGTATGTATGTATGTATGCAATATCAAAAATCAATAGCAATGTCACCCGATTCCATCTGTCGATTCTGTGTCGAAGAAAATTGGACAAAAAAAACAAATAATAGTATTTTTGGATACAATTTACAATCTAAAACATCCAAAATATAATAAAATTCAAGTTCAAAGTCAAGGTGAAGAAATACGCGTCTTCAAGGTTAAAACTATGACCTCTTTGACCTTTTCCCACGAACGGAGCTAGCCAATTTAGCTAGACATTGTGATAGAGATAAAATGTCTTTATTTGACCTTGTTCGGGCACGAGGGCAACGTCACCTTTCTTTCTCCGAAAATAATCATGTTTCTAATAACGTAATTTCAGGCATCAAGGCATTTAACAAACATTTTACAGAATAACATACATAATAACTTAAATGAACACGACTATTATATAGTCGGGACCTTTTCATTCCGTCACTCATATGAACAAATCAATTTACCATTATTACTCCATATTCGAATACTTTTGAAGGTTGAGCATGGTCATATTATTTATTTATTTTATCTGTGTCTTCATGTTTATTTCGAGGTAGTAATATCTCCATTCAATCTTGGTTTTTTTTTTATGACAAGTACAGTCAACCAATTTGATTCCTAGGCCACTATGGACTTTGTCAACGTGACGTTGCAAACCAAATCATAGGGAGTCTCTTACGTTTTGGTTGACAACGTCACTTTAACATAGTCCAAAGTGGCCTAGAAATCAAATTGGTTGACTGTACATACATACATACATTAAATCACGCCTGTTTCCCAGAGCGGTAGGCAGAGACCACTATGACAAGTACTTTCGGTGAAATACAATAAGACAGACTGATGCTTGTCGTAATATTACATTATGTATTGATAGATTTGTATGATTAACTAGCTGCCCGCCAGCGGCTTCACCGCTGCAAATTTCCGACCTTCTCGTTGGAGTTTAAATTTTTTTTCTTACATATAAACCTTATCCTGACAATAACGAACAAAACAAAAAAGAAATCAGCCAAATCGGTTCATCCGTTCTCGAGTTTTGCGCTTAGCAACACATTTAGTGATTCATTTTTATTATATAGATTAGTAAAGAGAGGTTTATAATAGAGTTTATCAATATAGGAACTACCTGTCATACAATTTTGCTCCCTTGATTCCTAGGTCTGGATACTAAATTAAATAATTCAGTTTCACTCACGACGCTAAAACCAGGTAGCCCAGGTAACCCTAAAGAAAGAAAATAAGACATGACCCAAGTGAAACTGGACATGGAAGTCCCTGTGACCCCCAAATAAAAAACCGGAATCCGCCTCTTGCTACTAGGAGTACATAAATATAAAGCACTTACCCTGAGTAGTGCACTCGTCATCGGAGCCGAAGAGCGGCACGACACCCTTGTCGACCTTGATGCCGCAGATGATGCCACGCTTCTCCAGCAGGCTCACCAATGGCGAGCCATCATTAGCCTTCTGGTACAGGGTCTCGTGGAACAGGATCACTCCGGAAATGTTCTCGGAGATGGCCTATAGACAAAAAAAACACTTCAGAACTTTCATTTGAAAAGATTCATCTTTAAAAAAAAAAACAGCGAAGTCTATGGTTTTCAGATACTGTGTCTATCTTATTATTAATCATCGGATGTTTATCGTTATCACACTCACACTCACTTCTGCCGGTATATTTTCGTCGTCCTTCGCAGACACCTGTCAAATCCTTGATTGGTCAAAACAGATACTCGTCAAATCCTTGATTGGTCAAGTCAGACATTCGTCAAATCCTTGATTTGTCAAAACAGATGCCTGCTTAAATACAAAAGCGCCTCAAAACAAAAACAGATATAGTTTGATTTAAAACTTATTAAAGTATATAGCATTCCAAATTTAAATGCAACACAAACACATTTTGGGTTGTGGCCCTTTTGTGTTTATTTAAGCGACGAGATACTCGTCAAATCCTTGATTTGTCAAAACAGATACTCGTCAAATCATTCATTGGTCAAGTTAGACATTCGTCAAATCGTTGATTAGACATATTCTATACAAGTCAAAAGCTTAAATTGTCAATTTCGAGGAATAGCGAAAGTAAACAATATTTCATGTTCAACCAACGTGAAGTGTAAGTTGACATTCCAGCCTGAGTAATTTATCTGTTTTTAATTCTGGCTACCAGGCAATCAGATCTTGATGAGAGTCTACATTGGTTCGACCTTGGCACTTGGCAAACAAAATGAATATACCGTTTTAAATTCCAATGAACCTGTATGAGCGTACTGAAAGCCGCCCATACCGGTTTTAACAATCACGTAAAAAAAAACAACAACAGAAATAAAAGCCATCAAAGTGTTGTACTCTTTCAACGTGCTGAATAAAAACATATCATATCATATCATATCATATTTATTTATTTCTCAACAGTCATACAGTATAAAATTACCTTAGCACAAGACAAAAAAATACGCAAACATACTGAGATCGTCAAATTAAATTATCTTATAATGTAATAATAATATACTACCTAAATACAATAACAATTCAGCAATAAAATATAATCGTAAAGTAAATCTGATGTGGTTTTAATCTTGATGTCACTACTTATATGTATCTATTCTAATATTCATTTCCTAGGTACTCTTTGACATTGTACAGTGTGTTTCTACTTAAACTTCACCCCATTCCAATAAAGGGAAAAAAAACCATCCCTTAAACAGCCCCCACTAATCTAGGTGTTATAACTACAGATAAAATACATATTTAAGTTAGTTGTGTTTTTGGGGAGTAATTTTTAAGAAGTAAATTTTCATGCAGATTGTTGTGGGGAAGATCGCCAACTGGCCACCCTCCGGTAACTTTGCAATAAAATGCGTAAAGCAAAAGATTTGCTCACATTTTTGCGATTAAACTAGAATACCTAGATCCTGAGTTATTGCCCGGAGTACTGTCCAAGTATCTTTACTGACAGCGTCAGTTAGGAATTTGATGGCTAGTAACTAAGTGACACTTTTTGAGGTCCATAAAAAGCCTGTCTCGATAAAGGTTATAATTGACCAGCAAGAAGAAAAGTAGGATAAAGGTAAATACCTAGATCCTGAGTTATTGCCCGGAGTACTGTCCAAGTATCTTTACTGACAGCATCAGTTAGAAAGTTGTTGGCTAGTAACTAAGTGACACTTTCAAAGTCTGCTTATTGTCGATTTACCTTACTTTATTACAAGTTACAGACTGATATTTCAATGAACCGTTTGTGGTCGATAGAACGCCTGTCTCGATAAGGGTTATAATTGACCAGCAAGAAGAAAAGTAGGGTAAAGGTACTCACAGTGTCAGTGCTGAAGAGCAGGTTGCGGTACCGGCGGCGGTTCTCCTCGATGTTCTCCACACCGATGTCCTGCAGGCGCTTACCCATGGTGCCTGTGCAACAAAATATCATATTAACATCTGCTTCTCTTCTGGCTTCCTGATTTTTTAGTCTTCTTTCAATGTTAGAATCATTATGAAAGGATGTTTTTAAAGCTACATCACAGTTTTTTTTCCATCATAACTTTTTGTGTAATCAATCACACAAAGTAGGTTTTTCCATAAGTACTAGATGAAAAACAAACATGGGGTTTATTTAGTATGGAGAAAAAACTGGAATGTAGCTTTAAAAACATTCAATTTCACAATAAAAGAAAAGACTGAAAAAACATTGAAATAATAATACACAAGCTTAAGGGTTTTTCGTAGGATGGACATAAGGTAAAATCAAAAATTACAACAAATCTTATTAAAATTATCAATATCTCTGAAAGTACTAAAAATCACTGAACATACATGAAGGTGTTTTTGGCTCTGGCGATGCCCTATTATGTATTTTAATTGGTCGTACCACTTATGGCACACCCTGTATACTAGTACAGTCAACCAATTTGAATCATAGGTCACTTTTAGGGACATGTAATAAATACAATCAATCAAGACGGTTACTAACCTGTGGATTCATCAGCGGCGAGGATGCCTTTTCCCGGGGCTACAATCGCCTGTGCGATCTTGCGGAGCTCCTCCTGCAGCTCGGGAGTCGGGTACTGGAAGTATGTGCTCATGGTGGCTAGAACAAACGTTAAAATCAAAAATATATCAGGAGACGAGAGAAGAAGTCAATTTATTTCATTAGTCTCCTTCAAGTAGCAGTGTAAACACTTGTACAGTCGAAGTCAAAAATATGTTTACACTTTAGTACCTTGTCTATTTAACGTCACATTGAAACTGTCATATGAAATTGTCACAGCGATTAAAGTGACAAGGTACTTAAGTGTAAACATATTTATGACTTTGACTGTACAAAACTCGGAAATGCAAATACAATATTTACAGAATAGGAACGTACAAGGCGAACTTATACATTTAAGGGATCTCTTCCAGCTAATCTTTCAAAAGCAAAGTTCCACGGATCTTAGTAGCTCGGATGACTAGATATTCAAACAGCGGATAATTACAAATGAATATGTTCTAGTATTGGGCATAGATATTATTTACAGGTGCTTGTAAACTGCCTGATATCCCTTGGACATGTTTCTCTAGTATTTAACTTTTATTTTACATTTGATTATTTATTGACTTGAATTTACCCACTAAGCAATTGACACGGATAACACTACACTTTCCCTACCTTTTAGTCATGGAACTGAGTTTTTTTTAAATGTTTATTGCACAATTAAAGCACCAATGGCAGACTAATGCCTAATGGCAATCTCGGGTTAGGTTCGTAAGGACTAGATTACGAAACGACTATGTAAGCAAAATGATTTATTTTCATAAGATCTTGGTTGCAAAAAGTCTAATTGTGTAAATTGTTCTATAGTAGAATGCCTGGGTTGAAGATTGGACTTAGTTCTATAACGCTTTGTTTTTATACCAAAATTACCCAAATAACAAAATTACCCCAGCAGAACGCACTAATAGTAAAACAACTAGGTAGGCATACACTTTTGCTTACTAGGGCATAGTACAAAAAAGGCGTTTTGTTTAGTTGGTTGTTATGCAACAACGACGATTTGCTGACAGTCTTTTTGCAATCTAGTCCTTACGAACCTAACCTGGAATCTCTACTAGTCAACCAAGTAATACAAAACCAAAGCGCGAAGTGATGGCAAACAATTGGGGCTGAAAAAAAGCACCGTAACGAAATCTCACTCCATACTAAAATAAGACTCAGCAGGTACTACACGCCAGTAAACACTAGGAGAGTAACAACAGGTTCATTCCTGGCCTTGGACAAGAGACCAGGTTCTTTAGGATCTATGGCCTAATACAATTTAAACACTCGGATAATGTGGATGGTTAAAAGAACGTGTACATACTGAATGTACATTAAAGTTATTGAGATAGCTGTTGCCCGTGACTCCATCGGTGCAGAAGAATAAAACATAGCCTATGTTCATCAGGGATAACGCAGGATTCTAATGATGAAATAATTGTTCAAATCAGTCCAGTAGTTTCGGAGCTTATTCAATTCAAACAAACAATCAAATCTTTCCTCTTTATAATACCTACTAGTGTAGATTTTCTTACTATTTGGGACAGTATTTCCTGGTATTGTTTTCACAATTAGCCACTTGATATGAAAGTAAACAAAATAGAATAGTCTGATATTACCAGGCCAACGTTAAACTACGATATCTTTCGTGGAAATATCTTCTAATTACCGCCCTATCTAATTACCATGTAAAGCTCAAAGATCACAAACACCTCCCGAACACTCGCTTATACCATCCTAAACTTCACAAAGTACGTGTCACCTTTAATAATTATTTTCAACGATTTTAGTTGGTTAATCCCTTTACAAGCTTATCTCTATGGTTTATTTCTTTCTATTCAAATATCTTACTGTATAGGCATTGATTTGGTACCTTTGGTCCCGAAGCCAGGCATCCATCCTGATTCAGGAGGACCCTTCTTATTTTTCCCCTTCTTGGGTGGCATTGTAAAAAACGGTTAAAATTTCACTTAATAATTAGGAAAATCCTATAATCGACATTTTTTGTAATTTTTTAAAAAACACATTACTCACCGAGCCTCAACGTCGAGCTGACAGTTTACTATTTTGTTTAATTAAAAAAGGAAATTCCACTTTCAAAAAATCTTAACATTATGTCATCAAACTGACAGGCAATTTGATTTGATTGCTCATAGGGATGTACCAACTACAAACTCAAATTAAAAGATTATGTCAACGTTTTTATTTATAAATTATATTATTACTAATTTAATAAGGTTACTCAATACAAAGAAATTAACTAGGTAAACTACTAATTAAAATCCAATCAGATCTGTAGGGAGCTCTATTCACAAGCCAATTTCAATAGTAGCTAACATTGAATCTAAAAAAGAAAAATGATGAAACCCACCAAAAGTGTTTCGGCATAACAATCTACAACACACGTTCATTAGGAATTATGGAATCAGGAAGACCTGAATGCAGGTACGCAGGTTCGTAACTATAAAAAGTTGACCTTCAAAGGTCACTGAAAACAAGGCGTCACAGGCGTGTTCTTAGTCATGTGCCGAATCACAGGATAAAATTCCAATGAAAATAGAACTGTCGGAGTTTGCATGAAGATTTATTGATGTTATGCAGTCACGCTGCATTTGATTATTATAATGAATGAAGTAAGTACCTAGTAAAGTCAATAACCTGATAATGACATGAATGACATCTATTTGCATTTGAAAACCCTGCATAGTATTAAAACGATAATTTACTCGTTGAATTCTTATTGCAAAAAAAAGCAAGCTTTTAGAAAATAACATTAGTTATATAACGTAAGGAACTGACATGTTGTGAAATCAGCATTTCCATTAATAACGGCAACTACACTCATCCAATAAGTATAATATAGAAAAATATATGAATAAACTATGATAGGGATGTGCCTAAAATATAAAAGCAAATAGATTTTCCAGAGGTTATTCATAGGTCGATAAAAATTTAAAAATGCTTTTACCATTAAAACCTTCATAAAGTAAAATACACAATTTATGTGTAAAAAGTAACCAATAGTAATTTAATAAACTTACATTTTTAATTTCTGGTTTCAATTGGTTAAACACGGACACTCCCGACCTGCTACGCGGTTACTACTGTCAAAGTCAAAATGTACAGAGAGGACACGAATAAAGGTCATTTGAAGGTCCAATGATAACGAGACAGTTCTCTACCAGTGGCTCTACTTCCAATATCAATTAGCATATCTCTGTCTCTTTTATACAGTACCATCAAGACATTAGAATGAGAAAGATAGAGCATCTGAAGCTATCGAGAATCGTAAGTAGTAGTAGTGAGTAACCCCACTAATTTACTTTAACTACAACGCCATCTGTACGGTTGCCTAATAACTACGCAGCTAACGCGCCAGAATTCTTTGTACAAAGCCAACAAGCCATTCTACACGTAATGTGCATTGTGGTTCCGTGTAATTACTGTAGATGGCAGGTAAACATATAAATCTGTCAATGATAAATTTATGCCTGCGCTTTCCCGCGATTTCGTCAGTTTTTAGGGTTCCGTAGTCAAACTAGGAACCCTTATAGTTTCGCCATGTCCGTCCGTCCGTCCGTCCGTCCGTCCGTCCCCAGTCTAGCTCAGAGACTCATAGTACTAGAAAGCTGTAATTTGGCATGAATGTACATATTAGTCACGCCAACAAAGTGGTAAAATAAAATTTTGAAAAAGATTTTTTTTTAATGCACCTCCCCTACACGTAACGTGGGGATGTCTTTTTTTTTTCTTGCCTACCCCATAGTGTGGGGTGTCGTTGGATAGGTCTTTCAAAAATATTGCGGGTTTATGGAAACAATTTTTCGATTAAGGGATCCGTTTATGAAATATTAAGCTTTAAAGCGCTATTTTTTGTTAGAGTCAAGTGTCCCCCCCCCCCCTACAGCCAAAACTACAAGTACTAAAAATCTGAAAAAAATCTTCAACGAAAGCGCATATAACGAATTTTAAAGGAAAACTATCACGGCTAAGTAGACATGATTAGTTCCTGAGATACAGGCGATTAACGGGTTTATACCTACTAAAAATCATCAAAGACAGCGCCAAATAACTTTAAATAGAAAATTGTTTCATACATGTTGATTTTTGAGATAGTTTTTTGTGTTTGTCGTTACGGCTTCGGAACCCTACACTGAGCATGGTCCGACATGCTCTTGCCCGGTTTTTTAACTATTTTATCGCGGCGCGGGTTTAATGGTGAAAAATCTCTTTACACCACGTAAGAAAGTTATTTCAGGAATGTAGGTTCAAATTCAAATTCAAATTCAAATTCAAAATCTTTATTGCATATCACATTACAAAGATAAGGTGGAAAAAATAATAATAGGTATCCATGTGACGCCCTGCAAGGGCACAGCAATTTTAGAGGGTTAATTATGTATTTTAATATCACATAAAATATTTCATAGTTGTATTATAAAATAAAAAACTTAATCGTGACTTAATCTTAAACAGCTCATACTACATAAAATCTTTCGTATTGCACATTCTGTTACAATAATAATTATTATATCAATTTCAACTATGGTTGATAAAATATTAATTCAGTACATTACTTATCATTAAAAAAATCGATTAAATTATAGTAGCATTTATTGATTAGATATATTTTTAATTGATTAAGAAACAACTTTGGTTTCCCTGAGTTCTTTATGGAATTAGGTAGATGGTTGTATATTTTAATAAGCATATGATGAGGGCTAGAAGTTATTATTTTTAATTTGGAGAAGGGCAATTTTAATTTATTTAGGTTTCGGTCGTTTCGTCTAATTTCAGTTATGGGTGTATAGAGATTTATATGATTTTTGACAAACTTACATGATTCCAATATGTAGATTGAGGTAAGGGTGAGCATCTGTAATTTAATAAAGTGGGGGCGACAGGAATCCATTTGGTCAATATTTATTAAGATTCTGACACATTTTTTTTGTAGTATAAAGATTTTATCAATATCGGAACAGTGTCCCCATAGAACGATGCCGTACGACGACATCCTTGAGAACGCGTAGGCGTAGTACGCGGCGAGCGCGGTCTGCAAGTCCGTGGCCCGTTTGAGATGCTGGAGTGCGTATATAAATGAGGATAGTTTTTTGGAAAGTTTTAGTATGTGCGTTTTCCAGTTCATATTGATGTCCAAGTCTATGCCTAATAAAGTGGCCGAGTTCACAGTTTCTAGTTTGATGTTATTATGGCTGTATGATATTTGTAGTGGAGTTTTCTGGTGGGGTTTAAAATGGATTACTTTAGTTTTGTTTAGGTTAAGCTTTAGGTTGTGCGTGTCTAGCCAATCTTCAATTTTATTAAGTGTTAAGTTAAGTTTAATTTCAGCTTCATAATTATTAGAGCAGGGCAGGAGAATCGATATATCATCGGCAAATAGCACACAATGATTGTTCAAAATATTAGGGAGGTCATTTATATAGACGAGAAACAGGCAGCATCCTAAGACGCTACCTTGGGGGATAGAACCAGTGATGGCGAGTCTATCAGATCTAACGTGATGTATTGTGCCAGTCCCAAAGTCTGTATATTCAATCTCGACACACTGCGACCGATCACTCAGATATGACTTAAACCATTCGTGAGCCAGTCCTCTTACTCCCATACTATACAGTTTGTCTAGCAAGGTTTGGTAGCACACTCTATCATAAGCCTTGCTCATATCAAGCAAGAGGCCTACAGCATATTTTTTTTCTCTTATAGCATTATATATTTTTTGGACATATTTATAAGTAGCTAGTGTTGTGGAACGGTTTGACCTAAAGCCATTTTGGTCATCATGTAGAACATCAAATTTTTCAAAAAAAGAGTAAAGCCGTTTTATCATAACGGTTTCAAATATTTTGGATGATGTTGGTAAAAGTGCAATTGGACGGTAATTATTAATGTCTAAAGTTTCGCCCTTTTTATGGATGGGTTTTATAACAGCTATTTTTAACGCATCAGGAAATATACCTTCAGATAAAGATTGGTTTACAAGCTGGGTATATGGGATGGTAAGATTCTCTGCACAGTTTTTTACTAATGTGGGAGGGATTTCGCCTATGCCAAAAGATGACTTATTTTTAAGTTTTTTTATTATTAAGTAAATCTCTTCAGGTCTAAGTTTAGAAATACCGATTTGTCTACTTGATTTGTTAAGAGATTAATTTTAGAATTGTTATGTAGAGAATTTCCGACTGATGAAAAGAAAGCGTTAAAAGCATTAGCCACTAGTGTAGGGTCTTTTATTGTGTCCATCGTACCGGCTGTTTTTATTTGGATATTTTTTTTCTTGTTATAAGATGTTTTTTTATTGGTCTCTCTATTTATTATTCGCCACATAGATTTAGTTTTATTTTGGGACTTTTCAAATGACGCTTTGTTACTATTTTTTTTTGAAGTGCTAAAGGCTTTTTTTAACACTTTGCAGTAATGTTTATAATGATTACGTAAAACTGTATTCTTAGTTTGAGATACTAACAACTTTAAAAGTCTTTTGTTTTTGCAAGATACCTTTAAACCAGGTGTTAAATACGTTTTTTTGGAATCGAATTTTATTTTTACCTTTATTTTTGGAATGCACTTGTTTAAGGCTACGTTTAAAGTTTTTTTCTACTCCTGTACTTTTATTAGTCTTTTACATAGTCACGAACACTATTATAAGAACATAGATAATATGACTTCAGAAAAGTCTATAACTCTATTCCCCATAACAGCACTCGGTGTCGTAAAGTCGCCCTAACGATACGCCACAGATTACTAAGTGTAGCCTGTTAATCATATTTTAACGATTGTGAAATAGGGACTATAAAACACCTAATGTTTTGAGAAATGATTTCAGTTATCTGATTGGTCGATTTTAAAATAGCTGTATTCTGATTGGTTGATACGAATTACAAAGTTTTTTAAAAAGATTTAAATTAGTTAAAGAGAAACATGTACCTAAAAGAACCTATCGTTCCGTTTGACAGTCGATGTGTATTGTGATTGGTGGATTTAATTTAGAGAAGTATTCTGATTGGTCAAATTAAAATGTTTTGGAATTGTAAATAATTCTTTTTTCCATTCCGTCAATTTAAAAACAAAGTAAACCATAGACACATATTTTGTCATTTTCTTGTTTCCCGCTCGTTTGTTGTTCTTTACTTCGTTCGTTCGTTTGTAAGTTTTTTCGCTTAATTTTGCATTTCATTTGAAACCTAGTCGTAGAAAAAGTATTGTATGCAACGGTGTATAACTAAGTCAAAAAACACTCGTGGCGCTTTCCTTTACGATGTTCGCCTTCGGCTCACATCGTAACTCACGCCACTCATATATTTTGACCTCTCTTATACAACTATTGCATAAACTACTATTTCGAATGTATTATAATTTTCATTTACAGTTTTACTTGCTAAAATTAATTGCTCCCAGTTTATATTCTGTAGTTCGCTTTTAAATTTATTCATATTAGTTTTATTAAATATACGTTTAGATAATGTAAAATTTTGCAATTTCGGATTATCAATAGGCACGGAGAACAGAAGTCCTCTGTGATCCGATAAACCGAATTCGCGTACATATAAAGAGGAATGCCTTATTATAAAGTTCGTGAACAGCAGGTCGATGCACTTAGAACTGGTCGGAGTGACTCGTGTGGGTTCTTTTACCCTTTGATGAAAATTGTAAGCACACATTAAATTAGACAATCTATATTTCTCATTGTTATTCGAACAGAAATCTACATTAAAATCACCTCCTAAAATAACATTTTTATTTTTATCTCTTAAACTAATTAGTTGAAGAAGTTTATTCAAGCATGTATAAAAAACTTCGATTTCCCTATTACTGTTTGGGCAGTATATATTTATAATCAAAAGATTATTCTTTGGTAGTTCTATTGCACAAATTTCAAATACCATTTCTACAGATAAAGATGCAATATCGAAGCGGTCGGTATATTCCATGCCATTTTTAAGTAAAATCAGTACACCTCCTCCTTCGTGTTGAGCACGACAAAAGGATGAGCATACATTGAAATTTGTTATATTAAATAAATTTAACTTATCTTCATTGAGCCAAGACTCGCAGATACATAAAACATCTATGAGTGGATTATCGTCCGTTACCGCTTCCAAAAGATGGCTTTTGTTCCAAGTACTTTGCATATTTTGAAAAAGACAGATTATTTCGATTCTATTATTATTATTATTAGATGCACCAGCAATATTTTGATGCATTATTCTTAGGTTGCTATGATTATACGTTCGTGGTTCGTCAATTTTACTGACGAAAAAACAAAGAACTTTCACGATACGAAATGTTATTGTTTTAGTCTTCAATTACCGTGAGTAATTTACCTAAGTCCTGGAACACAGTTCTCAACCCATAATTATTTAAGCGTCCGGTTTGTTTAGAGAACATATTGCTATCATAGGTCAAGTTACGATTGCTGTCTAGCAAGTACGCATACTCATATTTTAATACATCTACATAAAGGAGCTCGTTACAAGTTTCGATCCTCCGATTAAACATGTTACTAAAGTACCCGCACTTGAAGGTCGGGACACATACTCGTATGACTATGTTAGTGTGAGTAATTTTTTGTAGCGTGTTTCTTATATATAAAACAAGATTCTCATAATTTTGCGTTTTTGCGAAATCTTGTTCACCCATAAGGACAATACAATAATCGCTCATAGTAAAATCAATTAACTTATTTTCTAGATCGTTTATCAGATTTTTTACGCCTACTCCTGGAGTGAGATAATGACATATTTCGTAATTTGTACCAAAATAATGTTCAGAGGTACTTAGCATGTTGTTGAAATTATTTGTACTTAGCAGACATATTCTAGATTCTTTGTTCTGCCCTTCGTCGAAGCTGTTAGTCGTGAGGTCTGCGACGGTCGGTGACGACGTTGCTGCTTTATCACCTTCCTCATTCGGTGATTCACAACATCCTTCATCCAGTAAATGAGTGAAGGTACAGGTACTTAACTAATGTTTCTAACTTCAGTTTGGGCTGTGCGTTAATCAGTAATTTGAGTTATTGAAAAAAATTATCGACTTTAAAAAAAGGAATTGACAGAAGCGCGTGTATGTAACCCCATGTTTTTATTTATTTATTTATTTATTTAATAAGTACAATTTTTTAAAAACTAACAATTAGGCATTGCCCCACAAAACTGGAGTAACAGTTTGACTGTGGGAACGGCAGTCTCTAAGATAGGCATTCACTAACATAAAAATTAAATAACAGTATTATGCAGTCCAAAAAAATCTGTGAAGTATACTAAACATACATTTATAATATTATATAAGTAGATCTAAATAATGCTTTTTTAATAGTCTCTTGAATTTATTCTTATTTTTTTCACGTCTAATAGCTTCAGGCAAACTATTGAGTAGGTATGGGATACGCTTTTTGAGAGTTCTGTCTCCATAGTAATTATTTATCCTCGGGACGAATAGTTTACCAGTCGCCATAGCCTTGGTGTTATAGGTATGATCAATGGGTTTTAATGAGGAATACGCTGAGTTATGAACGAGACAGCCATGGTTATTAGATGCAAGTAGATACTTATGTTTCATGCTTACCGGTAATATTCTACAGATTTTAAAGAGTTTTCGATAGTTACCTTTACATTTGAGTTTAATTTTTTCGTTAACAAGTATTTTTAAAAATCTAATTTGTATGGCTTCTAATTTATCGATCTTGGTCTTAGTTGTGAGTCCAAAGCTGTCGAGAGCATAACTCAGTATGGAGTCCACCAACGACATATACAAACATCTTAGTGTGCTAATAGGAACTCTGAATCTTAAATGATAAAATTTACCTAACAAAACTCTAAGTTTTTCATAAATAAAGTTGACATGGCATGACCAGGAAAAATGTTCATCTACTTTCATTCCGAGATAAGTGATACATTTAACTTTTTCTATAGGTTCACAGGCGCAGTTACACTTATTTTGATGGAAGCAAGGATAGGTATGAGCATATAAGTGCGGATGAATATTATTTAATGGTAGATAAGGGGAGTGAATTAACAAGAACTTTGTTTTATCAGCGTTAAGAACTATCCCATTGTCGTGAGACCACTTAACCACCGCGTCAATGTCTTGCTGTACAAGGCGGAACGTTTCTTCAAGGTCCGTACCTGCACGCATAGCACAGAGGTCATCAGCGAACATGTGTGCTGAGCAGTGCTGCAGCACTCCACACAAGCTGTTGACGTGCATCAGGTAGCAGACAGGACCACAACCGGAGCCCTGTGGCACCCCGCAGTCCACTGTTAGATTTACGGTTGCCTTTTTTGTAAATAGGACGAATTATGGCTTCTTTTAGTTTATTAGGAAATGTATGGTGTTTAACTGATAGGTTGACTAACTTGGCAAATACAGGACTTATTTTATTTATGACATATTTTATATCAGACATGCGTACTAGATCGCTACCCGGAGATTTATTTACATTCATGTTCTTGATTATATTTTTTACTTGATGACTCTTGACGGGTTGCCATCTCATACACATATCTATTTTTTTGACATAGTTATCCCGATCAAGCCACTTATCATTACATTCATGTTTTATATCCTTGATTTCGTTTGTAAAAGTAGAGGCGAACTTATTAGATATACAATAGTCATCAGCATCACCCATGCATTGCATATTTGAGTGTATCATGTCATCCAAGCTTTTTTTCTCTTTCCCCATTAATATATGTATCCTTTCCCATATTTTCTTTATATTTTTATTACACTCTATTATACATGTTTTGTCATATTTATTCTTACTTTTATTTATGGCTTTGGTACATTTATTCCTATATTTAGTATATCTCAGTCGTTTAAGCATATTCTTTGGCTCATTACACCAAATTTCAAAGAGTTTATCCCTCTCAATCATCATTTTCTTTAAGTTATAATTAATCCAAGGTTTATTATTTCTACTAATATTACATGTGTATGTGTGCATGTGCTTCTGTTTAGTCCATTAGAGAAAATACTCTTTTACCGAACAATTGTCTTCGGACGGAAGTGTCTATTAATACCTCGTCATCGGCGAAATACACCTTAACAGGAGTGAAAGCCATAATTATAATTAGAAATAGAAAATTAAAAAGCAATTAGTGGAAGTAGGTCACTGTGACTACGAATTTGCAAATGTACTGTTTTCGTAACTTTTACGTGTAGGTATTTTGCGATGGATCCTTGACTTGTGACTTGACTGAACACTCAAACGACGGAAAAATATAACATTTGTTATCTCATGTTATGTTGTCTGGTAAGTTATCTCCGTCAATATATTACTTAACGACTATACAGTATGTTCTAAATATAAATTATTCATATTTTACTAGCATTATAAATATGAAGCATTAAGGTTGTTTTGAATTTGGTTGCTCCATAACGCATTTGATGGCTGATTTGATTTGAATGAAATTTTGCACATGTATAGTCCACATAATACTACTTATAACGTTTTCTCTAGTCATAAACGATAAAAACGATAAACTTTTACGCCAGCAATGGCGTGACGTGATTTTAGGACTTTTTCGCTACCACCATCTTATCGTGTTATATCGCATTAACGTGCATATCTGCGGGCCTACTATGGCTGCGTTTATCGCGTGACAAAATGTAGATAAAGCATCCGTCACTCTCGTACTTATGTACGTGTCAAAAAGTGACGGATGTTTTATACACATTTTGTCACGATTTAATGGGGCCCTGTACTCCTTTGTGAGCAGACAGGGCGTTTCACAAAAAGCCCGACTGGCTGTTCACAATGGAGTGCTGGCCCCTAACCTGATGTATGGTAGTGAATGTTGGGTGTGGCAGGACAAGCATAAAAGTCGTGTAAATGCAGTTGAAATGCTCTCTTTGCGTAGTATGTGTGGTGTGAAACTGATTGGTAGAGTAAGGAATGAAAAAGTCAGAGAGAAATGTGGAATAAAAGAAGATGTAGTGACTAAGATTGAAAAGGGCATGCTTCGATGGTTCGTTCATTTGGAAAGGATGGATGAAAGAAGATTGACGAAAGAGATATACAGATCGAAAGTGAGTGGACGGGTCGGAAGTCCTACTTTTTCGAGTCAAATCGGAGAAATACTGGAAAAGGGCCGAATCTGAAGTACCCGAAACCAACGTGCGTGCCATGACTCGATGTACGAATGTGGAAGAAGCGAAAGAAATTTGTCAAGATCATAGCAAGTCTCTGCCTACCCCTCTGGGAAACAGGCGTGATTTAATGTATGTATTACTATGTATGTCACGATTTAGCTCGATGACGATATGAACCAGTAGGACTCGGTCTTTTTTACGGTTTCGAAGTCAAACTAGCAACCTATTGTTTCTTATAGTCCATCTGTCTGAACTCAAAACATGCTGTAGATGTTATCATGTAATCTTACGTAAATTATGGCTGCTTAGTTTACTTCAACGTGACCGAGACGGTACGTGTTTCATTTGTTCCTTTTCATTAATAATTTATCATAATATATAACATTTCATAGACATTGCATATTTGTAACATTTGAAATATTATGTTAAGTTATGTTTGTTTACATTTATAAAAACGCACACACAAATGGACGGATTGTCTATGACCTTCTGAAAGTTGAGCAGACTCTACTTTTTGTTTTTAGTTTTCCGTGGATAAAATATAGATATAAACATATATAAAAGGTGTCCCAATACAGTCCAGTTTTTAAAGTTTGCTTTGCTTAGGTTCTAAGTTTTGTACAGCACAGAGTATTAAATTAATGCTGCCACTTGGCGTGATTATAAGTAGATACCTACTTAGCTATTTTTTTTTTGTTCAGGAACAATGACGACGTACTTCTCCTACCCGAAACCTGAGCTGCAAGAAGAGCTGAAGAAGACCGCAGAAGCCATAGTGGCTCCTGGAAAGGGTATCCTGGCAGTAGATGAGGCGAACGGTAATTCATACTTATAATTAACTAGCGACTTAGCCTCGCTTCGGTTCGGTTTATCGTTTTTACGGCCTAGACGTTATATATCCCGCTCAGCGGACCTATTCTTGCCTCCTACGGAGAAAAGGCACAAGTGTAATTAATTAATAGAAGCATATCTAAATATATAAAAGGAGAAACTGACTGACTGACTGACATATCAACGCACAGCCTAAACGGCTAAACGTAGGCACTTGAAATTTGGAAGGGACGTAGCTTAGGTACCGTAGAGGTGCACTAAGAAAGGAATTCCCGAAATTCCCACGGGAACGGGAATTAGCGGGAAAATTATTAACTCAAAAAAAATGTTTTGCCCAACGAAGTGGACACGGGAACAGCTAGTTTAACTATAAAAGGAAAGTGTTATTTATAATAATGTTGGAATTAGGTACAATATGGCGTCATTGCGCCGTGTCTTCACCAAAATGGTCACAACGGAAGACCAGCGCCGGCTCTGCCAGCATCACGCTGAGTTGTGTCCATTTCGTGACAAACTACTTATGCTTTTGTGTTCAGAATTCTGTATGTGTTAATTTATGTTTGTCACGAATAAATGATTTCTTTCCTTTTTTTTCTTTTCAATACAATTCACATTGTAGATGTGCCTTTTTTCCGTAGAAGGGCAGTATTGTGGTCCTGTTTATCGATGTAGATGATCGTGGACAAAGCACCTGTCACTTTCTAACCAATATGTAAGTGCAGAAGTGACGGATGCTTTATCGATCACGATGAAGGTGATCATAATACGGGCTCTATTCTAGGATAGAGGCGCAGGTTTTTCAAAAACGCTCGCTCGGAGCGAAATCGACACGCAAGCGTTATGATCGGTGGTATTTTTGGTTGTTCTTCCTGTAGTTGGATGGTGTGACGATTAAAATGATAAGGCCGGCTCGAATTCTAGCTAAGCAAGTGAAAATGTTAATAAACAGCTAGCTCATAGGGTAGGAAAGACGAGAAAAAGATGGCGGTGCAATCAGCGAGCTAAATTAACCGTATTTCGAGGAGGAACAGTTTTATTTTGCTCCTTGATCAGAACCGAAATTATATCGATTCTGTTCGAGCGGAATAGAAATGAAAATGCTATATTTGAAATGTATGGTGTTTCTGACGAGCTGGTTAAATAAAACCAGGCTCCCGTGCCCTGGGTAGTGATTCTCTGAACAAGGACGGTCGGACGGACGGACGAGGGAATGCCCAAGCGGCGAGTATGAGTACACCCGTCAGTGACAACAAAACATATTATATTAGCGCGTGCATTTTCAATTTAGCAGCATGGTTTCTGCCGATGGATCGAACGTACACGGCTGTTTAATTGAAAATGCACGCGCTAAAATGTGTTTTGTTCGCTCAAATTCAAATTCAAATTCAAATCATTTATTCTGTAAGTAGGCCCTGTAGGCACTTTTACAAGTCTGAGTCTACCAGCGCTTCCAAAGAGACCACTGTTGAGAAGAAGCGCCGCAAGAAACTCAACAGTAAGTCGTTTTTTAAAAATAAATCACTTATTACATTACTAAACTTAAGCTACATAATTTAAATGTCACAGGGACGTACAGGTCCCAGTAGTAATAATAATTAAATACATCAAAATGTCGCATTAAAATAAATAATACAATTTCGGAGATGTAAACAGGCTCCAAATGTCAAATTAAAATTAAGAATTAAATATAATTTAAAAAAAAACACAAAACAAGGGAGATGTAGAAAGTCTCCACGGTCAATTTTGGAGATGTAAAGAGTCTCCAGATGTCAAATTAAAATTAAATACAATTATACATATAAAAAAAAACACACACACACACACACAAAAATAAAATAAGGGATATGTAGAATGTCTCCACGGATGGCTCTGACGGGGCTACCTAAACTCGCCTCTGCTATTTCGCTCGTTCGATCGCCCGTCCGTTGTTTTTGAGAGAATATACCTAACACCCTTGATTATGAGGAATTATTGTATTTCCAGAGGGCATTGGAAAACTGCTGGCTGCAGTGGGTCTGGACAACACGGACAATAACCGAAGACGTTACAGACAGCTTCTGTTCACCACTAAGGTATGTAAATTATAATTATTTGTAGACGGCTAAGGGAATAAAGGCGTATGGTACTGTTAGGCGATGGGCTTGCAACCTGTCACTAATACGCTGGTAAACATCTTAGCCTAAGTGTGCAAAATGTGCCTGCAGAATTATCAACAACTTTTTAGAGTTGTTGGTAATTCTGTAGCTCTGCCTACCCCACACTGGGAATAAAGGCGTGAGTTTATGTATGTATGTGTATGTAATTATTATTATTAAATTATATGGGCAACCGCTGTCTCTTCGTTCGTGTGTCACGTTGGCGCGTCGAAAAAAAAACGATCAGAGTCACGGTTCAGGCCGTGACATACTAGTTAAGTGCTGTGTCGTCGAAATTGACACGACAAGAAATCACCCATGGCAACATTATGCTACAATAGTTTTGTTTCTTTTTCAAAATTCCTTTTTAAAAATTTAATTTTGTTTTCTGTGTTGCCATTCTTTGTTAATGTTCAATTTAATCTGTTTTATTTTTTTCTTGTGATCGTCGAATAAATATTGCTACTTCATTTCATATTTCTAAATATCACATTGATAACTGAACAAACATACGGTCGTGCGGACAAAAGCGCCACATACCTACGTTTGGCCAAGTAACAAGCGCATTTTCAAATATCTGTCATTAGCGACCCGCCCTCGCTTCGCTTCGGTTTATGTGAGTATGATATTATTATTTATTATACAGCCAGTGCAAATAGTACCTATGCACATAAACGACGAAAAATAAATTTTAGCATTGTTTGGATTGTTTAAGACTCCGCCGAGCGTACGCCCGATGTACAGTGGCGCCCTCACTACTTTTATTGTGTTTTCTAATAAACTAAAGTATTTTCTTGAAATTGGACGAAATGTTTTTGTACTACAAATGAAAACACAACTTAAAGGGTATATCATATAGTTTAATAACAATTCACCTTCGAGTTTAACTTAACGGAAAAAAGTGACTACCTTTTTCCGTTAAGCTGACTACTCAAAGGGTAATTGTTATTAAAGTTTGTTACGTATCCCATAAATTGTGATTTTACTTGCACTACAAAAACATTTCGTCTGATTCCAAGGAAATTCTTTAGTTAATTATAATACACAATAATAGTAATGAGGGCGCCACTGGACGCTCGGCGTTTGCTCGCCGCAGTCTTAACATTACCCTTTCCAGCACTTAAAAATTACTTAAAAAAGTCGTTAATCTAAAGCGTACCATAGGGTCGAGGACTATCTAACAGATAAAAAAAAAAAAAAAAAAAGTCTAGGGGACACCGTTGATGTAGGAAAACATATCAAACTTTTATTTGATTGTCCTGTGTTTTTTTTTTCCTCTTTTTTTTTTCCTTTTTTCCCTTTGTCTCTCGTAATATTTTTGAAATGTTTTCCTGCTGAACTACGCATGCTATTTGATATTATATTTAATTTCATTTTTTTTTTTTTTCTCTTTATCTTTAGAAGTTTTGTTCAACCTTGAACATGTCAGCTCCAGCTGGCCTAAATACTACAACACGAACCAAAATAACACATAAAAAAAAATTGATAAAAAAAAAGGCTACCAAATTTGGAAAGGCTCATTTAGAAAAAAAACCATAAACAAATTTAGCCACCTCTGACAAAGATTTAATTTCATATTTATAGCTTTATGTAATGCTAGACTAAGTAGTATCATTGTAGTATTAAATATGGTTAAAAAACGACTGACTGCTGAGTTTCTTGCGACGTTTCTCACCGCAGGGGTCTCCTCTTGGGAAGCGCTCTGCGTATGATAGCGGGCAGAGTAGACTGTTCACATATGTCTCGCTGCGGGGGACTGCATTGCCCTACTAGTGTTATATTGTTTTAGTTTTGTTTAGTTTAATTAGTGTTACTAACACCTAAATCAAGTATTTTTAATAACAAAATAATGTGTCATTTTGGTTACACGAAATAAACAAATTTTAATTTTTAATTTTAATTTTGTATTATCAATTTTTAGATATATGTACACAGAATAAGTAATAAAGTACTTACAAATCTAGAAAATATCTTAAATGAAAGCACATATCATTGATTATTGAGATACAGGTGACTTAAGTCTTTATACCTATTAAGAATCATCTAAGGCATTGACGTTAAACAGAAAATTAAATCATAAATAAATATTTGTTTCCTTCGAAACCCTACACTGAGCACGGTCCGACAACTCCGACATGCTCTTGCCCTTGACTTGGTTTTAGTGTGCCACTATCGAGGTGCGTATAACATACATACATACATTAAATCACGCCTGTTTCCCAGAGGGGTAGGCAGAGACCACTTCTTTCCACTTGCTACGATCTTGACAAATTTCTTTCGCTTCATCCACATTCATACATCGAGTCATGCACGCACGTCGGTTTCGGGTACTTAAGATTCGGCCCTTTTCCAGTATTTCACCGATTTGACTCGAAAAAGTACGCCTAGGGCGGCCCCTTCCGACCCGTCCACTCACTTACACATACCTACTATATTATATCATTGAAGGGATCTGTACGTATTAGTAAACATTAGCGGTATTCATCGTTTTACGATGAGTGTCGACTTGTAAAAAATACTCACATTGCGTGAGTGAGCACTTCTCCTGCGGCCACCAAATACCAACCTCGGAACATTGAAGTAATCTTATCGGCGTACTCATAGACATTTATTCATATTCATTTATATTTTATTTAAGCACAGAAGTTTTACAGATTGGTGTAAGTATCTTTAAAACTTAAATGTAGATAGGTAATGCACTTAAGTTAGAAAAACTCATTGGAGGACAATTTTACACCAATTGACCTAGTCCCAAATTAAACTATAGCCTTGTACTATGGGTAAGACAACGAAATATAAACTGTAATTCTATGGAACTTGCTAACTATGTAAACAAGCCGCCATACTAAAATTGACATTAGATGTCAATTTCAATACATTGTTTGTTTACATAGTTAGCAAGTTCCATAGAATTACAGTTTACACTGTAAAAACCTAAATATTGCTTACTTACGCCATCTCCAACCCGGTTGAAAAAGTACAGGGTACCGCTACTCACCCCTAGATGTCGTCACTGGGACCTAAATCGTGCAATCGTTTCCCCGAGAATCCTTAATACATTCTAAGAGATTTTGTTTTTGTATCGACTTCTAGCTAACTCTAGTCTGCACAATAAGTCTTCGGAATGCCGAGCTTTTTTTGACCTTAACCGGTGGACTCCTCAACTGTAGAATCGATAACCAGCCCGCTTCCTCCGACTAACATCCAACACCTACCATAATGCTACTTTACGCAAATGTGCTCATGGTATAGGCGGTTTTTTTTTTATGGCATAGAGATGACAAACGAGCACACAGGCCACCTGATGGTAAGTGGACACTGTGACCCATAGACATTCGCATTCATAAGACTGCAGAGCAATCCTAAGACTGCAAATGCGTTGAAAACCCTGAGGACTAAGATGGAATGCCTTTATGCTAGTCATTTCACCGGCTGTCTTATCCCCAAACCGGAACACAGCAATGCGAACACTGCTGTTTGGTGGTAGGTTAATGGATAAGACGGTGGTAGCGATCCGGACGGACCCTGCACAAGGTCCTACCACCCGCAAAACACATAATTTCATTCATACATAATTATGCGAAAGTAGCTGGACCCCTAACGCATCTCACGAAGAAAAATATGAAATGGGAATGAAAGGATGAGCAAAACGTCACCTTTGATAAGCTACGCGAGCTTTTAGTTGCCCCAGTTTTAGCTCAAGCTGACGAGAAGAAACTCTTTGTGATAAAGACTGATGCCAGCAGTTATGCCATTGAGGCCGTGCTAGTGCAGGGAGAGAGAGAAGACGAGGGTGCCACCTGAAATATCGACAAACGTTTCATCGAAAGCTTCATTACGTCGAATTTCATTTCATCGAAAGCTATTTTCTAATGAAGCCTTATTGTTTTCTAGTTATCTATATCATTGATTACTTAGGTTAGGTTAGGTTACACTTGTGAGTATCAAAAAAATATTGCACCTGCATGTGGAAATGCCTGTCGATCAAATGAAAATTCGACGTAATAAAGCGTTCGATGAAATGTTAGTCTATATTTCAAGGGTAAACCAGAAGACGAACATCCTGAAGAATATGCCAGTCGCTTGCTAAAACCCACAGAACGGAATTATTCGACACTTGCAGTGGATTCTGCAATGAATAAATTCCCAGGTTAGATAGAAGGAACCCTTAACCGTGCTCACTGATCATCAGGGTATTCATTCTCTCAACAACGATGGTCGGACGGATGAACGAGTGAATGACCTAGCGGCTTAAGTAGTCCCGTCAGTGCTAACAAAACGTATTTTAGCACGTGCATTTTAAATTTAGCAGCATGGTTTCTGACGATGGATCGAACGTATAAGGCTGCTTAATTGAAAAAGCACGCGTTAAAATGTGTTTGTTCGCTCTGAAGGGACTACTTAAACTTGCCGCTGCCATTTCGCTCGTCCATCCAACCGCCCGTTGTTTTTGAGAGAATAACACCTCTGGCCCTCAAGTGGCTCATGTCCTTGAAGTCCCCTACAGGACGACTCGTAACATGGGGTTTGCAACATCAGGTTTACGACCTCACGACTTGTAGCTAGCTCTAGTGTGTACAATAAGTCTTCGAATTCCCAAGCTTGTGGACCATTCTTAACTAATACAGTTTAAATTCGATTAGGTCAATAATAAAATGTCTAAAGTTTACATCAGTTTTTACATAATTTTCGGAAACCTCCCACCAGACGCGTTACAATAAAAACATCCATGACTCAGGAACAAAATTAAATATTCGCGGTCATCACACAAATATCTGCCCTTCGGGATTTGAACCCAGGGCCGCTAGCTTAGCAGGCGGGGTCACTACCGACTACGCTAGCATGTCGCCACACCCACAGCGAGCGGTTTAGGAAATTATACATTTCGTTATACTTAATAATTATTATATCGTTGGTTTATTATAGAGATCGAAATTATGCAATTTTTGGTATGTTAAATGAAAATTAGTACATTAGTTTGTATGTAAATCATTACACACACCCGTTTTCTGGGGGCCTAGTCAAGACGTAAGTACCTACGTTAGCCATGGTCTTTTTTGGATTAGGCCTACGGTGTATTTTCGCTCCGTGTGGCGAAGCCGTGGGGCAATATTTGTTATTGCAATGATATTTTAAGTGTAAAAAGCAGTAAATAATATGATACGCGCTCAGAAAATGGCATGGTAATGTTCACGTTACGACAACTCTTATTTACTTGATACTTCTTCAACATGAGGGTGTTCAGTCATCCTACCAGGAGTTCAGAACCTGTAAGGGGTCTGCTCCGAACTGGCTGGCCTCACGGTCAAAACAGATGTTATTTAATTCATAAATGAAACATTTGAAGCATTTCTATGTCATTTTAATCTTCTGGTGCTGGTTGGTCAATTCAGAAATTAAGACACTACATATTTTCGCTAGACTGAACGTGTCCCCACCTCCTTCGAATACAAAAAGATCTGGAAATTATCTTAAACTAGCGACCCGCCCTCGCTTCGCTTCGGTTTATGTGAGTATGATAGCCTATAGCCTTCCTTGATAAATGGGCTATCTAACACTGAACGATTTTCAAATCGGACCAGTAGTTCCTGAGATTAGCGCGTTCAAGTTCAAATCATTTTGACCTCTTCGGTTACGTATTTAGTCTGCTGCTAACTGTACCTAAGTCAAGGAAGGTTATGTTTTAATTATTTTTTATCACCACAGAACCTCTCGGAGCACGTGTCGGGGGTTATTCTCTTCGACGAGACCGTGTACCAGAAGACCGATGACGGCACACCCTTCATCGAGGTCCTGAAGAGGCAGGGTATCATCCCGGGGATCAAGGTGGACCGGGACGCTGTTCCACTGTTCCTGTCCGAGGGAGAAGTCACGACCCAGGGTGAGATTAGGGGGGAGGGAGGTGAAGAGAAGGATGATCTAAAATACCAATACATGAAGTGATGGGGTTTTGAAGAGATGAGATCAATCATGTAAAGGATCGGCCACACAAAATAATGGGTCCTCACGGGACTCACGTCTTCATTCCCAGAGTGGGGTAGGCAGAGCTACCATTCTAGACCAACAACTCTAAAAAGTTGTTGTTAATTATGTAACCATACATACTCGTACATATATTAAATCACGCCTGTTTCCCAGAGGGGTAGGCAGAGACCACTTCTTTCCACTTGCTACGATCTTGACAAATTTCTTTCGCTTCTTCCACATTCATACATCGAGTCATGCACGCACGTCGGTTTCGTTTTATGTAATCACATTTTGCGCAAACAGGTTAAGATGTTTTCCTACTCCTGTACTTTTATCTGTCATTTATATAGTCACGAACACTAATATAAGAACATACATAATATGTCCGCAGAATAATCCAGAGAAAAGTCTATCTTGTCTATGCCCCAAAACAGCACTTGTGCGTTTTTGAGATAAAACGATACGGCCAGCTGCCAAAGCTTAGCGTTGCACAATCGATTTAATCATATTTTAAAGATTGTGAAATAGGGACTATAAATCACCTAATGTTTTGAGAAATGATTTCAGTTACTTGATTGGTCGATTTTAAAATAGCTGTATTCTGGTTGGTTGATACGAAATACAAAGTTTTTTTAAAAGATTTAAATTAGTTAAAGAGAAACACGTACCTAAAAGAACCTATCGTTCCGTTTGACAGTCGATGTGTATTGTGATTGGTGGATTTAATTTGGTGAAGTATTCTGATTGGTCAAATTAAAATGTTTTGGAATTCTAAATAATTCTATTTTCCATTCCGTCAATTTAAAAACAAAGTAAACCATAGACACATATTTTGTCATTTTCTTGTTTCCCGCTCGTTTGTTGTTCTTTACTTCGTTCGTTCGTTTGTAAGTTTTTTCGCTTAGTTTTGCATTTCATTTGAAACCTAGTCGTAGAAAAAGTATTGTATGCAACGGTGTATAACTAAGTCAAAAAACACTCGTGGCGCTTACCTTTACGATGTTCGCCTTCGGCTCACATCGTAACGTAACACATGCTACTCATATTTTTTGACCTCTCTTATACAACTATTGCATAAACTACTATTACCACTGTACATTATAGTTGCCCTCAAACGAAGAGACGACTGAGGCCATAAAAGTCCGGTCGTGAACACAATGGATAACCAATAACGCGAGCTCAAGGGTTTTATGGTCCCGGTCGTCACTTTGGTTGAGGGCTACTATAGTGACAGGGTGTAAGACTATCGCTTAACAATACCATAAGCCTTTTTCTCTAATAATTACATGGCGTCAATTTTGACGGTCTATAATTAACGCACCGTTAAGCTTTGGTATGATCGCTCCCTAATAGAGTATTTTTGGCTAAACTAGGGTCCTACTAGATTAGATTCAGATGCCGATTAGCGAATGCGGTACACCCGAATCGCATATAAATAAGTGATTTCTAGAGGGCTTATTATGACATGGCAATGCAGTTCATTTTACGGCGAGCGTAAAGGACGGAGTTATAGTAGCTATAAAGCTCTGTCCGCGTAAACAGAACTGCATTGCTATGTCATAATAACCCCCTTGATCACGCAGTGTCTGTCTAATGGGAATATATAAAATAAAAGGTAAAGCATCGAGAAAAGATCTAGGCGAAGGGACCGTATTGAATGAGATACGCTATCGTAAACGATTTTAGAAAACTTCCATACGTATAGAATTGACGTAAGCGCTCCACGCGACCGTCTGGCAACATACATTGACATTGCGGGTGGTAGGACCTTGTGCAGGGCCCGTCCGGATCGCTACCACCGTCTTATCCATTAACCTACCGCCAAACAGCAGTGTTCGCATTGTTGTGTTCCGGTTTGGGGATAAGACAGCCGGTGAAATGACTAGCATAGAGGCATTCCATCTTAGTCCTCAGGGTTGGCAACGCATTTGCAGTCTTAGGATTGCATCGCAGTCCTGTGAATGCGAATGTCTATGGGTCACAGTTTCCACTTACCATCAGGTGGCCTGTGTGCTCGCGTCTTCTCTATGACATAAAAAAAAAAAAAAAAAAAAAAAAACGTTAATCCTATACATTTTCGATAACGATAATGATAGCCAAATGAACTTATCTCGGGCCATCAGTCTGGTCTCTCTCGGTCACATATAAGTCATTTATATTACAATTATTAACGTCTTTTGTTTACAATATTTCAGGTCTCGACGACCTTGGCAAGCGGTGCGCCACGTACAAAAGCCTGGGTTGCCGCTTCGCTAAATGGCGCTGCCCTCTGAAGATAAGCGAGCACACCCCGTCGGTCCAGGCTATCTCCGACATGGCCACGGTCTTGGCGCGGTACGCAGCCGTCTGCCAAAGCGAGGGTCTGGTGCCGATCGTGGAGCCAGACGTTCTGCTGGATGGTGAGTGATGGCTGTTCTTTGAAGACAGGGCCACTCACACTCAGTTTGCGCCCTGATGATAAAGCTAGAGTCTAGTGCTGATCATAGAGCCTAAAGTTTCACTAGGTGGTAAGGGACGCTGTTCTCTGAAGAAAGGCGAGAACACGTCGTTAGTCCAGACTGTCACTGAAATGGTCAAGGTCCTGGCTTGGTACACGGCTGATTCTAGAATCAGATGATCTTCTCTCAGAAGGTGTCTTGAAACCTCACTGCAATATAACCCCCTCTCAGCGTGCTGCTCAGGTACATAATAAAAATTGAGTGAAGTATTTTTGTCAAGCTACTTATGTTTACTAATACATAGACTTTATAGACCTGCTGTAATAAAACCTTTTTTGTCTGTGTGTACTAGGTAATCATGACATCGTAAGAGCACAGAAAGTGACTGAAGTGGCTTTAGCAGCACTTTACAAGGCGTTGAGTGACCACCACGTCTTTCTGGAAGGGACTCTGATAAAGCCAAACATGGTAAGTTACTATCAAACCTTTATTACTTATGTATAATCTGGATGCTCTGCCACTCTCTCGTATTAAAAAAAACTGGTGGTGGTGGACCTTGTGCAGGGTCCGTCTGGTTCGCTACAAGCATCGTACAGTCGGCCAAAAATGTGTTCTACCACCTTACGGTTGATTTGCTCGTCATGATACAACAACTTCGATTTTCCCTTAATAATAATTATGACAGGGACAAGTGTCAACCTTAGCGATAATTAGACCTTACCTTTTTTTTTATCAAAAATGGTAGACCACTTTCTTGGCCGACCGTACGCTTAAATCTCCCGCCAAGTAAGTGTTCGTATTGTTGTAGTCCTGTGTCGCTATTGCCTAACGCTTTCGCAATCACATTCGACTTCAAAATGAACCAATTGTTATCATTTTGAAAGCAAACTCGCCTTCGGACTGTCAAGATGAAAACGATAGAGATACAATAAGCCTGCTGTTGTGGTATTAAGGGAATAGGTATAATATCTAACATAGAAGTATTCTGCCTTAGTTCTAGTGCATTGCAGTCTTGTTTAGATTGATATTAATGGGTCATAGATGGGGTTAAAATGATGTTCCTTCACTCTATAACCAGGAGATCAGGACCTGCAAGGGTCTGCTCTAGTGGTAAAATAGCCATCGGACTATAATGGATTAATTAATATCATGATAAAGCCCAATTATCACCACGTGGGTGGCCCTGGGTAACTGACAGTAATGGCGGGTAAGTTAAAAATAATACGATATGTCAAAAGCATTAAGGTTTTACCAAGTAGAATGATTCCCCTGGGGCTCTTTTCAACTAGGTAAAACCATATTGCTTGTGACATGATACCGTATATCTAACTCGGCCGCAATTACTCTACAGTAAATAAGCTATCGTAACGGTGACTAAGATAACATGTCAAAAGCAACATGGTTTTGCTGAGTCGAATAGAGCTCTTGGTCTTCGTTGGCTTTTACCAACACTTAGGCTGCCTTTCCGCCAGAGGAATGCTATGCAGATATGCTGCGCGGATGTGAAAGCTACGCGTTCCACCAGTGCTATGCTATGTGGACCAATGGATGTGATTGGTGGATATTAACACATCCATAGCAACGTAGCGTAGCGCATCTCTAGTGGAAAGGCACTCTTAAGCAGGGTTTCCACTACCAGCAGAGCGGGCCCCGTACGGACTCGGTTTAGCATACATCGGTGACTTCAAGTGCTTCCACCGCGAGCAAACCTTTAAAAAGCACCGTTGTATGCTTAACGGGGCCTGCTCCGTTCGCAGTGGAAACCCTTGTTTAAGACGGGATTCAGAGAGAATAACTTGACGAGAACCTTGGCTAAGTTTTTTAATAACTGTCTATATTGCTATTTGCAGGTGACTCCCGGACAAGGGTACAAATCCAAGGCATCGCCGCAAGAAATAGCCCACGCTACCGTCACTGCTTTGTTGCGTGGCGTGCCGGCTGCTGTTCCAGGTACCAATACAATACAATACAGTACAAAATACTTTATTAATCACCACACAAATCGAAGAACTGATTTACAAATAGTAGTTTTTGTGACTGGTGCATAATGAGAGGCATTAATACAGTCGCATACATAACTTTATCTATTAAGTACATGCATATCTTAAGTTTAAAATATGTTTGAAACTTGTATTTGTTGTTGTTCTGTATCTTAATGGAAAGATCTGTATCTTAATGTTTACATTAAAGTATCGGTCACTGATACTTTAATTTGAACAATAAGATGCAACCACAATGATAAACGATACTTTAATGACATGCAATACTTTAATGTTAACATTTAAACAGAACCACAGATAGGTACAGGTTTCTTAACATAGGCCATTTGCTTATTTGAACGTATTGTAGGGAAGTTATGATGATATGGATGTATATAAAAATAAATATTTCATAGTGAGGGAACAGGCGGTCTTATTGCTAAATAGTGATCTCCAGACAACCTTACAATGAAGAGTTTTTACAACACTACAAAAAAATATACGTTGAAAAAATCGTTTCTTGGAGACATTTCATCCCCCCATGACCCCCATGGGACCCCCTTTATTATTTCACTTTCTTTAGTTTTTTCTGTAAAGTTAGGACGGACGCATGGACGGACGTACAGACGGACAGAAAGTTTAGGCATATTAGGTCCGAATATGGAACCCCCAAAAAGACAATTCGGATGGGTGTTAAGAAATCCGGATTTCCAAAATAATTATTATAATTTTCAGGCATCGTGTTCCTCTCCGGTGGTCAGTCTGAGGAAGAAGCCACCCTCAACCTGAACGCCATCAACCGCGTGCAGCTGAAGAAGCCCTGGACCCTGACGTTCAGCTACGGCCGCGCGCTCCAGGCCTCAGTGTGGAAGACCTGGGCTGGCAAAGACCAGAACCTGGCGAAGGCTCAAGCGGAACTGCTGAAGAGGACCAAGGTCTGGTTTATTTTTTCACGTCTCTTGAAAATCTCCTGATACCTTCCCTCAGGTATCATCATACTCTCCAGGGGTGGATCCCCCCAGGAGCTTTCGTCTTTAAACCAAGGAAGTTTCTGACTATTGACATTGTTGGCAGCAATAAAACAATGCTAAACTTATTTGTGTCTGTAACTGTTATTGTTGTAAGGCAATTATCTGTAGGCAACTAAGTATTTAGTTTTCCTTGTATTTCCAAAAGAATATGCTCAAGATTTAAAACAACGGACATTCCGCCTTCGTAGTGCCATTCTTGTTTTTATTAAATATTCTTATTTGATTACACTTTCACACTCAAACTTTATGTAAATTTTATGTTTAAATTACTTAATTAAATAATTAGGTATTTTTCTAACATGGATCAAATTCTTATAAACGTTAGTGACTGCAGCGCCATCTGCCATAATACATGGTTGCGTCGATTCGAAAGGTACCGATTAAGTACCGATTAAGTATTTATAGTAGTTGTCTTTAGTTGTCCTAATTTCCGATCTAGGAATAATAATCTAAGTATATTCTGTTCCTTTCTATCGTACTAAATATGCAAAAAAAACCTGTCTCTTCAGAGCATGCTCAACCTAAAACATCAAATACTCGCCATCGACCCCTTTAGCATGCGTCTTGGGCAATTTATTTCCGCAGTGAAAACAAATAAAACAGAAAACTGGAGCTAGAAATTAGTGTGTTTTGTTTTTGAGCTTTTTTTTTCTTCTTCCCAATATGCTTTCTAAATCAACTATTATTGTAAAATGTCAGCTTGACTTTGGACCTAAGGTGGGTACCAAATTTAATCTCATGAGTGTACTATCAGCCCAATGGAACCCTGACCCACCATAGAACGGTGTCACAGTGACATTATAAAACAATTTGTTTGACACTTCTTATGACTTGAATCATAACGTCTCTGTGACACAGTTCTATGGTGGGTCAAGGTTCCAATGGTCTGATAGTATCTCTATAAAAGTTGTTGTTTTTGGTTTCAGGCCAACGGGTTAGCATCTCAAGGGAAGTACGAGGGGGGTTCGGTGACGTCCTCCGCGGCTGGCAAGTCCAACTTCGGCAAAGATTATAAATACTAAACAGATGTACACTTATTTGTATAAACACATTATTTTCGAATTGTTTTTAAGCATGTTCCTAATCGGTCAACATGATAGAAATTCTCGTGTTTATAAACGCAAAATAGCTAATAGTGCTCAAATTATGCTTTGTCCTTATCTTTCAAGGTGACATTTCAATTGACAGAAAGTGATAAAGAATACTTTAACTATCATTGGTTTATTGCGCGTTTATGATTAAGGAGATAATCTAACAGCCCCTACTGAATGATGACCCAGTTACTGATTTCAGAAATAAACTATATTTTATTTTATGTTACTTTACTAACATATTAAATATTAAGGCCATAGCCTGTTTGTACACAATTGTAACTTAATCAATTAATCCAGGGACATATTGCAATTACATTTGTAGTGAGAATTTTAGGTTTATATGCTATTGAATCTGATATTATTATACTATATTAATGTAAAACTGACTATGTATGATTATTACAAATAAAGAAATACTATCTTATCTTATCTTATACATATACCAAAATATGTATAGATCTACATTTTGCATTATACCCTCCTCCTAGGGAAGACCAAAAAGAACCAAGACGCAGACGGTAAAAAAAAAAGACTTTGATTATGGTCTAGGCGACTTAAAAGATTCTGTCAAAAAAAATAATCAGACAAGTATATTGACAAATATACTTTTTTTAAATATATAATTATCATAATAATATGCTTGACAAGACAAAACTAACGGTCTACGTTAATAAGACGATCTTGGCGCCACCTTCCAAATCCATCATCAAATCAGGTCTAGATTAAAAAAAAAAGTTGCATTATCATAGGGTTTTACATAATGTATGATTCGTATTAGACCGCATTCTATTAACAGGAACTGGTTAAAAATTGCAAAATTTGGAAATTAAGCTTGTAAAAAAAAATAAGTAGGATGTAAGTTAATACAAAGTTTGTAGGTAATAAAAGCAAGTTTTGAAAATCCGACTGCATTTTTATACAATGTCGTCTATATAATGTGAAACCCTGATTTTTGGTTAAAATAAATAGACATACAATACATTCATAAATACATTTAACAAATACAATCCTCATGACGCAGTGAGGTAAAAAAGGAAGATACTAAAATAAATAAAAAACCCAGACGAATTGAGACTCCACCTTTTTTTGAAGTCTGTCTATTTTAAATAGAAAAGTTTTCCGTGAATTGTGAATGAAACAACCAACTTCCCTAACGAGGCCCCCCACGCGTGAGCAATCTCTAGTACCTATCTTGTTTGTCGGTTCACCCTGACGACGCAACTAGGTAGGTACTTAGGAGATAGTCAAGTGTTATCTCTTCTATTATTGATTATATTAATAAACTATAATAAATAGAAGTGTTTCTGTACAGTAGAACACAATTTATATGGCGTGTTGTGAATCTTCGTTCGCGCAGACACGAACAACGACTCCGATAACTTCCAAAAGCACGATTAAAACCCACGATCGGACTTGTACGTAATAGTTATAAGGTGCAAATCGAATTGGATAAATTTTTTCCATCTCACTCACGCACGTTTGACGGCTGACTGAATGACACGCGGGCGCGTCAAGATGGCGTCACTAATAGCCAATAATAGCACAGGATACAACCACGCAACGCGTGAATCATGCTGATTGGTTCCCGCGCTTCGAGCAATTGACATCTGCGCAGGTACATCGGTAAGCCATATCAGTTGTGTTTTATAGGTACATTGCTAATTATGCGCACACGTGCAGTCTGTCACTGGCCGCTGCAGCTCGGGCTGATCTGACGACGACACTCTTAGGCCCGTATTTATAAACTCATCTTGGCTGAGATGCGCGTCACAAGATACGTCAAAGTAAACGTCAAACCATAGAACACTGTCATTTTTGACACATCTCAAGACGAGCATTAGAGTTGAGATTAGTTTATAAATACGGGCCTTAAGGTGGACACATGATCACATCATGACCACTCCATCAAGCCGAATAGAGCAGCGCCGCGCCAAAATCGATCCGTGAACGTCAAAAATAAGCCCCTACTTTTGAAAATGGAAGTTCGAAGTTACGTTAGCTCCATCATTTTCTACATACATACATACATAACATACCTTCACGCCGGTCTCCCAATGGGGTAGGCAGAGATTATGGAACGCCAGGTGCACCGATCTAAACACAATTTTCGCTTCCTCTACATTCATCAATCTCTTCATGCACGTATGTCGGTTTCAGGTGCTTTTGATTTGGCCCTTATTTAGTACATCGCGAATCTGATGACCGTAGGTCCGTCTAGGACGTCCCCTACCGACATCTCCGCTCATTCTTGCTTGCCATATCTCTTTCGTAACTCTCCATCATTTTCATTTTCTCTCGATTTATTCTCGAATGAATGATTTTCAAAGTAGAGCCTCTGTAGCGTTTAAAAATACTTGCCGCGGTCCAGCCAGCGCGACGCGCCAACGCACCATCCGAATGAAACGATCGTGAATGTCAAAATCAACGTTGGAACAGTCAGTTCAATCAATAATTTTGTATGTGTGTATGTAGATGTCTTTCTCGGGTGCGTATCTACTCACCTAAATTTTTAAGTTCTATTATCGGAAGTCCGAAAATGTTTCTCATACCATTTTACATCATAATGTTCATATATTTATCACTCTTCATAATCTTCATATATTTTTTTAATACTTAAGATCGGAACTCATAATCATCTGAATTCATAACGCTAATAGGTATACATGGAACAGTACATTTTTCAAAATTTCTTATTTATCTTACATGTAGAAAAGGTTAGGTTAGGTTAGGTTATATTTATAACAATCCTCACAAAGTAACAGTTTCTTAAAAAAATGCATTATGAGTTGCGATAATTATGACTTAAAAATTATGAACAAAAAATTATGAACAAAAAAGTAATGAAGAGTGATTATTATGAATAAAAATCGGTAGTAAAACATAAAATAGGAATAAGAATTTTATGTGAGCCAATATGGACCCGTCTTTCTCAGCCAGCCTTTTGACCATTTTCTCTTTGGCGTGCGCTGTTTTAAAACAGGCGAACTGCAGCGAAAGATAATTATTCCTCTTCATCAGAATCTAAACTCATCATTGAAACAGCACACTCGACCACTTAGCACGTAAAGATGCAGAAACTACAGGGCGGGGCGTGGCGCGCCAGAGAATGTGGTCAAAATATTGCGTTTATCCAGTTGTATGCACTCCATTGTCGTCGAGATAAACGGCGCGTTGGTGAATGCCCACCGGGCATTTGAGAGACAATTAACTCGTTATTTTTTTTAAATCCAAAATGGGTTCGCGTTTGACTCCTGTCTCACCAGTGACAATGATATGTGACAGGTGACAATTAGTTATACACGGTGATTTTTTTTTGGTGATCAGGAACCAATTTTTCTAATTCAGTTATTAATGGCGATCACGTTTAAGTCGCAGTTACATGAAACAAAACAATTTTTTTTATGTAAAAAATATATTTTGAAACTAACTTTTAATTGAAATTAATTGTCACCCTACTAATTGTTTAGTCTATGAGTTAACAACACTTTTAACTGATAAGTTTATTGACGTAATATCTGTCAAATTTCCCGCCAAAGCGATGGCACTTGACGTATCTACTTCAATTCAATAATTAATGTAGGATGTCCATGTATCCAGTGGTGATTGGTTTTAACAATATCATTAACTTAAATAAATTAAACAGTGAGTTAATTGTTTGAGACATCAACCATTAAATTCCATTTTTCTTGCTTATTAATAATTTTCAACTCCTGATCACCGATAAAAAATCACCGTGTATATTGCAAAGTTAACACGCTGATACATCATATAAACTGCGCCATGTTCAGACAATAGAGACGGATAGTGAAATAGGGAGCTGATTAAGTGACGACGAGGTCGAGGGCGGGGCACGCTTATCCAAAAAAGGCCTATTTACTCTTGCCTTGAAAATACCAAGGTTATACGCCTCCGGGAATACAGGCACAGGGAGAGCATTCTACTACGTGGGAGTGTGAATAAAAAATACGCAGCAAGCCTCTGCGTTCGAACCATTGTAAATTCGACCAAATGCGGATGGAAGCCCTCCCGGCGTGTGGACGACCAATGGGAAGAATTGGAGGGTGGGATGAGGTCATGTAGTTCCTGGGCACATTCACCATAATACACATACATACATACCGGGGTCTCTATTGACTGCCATAATTATTTTTAGTCATAATGTGTTTCAAATCATAATTTTCGCAAGTCATAATGCATTTTTCTCAGGACACGGTTATTTTTTCAGGATTTTTATAAAACTAACCTAACCTAACCTAACTAATCTACACGATAAACATTTATTAAAAACTGTAACTTCACCCTGAAAGAAGTTATGACAAAAAAATGTATGAGTAACAATACATTATGACCAACGATATGTAGGTATGGCAGTCAAAGGGATCCGACATACCGTTACGCCTTCATCCCAGAGTAGAGTAGGCAGAGCTACAGAATTACCAACAACTCTTAACAACTTGTTGTTAATTCTATAACCACATTTTGCAAATAGGCTAAGATGTTTACCATGTCGTTTAGCGTACCGTCCGTCTGTCACACTCGGAGCTGGCTGAAAATCAGCGCTGCAGGTGTCTAACACCTCAGCATTATGCTGAGCCAGTGTCCGATTCACTACCGCGAAGACACTCACTACTTGTTTATTGGTGTTTTACGTGTCTTGTGTGTGTAATGAATAAATGTATTTTTCTTTCTTTCTTTTATGTATAGGATACCGTGCCCGGGACGTACCCGATGGACTTTAACCATCGGTTCTAGACCCTATTTGGAGTATATAATGAAGATTTTATTATTTAAACAACTCCATAGTTAATTTATTTGAACCTTAACTTAAAGCATTATTTACTAAAAAATTGCTTAAATTAATTTATGTTGTACGTTGATGATATTACTACTTACAACATGAATCTTTCTTAGTGACTTTTGAAAAATATGACGAGTGAAAATATGAACATCGGGGGCACAACTAGTATGCATGTACCTACATTATTGTAATTGCACACGAAATTGCGGCCATTATGAGAAAATACGAGTCAATTGACGCAAGTACTGATACGCATATATTATATGCTTTATCCTTTATCTGTACAACCATACATTCCATTAAATATGGAATGACTGATAGGATCAAAATCAGATCAAAAATGCGATTGCTTATAGTACATGCCCATTATTATTTTTCACAACGCCAATAAATACAACAAATATAAAAAAATAGAAAATTAACTACGATGTAAAACTAAACTAAATTTATTTATTTATTTATACATACATACATACATACCTTCACGCCTTCGTCCCAGAGTGGGGTAGGCTGAGCTACAGAATTTCCAACAACTCTAAAAACTTGTTAATAATTCTGTAACCACATTTTGCACTTTTAGGCTAAGATGTTTACCAGTGTATTAGTGACAGGTTGCAAGCCCATCACCTAACAGTACTATACGCCTTTATTCCCTTAGTCGGCTTTTACGACATCCACGGGGACACGGAGTGGCACTATTCTAATCCGGCAACCACACGAGTTTATTTATTTATTATAAATTAAACGTCTAAAAACCTACGAGTCAGTTTCGCACACGAAGGGTGTAAAGATGAAAAATCCGGCCAAGCGTGAGTCGGACTCGAACACCGAGGGTATTATACTCCATTTCAAATCATTCAGCACGAGCCCAACTTACAAACACTGGAATAATGTTTTTCTCCATACCTATCATGTATTTTTATTTAAAACATCATGTTACTTGACACGTGAAATTTGCAACGTAATTGAGCAATATTGAGCAATAAATAATCTTATCTAATCTAAAAAAAAATACGCTTGTATGTTTAACGGTTTTTACAATGCAACAAAAACTAAAACATGCTGTTTTTTTTTCAAAATTTCAAAATTCACACATTCTGAAAAAAAAAACTCGCTATCTGTTACGATTCAAAAGATACACCCGTTCTAAGTTATGGCCCTTATACACGATGGCCCATCATCACAAGGGGCGCATTTACTCATTAGAGCGAGCAACATATTCTTGCATTTGACTCTTACGCATCACTCCGTCCCTATGCTGGCCCATGATGGGCCATCGTGTAGTGCAGCCCTTAGGGTGGACGGACGGTAGGGCTTCGCAAGAGGAGACTACTGAGAAGAAACACCAAGTTGAAGTAAATAGTGACAGAACGCGACTTCGACATCAAATTAAAATTGCACCGAGCAAACGTCGAGCGTCCAGTGGCGCCCTCACTACTATTATTGTGATTTCTAATTAACTAAAGAATTTCCTTGCAATCAGACGATTAATTGCAACCCATAAGATATACATTGGGACATTAGACTGCCCGAGTTCTAGCGAGTCTATCCCCTGGTTAAAAATCTACTATTACCGCACTCGTGCGAAAACTTAAGCCTTTTCGTGGGGGATGGTGTTGTAGTTTAGGTACTCATTCAAACTTTTTTATGTTAACCTTATGACGTACTGTCAATTTCTGTCTAGTTCTGTCCATGACAGTTATCTGTTATTTTCAAGGGTGTTCCAATTTTAAATATCAGACCATAGAGGCGACGTGGAGATCTTCAACCTTCACAGTGCCATAAAAAGTAGAACTTAGCGATAAAAAACATTTAAAACAAGTAAAAGGTGTGTATTTATACACTACGTACTAATCAACGCCCATGTTTTTTAAGCAGGTGGGCAGCGATTTGTTTACAGCTGATAGAATTATCATGTAATGTGTCGAGTGATAACTTTTTAATGAGGCTAAGACGTCACAGAATAGGGCTTTCAAATGTCGGAGTATTGTATAATTAATTAATTAGCATAGACTTAGAATGAAATACCTCCCAAATTTGTTGATGTTTCAACAAATACGTACGGTTGCTTACGAACGTATCTGCACCCAGGCAAATAAGCACTAAATTATCTATGCAGCTCGTGCACTTTTGAGAATGAGGGATGACTGAATGGGCTCGCCCGGTCACGGCCGAAAGGTTCCGATCGCACGCGACGACAAGCGAACGGGGCCAATCGCAAGCGAACGGAGCCGATCGCGTGTCGAAGCATACGTTCGGTTACGATCACATGTCGCGGATGACGCCCGCGGTCAAGCTGTTGTGTTGGTAATGTAGACAAAAACAGTAGTCTATGATTCACATACATACACACACATATATAAACTCACGCCTTTATTCCCAGAGTGGGGTAGGCAGAGCTACTTACAGAATTACCAACAACTCTAAAAACTTGTTAATAATTCTGTAACCACTTTTTGCACTTTTAGGCTAAGATGTTTACTAGTGTATTAGTGACAGGTTGCAAGCCCATCGCAACGTTTAAAGACCATAAAATTCTTTCCATTCCGATCCGTTGCGGAGTTGCGGGCCGTTTGGAGGAAATAGTGCTTACTCAGCCATGGCCTCCCTCAACCATGTGTTGGAAGGTGGCAACCCGATCAAAGAGGCCGCCGTAAGCAAAATACCTTTGAGTTTGAGCGAGCATGACGTGCTCGTTCATGCTACTGGACAAGATAAAAGTAATATTGTATTAAACTATAAAAATTAAACAATACAATTTCGTAATTGAATAGGTGCACAGTTTGCTTAAAGGCATTATGATCAAGATACAAATATCAGAAATATCATAGACTTAAGAAATTACCTTGAATAAGTAATAACCTAGACACTACTTAAATACATCTTGGTCACCAATGAAGTCATTTCCAGTATAGTATGCCGGACGCATCAAGCAGCGGATGTGAGACTTGAATTTATTGAAACGCATGCATATCAGATGGTATTTTATTGTAAAAACGTATACAGTTCCTCGCAAACGAAATGCTAACCAATGCACCATGATATTTAAAATATTTATCGAATATGATGCAACAACTTGAAAAAAATGGTATCCCTGAATGCCAGCATCTAAAGCCCCGGCAACTTAAATCAATTAATTGTATCCAATCACAGCTAATACGAGTATGTTATGGTCGATTTAAATAATCTTGATTGACGTCCGTAACAGCTTATCTACACAAAACACGATACGCTGATTTTTCAACTAAATAAAAGGATATACCGTGATTATCGCGTTAATTGCCAACGAAATCTCTGCCAAGGTACTCGGAAAAATAAATTTTAAAGTTGGTTTTTTACTATCGCGATTTTGTGAATTATTAAAAATGAAGCTTACAGAAGAAATGATGAAAGCCGTGGGAGCTACCGCGGGGGATTTCGATGAGTCCTACCATCTGGGGCATTTCTTCATGGATTATATGGTTCAAAATCCAGAGGATCACGTTTGGCAGGTTTGTTACATCTAGTGTGTTTCTTCTAAGAGGCTACATACTCATATGATAAAGTCGGTGGTCCGCGTTCTCAATAACCATATCGCCTATTGGTCTGTTCTTTGGACATATTAAAGGACTATGGGATAAAATGTCCCCACCCACTGACAGAGATGAAACATGTGCCAGTTTAAAGATCTTGGCAACATGATGTATTTTTGCTATGGCAACGATCGCCATATGTATGGGGTTTTCTTGGAAAATCATGATTGTATTGTATGGAAATTGTTTGAAAATGTACACATTCTTGCCTTACGTGGCTCTTGAAAGGTTTTTAAAACACTATTAGAAACAAAATCCTCGATACTTTAATTTTTGGACACCATTTTGAATGTTTTTGTTTCAAACTTCGAAACCAAACGATATTTAACGATTTTTTTTTTAAAGTAGTTGTGTTGCCAGTACTTTACAAGTTCTTAAACATGATAATTATGTTTTAATAAATATTGTTAATAAACAGCAATTATTTCATACATACATACATTAAATCACGCCTGTTTCTCAGAGAGGTAGGCAGAGACCACTTCTTTCCATTTGCTACGATCTTGACAAATTTCTTCCGCTTCTTCCACGTTCATACATCGAGTCATGCACGCACGTCGGTAAACAATATGGCAACAATTTTAACTATCAAACAAGCGATGACATTATTACTACCATATATGTATACATAAACTCACGCTCTCATTCCCAGAGTGGGGTAGGCAGAGCTACAGAATTACCAACAACTTTAAAAACTTGTTGATAATTCTATAACCCGCACAATTAGGATAAGATGTTTACTAGCGTATTAGTGACAGGTTGCAAGCCCATCGCATCGTATGTATGTTGCCATATTATTATTATTTATTATTTATTTATTACAACATATTAACAAACTTAGTTCTATAACATCGTCCCGCAAAACTGTTTTCACAGTTTGACTATGGGATCCGCGAGTCTTAGTGTTAGTATACAAGTTACAGTTTACAAGTTACACATATTAAACATTAAGTAGATAATTTAAATTTAAATAATATTAAGGTTATGCTTAAATAAAGCTCTCTTAAATCTATTTTTGTTAGGTTCTAGTCTCAAAGCGGCAGGATGCTGTTGAGGATGTTAGGCAAACAGCAGTGTTCGCATTGTTGTGTTCCGGTTTGGGGATAAGACAGCCGGTGAAATGACTAGCATAGAGGCATTCCATCTTAGTCCTCAGGGTTGGCAACGCATTTGCAGTCTTAGGATTGCTCTGCAGTCTTGTGAATGCGAATGTCTATGGGTCACAGTTTCAGCTTACCATCAGGTGGCCTGTGTGCTCGTTTGTCATCTCTATGCCATAAAAAAAAAAAAAAAAAAAAAAAAAAAGCGCTCCTCAATAAGCCTGTCTCCATAGTAGTTGCTCACTCTGGGTACAGCATATGAAGTAACAGAAAAAAATGCTGCTCACTCGCTGGTCACACTGAAGTTATTCTTATTTCAACAGATCGATGCTGGCACTGGGCAGTCGGAGACCAAGCTCTCCGTGAAGAACCGCACCATCGGCCTGGCCCGGAGCCTGAGGAATGCGGGGCTGAGGCCAGGGGACTCCATCGTGGTCTCTGGCAAGAACCACCTGGATCTGGTGATCCCAATCTACGCGCGGCTTATGTGAACGGACACCCGTATACGGGCATCGATGTGTCGTTCAAGTATGGTAAGCTCTACCAGTCTTTTATTTGTTGTTCTGCGTATCGTAAAAATGAAATTCGTATGAAATCCCTATTCGTAATTGGTCCCAATACATCGTTTGTCCGAATTTTCGTTTATCCTAAACCCATTTCCGCTTAAATTTTTAACCTTTTTAGTGTTGTTATAATACAACCGTAACCTAATCGAACCGCAGATATAATTGGGATTGACCAAAAAAAAAAACTAACTTTTTTTTACTTTCTAATTCGAAAGAAAAGAAACACTTAAGACACATATTTCATTAATTTTGTATTTGACCCAAAAGTTTGGTTTTAATACCTTTGTTTATTTAGCAGACATTTTATGGATGACATGATTATTTTAAATTTGGGTTGGAATTTTCTAATAAATTACAACAATTAAATGATATCTAATGAAAAAAAGTTATTGTAATAGTGTATTAAAACATACTATTTCAAGCGGTTTTCGCCTAACTCGTAAGATACACCTAGGAGCTTAGGGCTTCAAGACGAAAACGAAAGTCAAACAAAGGTTAAATATACTTTTGCCGAAATATCCAAAATAGATAAATATTTCAAAAACTCAATAATGCAGAACGTCTTTAAAACCCTATTCCTCGAAATGGTTTTCGAATTGGAGTAATTGTAAAAATGTAAACAATCCCAATTCGTAAACTTAAAAAGTGGCCTGATTCATCTGAAAACCAGTTTAGGGCAAATGAAAATTCGGACAAACGATGTGTTAGGACAAACGTTTTTAGGGATTCTGAGGAACCCCGGAAAAATGTGCCCTAGTGGCATTGGACAAATTGCGGCGCGGTGCTGGGGTGTTATTCTCTCAAGAACAACGGACGGGCGGACGAACGAGCGAAATCGCAGCGGCGAGTTTAGGTAGTCCCGTCAGAGCAAACAAAACACATTTTAGCGCGTACATTTTCAAACAAGCAGCAGAAACTATGTTGCTAAATTGAATATGCACGCGTTAAAATGTGTTTGGTTGGCACTGACGGGACTACTTAAACTGGCCGCTTGGACATTCACTCGTCCGTCCGTCGTTGTTCAGAGAATCACTACCCTGAGTTTTGCTTAAAGATGACGTGTGACGTAATACAAAAATAGCAATTATTGACAAGAGTCAATAAAGAAACAATAATTGCGTAGTTTCATAAAAATAAAGATAGAATGTACATTGTTGTAAATAATCCTTAATAAGGACTGGAATAAAGGGTACCTACCCTCTATTTGGCATAAATTTTAATGTCCGAAACGCACTACGCATACCTAACAATTTTCGCATAATTTATTTACGCCGAATCTTAGACTAGCCAAAGTCAAATTTTGCACGGTTAAGTTACGTTAGGTGTGGGTTAGGTCGACTTTAGAAAAAAAGGTTTAGATTAGGTTAGAGTTGTGTCCAGGCGCGAAACGCGTAACTACGTGGAATAGGGGCTTTTCAAAGTAAGGCCTTCGGACTCAGTCACCGGCCTTGATATGCGCTTGCGCCAGTTGCGCAGACTTTTGATTGATTAAAAAAATACGAATGTGAGGACTCGAAAATTAATCTAGCTAATAATCGATTGATTCTGCGACATATATTTGGAGCAATGTACGATAGCATTTTGAGATAGTATCAAATAAAGATAATAAGTGGTTCATGGAGATGACCTTATTTTTTAATTCGGTTAAAAAGTTGAACAAGATCGATCGAGGAACGCTAAAATTCTTTCATTACTTAGTCATATGCACCCGGTTCACGTGAATGTTCGTTAGGTAGGTATTGAATTGACTACATCTGACACTTTTTAGTACAAAAAACAGTTAAAAAATATAACCCGTTAAGTAAAATATGACAGCAATCGAAAGGCATTTTTAAAAACGTACTTGACCGTACAAAGCGGGAGAAATTAGCATCCTGCTTTAGTTTTTCTTAATTAACACCAGCACTACCATATTTTTATTTCTTTTGGGTGAATTTTCAAACAGGTATTTTTGGGTGTCACACGGCTGTAATACGGAAAATAATAAATAAAATAATATAAAAAAAAATGTTTTTCATCACATACACTGTCATATTAAGAGGCCATACATAATCATCACGCAAATGTAAGCCAAATCTCTGAAAAAAAATATTGAACTTTAAAAATAGCGCGAATATGACCACTTTGAGGCATGTCACACTTCCAGTTTTGTCCAAACAAGCTCGCGTAACTTTGTGTGTACGCAATATCTTAATTAGGTATTATACATCATTAGAAAGAATATTAGATGACGCTTCTTAATAATTATCCAATAATGCAAAAATATTAATACCTAAAAGTAGGCAGACCGCTTTGTCTTTGTCCCGCGCCGACCACTCACGAAACGACTCGCAAATACCTGCTGATAACTGGTTCGTCTAGTGACTTACCGCCATGTTTACGTTTTTATTTAAAGAGACCATTAGTTGTGCTTTCGCGACCGAATGGAGTGGACATGTATCTGTGCGCCGTTAGAGCTAGCGAGGTTAGTCTTTTTCGCGATGTATTTTGGTACCCTGTGAAGTAATTTCAGTGGCGCGTAATTTCTGTACGTTAAATAAGTATGTTTTAGTTATTTTTTTGATATTTATAATATACCTTTATTGACTAAATTAAACCCGTAATGCATCTTTTAATAAAGTATATAGTGCAACCGATATCTTTGAAAAACTGTTATGCCGTAATTTCTGTGGCGTAATTTCGGTGGCGTTTTTGTCCACCGAAATTACAAATTCCCACCGATATTACAAGTCAAGTCAATTTTGTATAGGATTTTGTTAAAAACAGTCATAGATTTAGCATAAATGCGTAGCTAAAATTACATTTTATATAACGATGCTAATATTTATTTATTAATGATATTTAAAAAATTTATGATGTCTATAATCAGAACTATTTAAATTGACTAAAATAAAAACCAAGTTAATGCGAAGACTATTACTAATGAATGAATTAAGGACAGAGAGCCTCGTTGCCAGTTGCCCTATTCTTGAGTGGACTAATCAATCATTTTGACGACGCGCTGGCCTAGTGGGTAGTGACCCTGCCTACGAAGCTAGCGGTCCTGGGTTCGAATCCCGGTAAGGGCACATATTTGTGTGATGAGCTCGAATATTTGTTTCTGAGTCATGGATGTTTTCTATCTATTTAAATATATTTCTCTATATAAGTATTTATATCGTTGTCTAGTACCCATAGTACAAGCCTAGAGCTTAGTTTGGGACTAGGTCAATTGGTGTGAGATTGTCACTTATATTTACCTTATATATTTTTTGATATTTTTTTAGGAGAAATAATGACAAAAACAAAACAGAGTAAAGAAGAGCGACTGGAAAAAAAGAAGCTAGCCGAAAGGTTACGAAAAGCTAAAATTAAAAATGATCCTCTAAAGTACGAAGGACGTATATTCATCATTAATTTCAAAGTAAATTTACGATGTAATTTCGGTGGCACCGTTGTAATTTTCGGTGGCGCAAAAAAAATAAAAATAGTTTTTAACTAAAATAATAACTTCAGAATGGTGCCTCATACAGCATTTCGATTAGAAATTTAATCTCTTTCTAGTCATTATATAAATTATCACCAAACGATGAAAAAAAAATGCGCCACCGAAATTACGAAAAAACGTCCATCTCAAAAATTCACCCTTTTATCATCAGAAATGTCCGTTTTGTTACTCAAAAAGAGTTGGCTTTTGGTAACATAATGGACAATATTCAATGAGTTTTTGGATACGTATCAGGGATTATTTTTTTACTGTCTCAAATAATGAACCCCACTAATGTAGGTAGCTACCTTTCTTTTTTTTTTAATCCGTTCAAATAAATGATCAGCCCGAAGTAACGAAATAAAAATAATTATGTAATTGAAATTTAACCTAGATATTAAGAATGCACCTTCTTATGATTTATTCGTCAGTAGGCTAAAAAAATTTCTTATTGAAAAATCGTTCTATCACTTTAGAATCTAAAGTGATAGAACGATTTTTAATCTTTATATATCTAAAGTTTAGATATATTAAAGATTTTTATGAATGAGTATTTAATAATCTTAATTTTAATTTAATGCTATGTAAATAATAATAAATAATAATAATGTGTTATTTTGCATTTAATGTTTTGTCATTGACTTATAAAGATATTTAGATATTTCTTTCCAGTTGGAGTTAATAGTTTTACTTAAGGAAAATTAACACATTTTTTATAATTTCGGAAAGATATAGAGATATAAATGAATTAATTACACTCTAGAATTGAATGGAGTATCATTACTAGGTACTCCTCGACTTTGCAATATATTATCTAACTATCACCTGTCGCCTGTCAACTTAATAAAACACCCTGGTTTCTCCCACAGAGGAAGTTAAAAGGATCATGGACATTACAAAACCGAAGTTGACTTTTTGTGAAGTTGAAGGTTATGATTTGTACTGGCGAATCGCAAAAGACCTTGGCTTAGATATGAAGGTTGTCACATTCGGGGAAGGTGACAACTCCTTGGCCAACTTTATCAAGGTGTATGATGACAACGCACCTGAAGACGAGTTCAAGTAAGATATTTGTAATATATATGAGGGTAGATTTAGACTTTCTGAATTGTAAGGTAGTTTCTTAGTTTAAGGTAGGTCTTTCATTAAATTGTAATACTGTACGGACGTGTTTCCTTGAGCTCGTTCTATATAAATCGTGGCTGGTCTTCCAAGAACATATTCTTCAATGTCTTATTCTTATTCTTAAATACCAAGCCTACGTTTTCCGTTGTCCGTGTTAGGCGATGGGCTTGCAACCTGTCACTAATACGATGCCAATTATCGTAGCCTTTGTGCAAAATGTGGTTATAGAATTATCAACAAGTTTTTAGAGTTGTTGGTAATTCTGTAGCTCTGCCTACCCCACTCTGGGAATTAAGGCGTGGAGGCATGATGATGATGACGATGATGACGTTGTCGGTCTGTCCGTCTATCTATCATTTGAACCGTCATACTGTGAAAAAGCAGGTTGATATTTTTCTGAAAAAAAATGCATAAATTTCAAAGAAACGTTTACTGTTTAAAGTAATAATTGATCAGTAGTCAATCTATCAACATACAACAAAAAGCAAATCTTATTAGCAATTATGATAGCAATTATCTTTATCAACTATAGTACCGTCTTTAATCCGTGTTTGATTTCTTAATTGCGTCAAAAATAGTGTTTATCTGCGAGATTGATTACTGTTATCCAATTCGGCATCTTTTTAAGTGAGATAGTTGTTTTTGTTTGATAAGAGGCCAAAAATTTAAAGGAAAATCACTACATACCTAATTATAAATCAAAGGTTGCTGCCGTGACTATCTATTTATAAGTATGTTCGGACTCATCTTAGAAACGCGTGTTTGTTTGCTTTAGAATTAGTAGAAAATCGGTAGAGGGCGCCAGATAAGCTCTAGGCTCATTCTATGGGCCCTTTAAAACGATATTTTATAATATTTACCCACATGGGTAATAAATAACTATTTCCATGAATATATCAAAAACTATGCCGTAAAAATCAATCATGCTCGTAAGTATGTATGTGTTCACTTGCTGCTATTTTCGGAAAAAGAGACGTTGCCATTTTCCAATCGAGATCAAATAGATATAACGATCATTGAATACAAAACGGCACAATCCAAAATAACTAGCTCTTGCATTAAAAAAATTATACGAATAGCTTCTAATTTTAAAATTCAACACTGACTCATTTTGGAATGTGTCCGTTTTGTATTCAATGAACGATAAAGCATAATAATATTAATATGAATAACTTTATTTCAGGGTTGCCACTTTCGACACAAACAAAGTGTACGCTTGGCTTATCTGTACCAGTGGTACCAGCGGGATGCCAAAGGTCGCAGGCATGAAGCATCATAGCGTACTCCAGAGCCTTCGCTATTCCACATTGTTAAGAGAAAAGTAAGTGCACTTTAGCCCTTGAGAAAAAATAAGGAAGGAACCAATGATATTACAGATATAGACATGTTACGTTCCTAGTAAATTGCGTTTGAAAATAGTCGCGTTGGCAATAGTTCACTTGTTTCACTAGTGAATGATAGACAGATACGGAAAACACGAGAGTATGATTATATCGTCGAGAGTGGTCAATTGGATCTTTTTTGGATCCTCAACTTGGGCGCGTTAGTAACATATCTACTTCCTGTTTATATGTAATATCATTGAAAGGAACAGACTTTGAATCAATTCCATCTATATAACTACGAGAATATTCTACAAATCTATAATGCCTTGTAAGTTGAGAGCTTCATCTTCAAGATCTTATAAGGCCTATCATTTCGAACATGTTTAAACCTTTCGCTTATGTTTTTTTTTGTTACTTGGCGCTTAAAGTATATTTGACAGTAAACTCCTCGCAGCCGTTCTTGGTAAATCCAAATACCTACATCCAGGCAGCTAAATTATGCTTAAAATATCATGTGAACTTGTCACGTTGTGACATTTAAATTTGATAGTGACAACGATTGCTTTAAGTATAACAGGTTAATAGTGCGTTTATGAATAAGGGCGATAGTTTAAATAGAAAAATAGTAGGTTTCCGACCTTTTACAGGTTTCTGTTACCTATTGCCACCTGGGTGCTAAACCTCAAGAAGCATGATTTTTTCCCGAAGACCTTTCCAAAAAAATCCTGCAGTCAATTGGCTAACCTTTTTCATTTCATTTATAATCTAATCATAGGCGTTAGCAATGTCCAAATTGTTTTCTTTAATATTGTTAGTGTTATGACTTGTAATACAATTTTGGATAAATTTGCAGAGAAATGTCGACAATAATAAACTTTTCAAGCGTGCAGTGGGCTTCCTCGTATTCAATTCCGTTCTGCATGATAACATCCAACCAGATCAAGGTGCAAACCTCCACCCCGGTCACTGTAGAACACGCTATTGACATTATAAACAAATATAAGGTAATTACTATTGTTGCTCCCCTATGTTTCATTTTTTAAATTTGGACATATTTAATTTAGTTGCTGTATAAGAAAAACATTTGTCGTTCCTGTTGTCCGTTTTAAGTAACAAAATGGACAGTAACATAACCGGACAGTAACATACATGTCTGGGACGCATGAGGTTTTTTTTATTGTCCAGAATGATGGTCCCCATTAATCTATAATCATATAATACATGCTAGTTGCTTTTATTCTGCTGTATTTGTGAAGTAAATTAAAAAAAAAACAATAATGATAATGCAATGATGGACAATAATGATGATGGTGATGGTTCTCCAGCCAGCAGTGGTTGTTGGGACCCCTGCCCTAATAGATGGACTTTTGAAGAGCCCTAAATACTGCGACTTGACGTGCTTCCGGAAAATAATCCTTACAGGATGGAAAATTCTTGATGAACCACTTCGACAAATAACGGTAAGAGAAAAACATTACTTACATTAATATCAAATATATTTTATTGAGCAGAATACATTAACAATTCCGATTTTTTTAATGATAAATTACACCATTTTAATAAAAATTAAAAAAAAAAAGAAGTAAAATTATAGTCATATTTATAGGCGGGTTTGCCAGCAGACTTAGAAAAACTGATTCTAACAACATTTTTATGGTTAATAATCAACCCGTGAGTCCCGTGTGGATACCGGGTTAGAATAGTGCCACTCCATGTCTTCCCGTGGATGTCTTAAGAGACGACTAAGGGAATAAAGGCTGGTTAGTACTGGGCGATGGGCTTGCAACCTGTCTCTAATACGCTGGCAAACACCTTAGCCTAATTGTGAAAAAATGTGGTTAGAGAATTATTAACAAATTAGAGTTGTTGGTAATTCTGTAGCTCTGCCTACCCCACTCTGGGAATGAAGGCGTGAGTTTATGTATGTAACAATTAACTAATTCGAATGCGATCACAAATGATGATGATGATGATGATGATGACGGGTCCGACCGATCTCGGTCACTGCGACCGTTCTAAAGGAGACCCTGTTGTGGCTTATGTAGCCAATTTTCTTTATGAAAATTCTTGTGCATTGCATGCATTGATCACAAATATATGCTTGATAAATCGTCCAAGTCATCATGAGCTAACATTTCTGTTGCCCTTTAGAAAAAATTACACAAAGACGCGGTAGTGTGGAACCTGTACGGACAGACGGAGTGCGTGGGCCCGATGCTGATGCCTGCACCGCACGGGCCGAAGGGCAATGCGGGCGTGCAACTGCCTATGACAGAACTAAAGGTAACAATATACTGGCACAGGTCAGGGGTGTTAATTTATTTTCATCAAACTTGCTCGTAAATAGTGTCCTAACATGCTACAAATATCGACCGTAAATCCAAAATAATACCCGTGGGCCTTTTTTTACCATTACGCCCTATCGTGCGTAATAGCTTTTTTTTTTAATATTATACGTGGACTCAAACTATAACAATATGTCAGGACCCCAATTCTTGTGCCATTGGATATGAAGTTTCATTCGAGATGAAATATCAGTTGCATATTATTTCCTAAAAATCTCGCATATAAATTATTGATCTCGCCTGTCACTAGAATCGGACTCCGAACACGTTTGACATTATCTGTGGTAAGTCACAGACAATGATGTCAGTCTGCCGCTAATAAGTTAAAAATATGATCTTTTGTCTGATTTTATTTCATTTCCTCGCAATTGTGATGAAAAAACATTGTATGTTACACGGGTGGTAAAGGAAATACAAAGCTCGAGTCATTAAAGCCTAACAGACTAACAGATTCTCGTTTGTAATTCTTTCTTTACCACCCTTAATACACAATGTACTACTTATATTATTTATTTATTTAATTGCGTCTACATAATAACGTAATTTTGCCAATGTCAAGTATATACAGGGTGTCCCAGAAACCGACGTCAACCCGCCTAGGGCTAATAGAGCAGCTCATAAGCTATCGATTTAACCCCCATGTATGTTCAGCAATTGTTATTAGTTTCCGAGATATTGATCATTTTAATCGTTTTTTTTGTCATTTTTCCTTATGTCCGTGATAGGAAAAACCCCTAAAATCATGTATTTATTCTTTTTTTTCAGTGTTATCTTGCATGATTAGAATCACTGTAAAATAAGGTAGTTTTTAAAGCTACATGCCAGTTTTTTTTTCTTTACAACTTTTTGAGTAAACTCACAAAGTTTGTTTTTCCATACTTGGTGAAAAACAAACGCGGGGTTCCCTTAGTATGGAGAAAGTAACTCTGTGCGTTTAGTCAAAAACTTGTAATGCAAAGAAAAATGGCATGTAGCGTTAAAAACTTCCTTATTTCATACTGATTCTAATCATGCAAGAGAACACTGAAAAAAAATTGAATTAATGCATGAATTTAGGGATGTTTTGTATCACGGACATAAGGAAAAATTGCAAAATTTCTGGTTAAAATGACCAATATCTCGAAAACTAAGGTATTTTTACTTAAACCTACAATATGATATTCTTGTTGGTAATTAGTAGGCCTATCAGCCCTTAATGGGTTGACTTCGGTTTCTGGGACACCCTGTATAAGCAACGTTGTACGGTGAATCCTGTCCTGTCGTCGAAGTCTTCCAGTCATTAGTCGTGCCCCTTGAAGATGGCGAGCATCCACTTCAATGGCTTGGTGTGATCTTGACCGCTAACTCATTTGGAACCATCTTTTCACTGTTATTTTATTCAATGCAAGTTCTTCATCAATGTTACAAGTTGTCCCACAAAACTGCCCTGGATTTGTGGACCAAATAATAATAATAATAATAATTATGCGTGATTAAATTTTTTATATGTATAGGTATACACGGCGGGGCCTGTAACTAGAGCAAAAATTAAAAATGTACATTCTTCTCCTCAAACTACGCAACGTTTGTTTGACGACTTTGAAAAAAAACTTGCGGTTTGGATTTTATTACATTTTAAAGTGTATTCGAACACGAAATGTACTATGAAATTGATTATGTCTGTAGAGTGACTAGACTGACAGGCGATGTCAATTAGACGGAGTTTTAAGTACATTGAAAATACTATTTATTTTGTTTGAAAAAATACCAATCTAAAAACTTTATGATTTTAAAAAGTTGCTAAACAAAAGTTGTCTAGTTTGAGAAGTAGAATCTACGTTTTAATTTTTTGCTTTAGTTACAGGCCCCACCCTGTATATGTAATTAAGTTAAAAGTCTAAACAAATTGGAGTATAGTTAGTTCAAGATGCCTTTGGTTTCAGTTGGTTGATCCGGAAACAGGAGCCACCGTCTCCAAACCAAATGCAATAGCGGAATTGTGGTACAAAGGCCCCAGATTCGACGTAAGTTATAGTAGATAAAGTATAAGTATCGTAAAACGGGGTGAGTAGGGACACAACCTTAGGACCTTGTGCAGGGTCCGTCCGGATCGCTACCACCATCTTATCCATTAACCTACCGCCAAACAGCAGTGTTCGCATTGTTGTGTTCCGGTTTGGGGATAAGACAGACGGTGAAATGACTAGCATAGAGGCATTCCATCTTAGTCAGGGTTGGCAACGCATTTGCAGTCTTAGGATTGCATTGCAGTCTTGTGAATGCGAATGTCTATGGATCACAGTTTCCACTTACCACTTGGCCTGTGTGCTCGTTTGTCTTCTCTATGCCATAAAAAAAAACACAACCTAGAATAAGTCATAAATTGTTACAAATAAAAACAAGTATTAAGTGGACAATAACGTTACGTCTATTGAAAATAATTTCAGTCTTATAATTAGTAACATATGCTTCATTATAGGTTGTGTCCCTACTCACCCCTCAATCCCTACTCACCCTTTAATCACTACTCACCCCGTCTTACGATATATTTATTTGAATCGTGCAAGGAAAAGGGTCAGGTATTACCTATTGAATAGTTAAAAAATTAGTCCGCTATAATGGCCATCCATTTCTGATGGATGATCCATTCTTTTAAAGGTGACATCTCTGAAAAAGCCAAACTGATTTTCATGAAATCTAGCTAAGAATCATCCCGATTAAACTAACTTTCCTTTGACAAACGCGTCCAAATCGATCCATCCGTTTGGGAGGTACGATGACATAGACGGACACACAGATAGCCAATCGTTAAACTTACAACCACCCTCTTTTTAACAATTTATACATTCTACTTGAATGAGTCCGAACGCGTTTTGAGAGTAGACTTGAAGAATTTTGCACTTTGAATTTTGTATTGTTTTTACAGAAATATTTAAACAATCCCGAAGACACTGCGCAGGCGCTGACAGCTGACGGGTGGTACAAGACCGGGGACCTCGTGTACAGGGACGAGAACGGATACTACTTCTTCGTGGAGAGGATGTCCAGTTCGTTCAGATACAGGGAATTCTTCGTAAGTATTTTAACGGACAAAAGTATAATGATAATGAAATCATTTTTGGGACAAGCTTTTGGTGCCGACTATACATTTTTGCACAGTATTCATCTACTCGTCAAGACGATTCTGACGCACTTTAACACGACGGGTTTATCATGTGTAGTTTAGGATTTCCTATGGCCTTATTTAAAAGGTTATTTTAGCTTAGTCTTGATATTAAAGGAATCCATTTATTAACCTAACAAAGTAATAAAACTATTGTGTAATTGAATAATATTTATTTCCACATTGAAAGTTAAATAATATAATATATAATAGCTTGTAATGGTCGGTGCAACCACATTTTGCACAAATAGGCGTAAATTTTCACCAGCGTATTAGTGACAGGTTGCAAACCCATCGTTTAACAGTACAAACCTTTATTCGCTCAGTCGCCTCTCTCGAAATCCACGGGAAGACATGGAGTGGCACTATTCTAACCCGGCAACCTAACATTGGGCAGGACGAGGATAGAGGTTGGGTCTTGATCGAGAAGTGATCGATGACGTCGTCAATCAACGATATAACGACTATGTTAATCTGATTGTTGATAAGACGTAACCTTCGCAAAAAACCTATTAAAATTGATCTGAATCTAGTCCAAATAACGTTAACAATCAATTATTTAAAACATTGAATTGGATAGGGATGAACTGCGTGAAAATACTTGGATATGTTTTCGTTGGTAGGTAATAAACGTCCTAGGTAAAGATTTTTTGGTTCCGTCATAATCACACCTACATAGTACAAAACAAAGTCGCTTCCCGCTGTCTGTCTGTCCCTATGTATGCTTAGATCTTTAAAACTACGCAACGGATTTTGATGCGGTTTGTTTTTAATAGATAGTGTGATTCAAGAGGAAGGTTTTTATGTATATTAAATTCTGTTTTATGTAGGGACGTTGCAGAAAACTTACTTACTTAAACCGAAGCGAAGCGATGGCGGGTCGCTAGTTAAATAAAAACAGTTTACTAAAGTTGGGACGGATTAAGATGGACACTAACCTTACTCCGTGACATATAGAAAAAAAAGTGAAAGATGTGACATTGACAGGTAACTTGTCATTAAACAAACATAACATAACCTTAGGCCCTACTTTGAAAATCGAAGTTACGTTCGTTCCATGCCTTTCTCTCGATTTAATCTTGGATGACGAGTAGCAGGGATGAAGGTAACGTAACTTTGAATTTAGAGTTTCAAAGTAGAGAAAAATTCGTCACTAAGAAACGACATAGCCGTCAGTAACTAAAGCTAGGAATTCATTAGGGGACAAGTCCCGACACGTGTTGGCGACATGTCAAGCGAAGGTGAATGATTTCACTGGTCATATCTGGCGACATCGCGTGATAGGTGTCGGCAGAGACGTCAGGCGACGGGTGACGTTCATCTAAAATTGCAAATTTGATTATTGGAAGACCGAAAATGCAAGTCCTTAAATTTTTCATCATAATGAACACCAGACATAATTATTGTTTCACATAATTATTTTTAGACCGAATGTTTTGTTATTCATAATCATCGAAAGTCATACAGTGGTTTTTTACTGTTAAGGGTTTCTATTTTGCGTGTTTTAAAATATTTAGCTGGTAAATAAGGTTAGGTTAGTTTTGTTTTTATAAAAACCCTGAAATATAAACCGTTTCAGTAAAAAACACTTTATGACTTGCGATGATTATGAAGAACAAAATTGGTACGTGAGCCAATATGAAACCCTGGCGAAGTCGAGCGACTTCGTAAGGCTTTACTAAACATACATATATGGCGATACCTGTCACACTATGTCGCCAGATATGTCGTGCCAACTCCATCAACGTCGCTCAACTTGACCCAACTTCTTTGGCGACACGTGTCACGAGAATTTTGGTCCTCTAGTCATTTCCTGGCTTAAGGCCGTTAGACTTTTAAAATTGTATAGGGGAGAGGGGGGCAGCCTGGTACATTTTTTACACTCATTGACGTATTTCAAAATATTACCCATAAAAACCAGTTTCGAGCCTCTACACAACAACGTATGTTATTAACCTATGTAGTTAACGCATTTGCACATGTCCAAAGCTAAAAACAACGGCACAATTCAGAATTTTGCAACTCAAGGAATAATGTTCAATACTGCCCCAAGCGTGGGTAGCTTTGAATTTACTTGGGGCAGATTTGAAATAAGGGTTGTAAGGCAACAATATCGAGATATACGTGTTTTTTTTACCTGTACTTAGTACAGTTAGTCACTAGAAATGGTCGTATTAACATTTTACTCGTATAATTTGCAGTTATAACTAAGAGGGGGTAGTTTTGTACAGAAGTATTTTTTTTAGTGTTCAAAGGTGCCTCAGGGGGTACTTTTGAAAAGTATTGAAATCCTACTAAAGCTGCCCCCCTGAGGCAGTTTTGCACACAGTATTGTTCAAAACTACCCCAACAATGTAACAGGGGATAATAATTCAGTATTTATTATCTTTTGGCAGTTGTTAAATAATAATACATAAAATGTTTTAATTAGAATGAACAAACAATAGAATCGACTACCCATTGAAAATCTTCTGGAATCATCCGACTTCTACCCCAGCTTCTTTATTTGCTGTCCACTTTTCTGGACACTTTCCCAGCGCTGTAGCGTATTCCAATGCCAGTAACCTAAATTTATATGTCAACCCATAATGCATCTTTGAACGTTTAATTGCATATTCTTTAAGCATTTTTTCTTCATCTCTAGTAAAAACTTGTGAGACAGTGTATTTTGTTGTGAAATTCACTGATTTGAGCTTTGACCCCACTTTAAGTTTCTTTATTCGGTAGTGTAAAGTATTCGGTCTTATATTATACACAACAGCAGCCTGTCTAAGTTTCATGGTGCCATTCAACACTTCACGTACAGCATTAGTTACATCCTCTTCGTTTAATTCGGATTCTCTTTTTTTTTGTAATTCCTTACCATTTTTACCTGCAAACAAATAAACCAATAAATTAAAACGATTTAATTAAATTTATACATAGTAATATTGTAGATAAATAATTTACATAAATATTATACCAAACAAGACTTAACGTAATAAGTACAAAACTAACTAATTCAGGTAGATGCATTATGAGCGTTTACTGAAATAACTAAGATATTATTTTAGTTTACGTGCCTACATGTCAGTTTATATCGGGGCAGCTATGAACATTTCTTATGGCCGGGGTAGTTTTGAACAGACTGCTAATCAAAACGGCCTCCTATATTTTTTACAAAACTACCCCAACACCTATTTAAAAAAATAAACATCGATATCTTCCAAAACAATAGCAAATTCTGATTGTTTATTCTTTGTCACTAAAGCTAATAAATTGTACTTTCGAATAAATTAAGTTTCACTTACCGCTTCCTTCAAATACAGCCTGAAAATCCTTACACACGGGGAGCAAATCCGGTAACGGATGACATCGAAATCAAAATATGCTACTGGTTCGTTAATGTCTGTCAAACGTCAAATCTGTCAAGTGACAGTTGTGTGGGTCAGTGTTGCGAGCCCAAAAAATGGATTAGGACCATAATCGCACTAAAAATACGTCTTTGAACGCATTTGTTCTAAGCTGCCTCCAGTGATAGCTGCCCCCCTCTCCCCTACCCTCTTTTTTCTGTGCTTATTTACTTTGTCATATAAATACATAATAAATATAAGAGGACAATCTCACACCAATTGATTGATATTAGCTGAAAGATATCCTTTGACGGTCACAGGCATACGATCCATAGTTACTGTTAGTCTGCCTGATGCGGGACAGGTCAGGGGATCATGCGACTTGCATGATGACGCCAAGCCATTTCGCTGTCTTACGGTCACCAAAAACTCTTTCCTTAATTCAAAACTTATTCCAGGTGATGCCCCTAGAAGTGGAGCGAGTGATCCAGCGGCATCCTGACGTGGCTGACGTGTGCGTCATCGGCGTGCCGCACCCGGAGGACGGCGCGAGGTCGCTTGCGTGCGTCGTGCGGCGCCCCGGGTCATCGCTTACGGAGCAGGAGGTCAAGGACCTCGTTGCCAGTGAGTACTATCCTTTACTACAACTGTGACACAATCGATGGGACAGGTTCTAAAGCGGTTACACATAGTCTGCAAAACGCATTATTCGGGAGGATTGCGTTAAATGGAAGTTCACATTAATTTATTTTATTATTTATGTACACAATTACCTATTCGTGCAGTTTCAATACGCGGTTACCTATCTTAAGTCACCTTCGCGTTTGCCCGAATTTTTGCATTAATATAATTTGTTCGAAGTAACGTTTTGGTCACCTTTTGATTTGACATTACAATATTAAAATCATTACGTATCAGCAAAGTTTCTAAATCCCTTTTGCTCGTTTTTTTAAACCACTGAAAATTTTCTAAAATAAAACATGGATTGAAGCATTTTTCGTAACATAGGCATTAGGGAAAATTACATTTTTTTTTAAATGATATCTCTGAAACTAGTAAAAATCGCTAAACATACATTAAGGGTTAAATCGATAGCTTTTTAACTGCTCTATCAGTCCAAGGCGGGTTGACGTTAATTTTTGGGACACCCTATAAATAGGCGGATAAACTCATTACCCTCCTCCTTCGGCAGTCAGGTAAAAATGGTTTTAATGCAGTAAATAAGGTGTAAACGCAGTTCAGAACAATTTAAGCTCACTTTTCTTTAGTCATGCAGATTACATTAAATAGCTTATTAAGATTGAATTTTAGATAATACTTATCAACTGCTAATAGTTGTATCAACTGGCGCATTGCGACAATCACAAAGGCCTCCCACGACTGTCACTCCTATGGTTCACTTTTATTAACTAACTATACCAAACTGTATATCTGTCTGTGGGGTCCGGTCTGTTCACGCGTGCAAGGACCTATTTTCCAGTTAGTTATTTTAATTATCGTTCTTGACGTAGGGACCTCGTCATGTTGTTCTTCTAGCCACTATTTTTAATGAAATGATTTTATTTCTGTTAGTTTTAAAATAATTATTTATTAAAGTATTAACTTGTAATGTTACTTTTAAGTATTATTGTATGTTATGATTGGAAAAAATTACCTTCTGCTGGAGTTTCTAACGGGGCTTCTCCGTAATGACGTTCTTGTCCGAAGCGCTAGTAGAGTCACTCCATATTACCGAAGTGTAAAAGAGACATCATGTGGCCAATTTACTGAATTAATATTCTGAATTTTGAATTTTTATCAAATGATATTTCTTAAACGTTACCCTAGAATATCTATAGTAAAAGCAACACTATGTTGTAAACCAACTATATCACAAACAGGATCGGACCTCTGATCCAATAGGACATCATTTATTCCTATATCTTCATCAACTCTATTTTCTTCTTCAATAGCACCTTTACTAAAAAAAACCGGACAAGAGAGTTAAAAAAATTATCAAAGACAGCAAATAACTTTAAATAGAAAATTAGTTCATACATGTTGCTTTTTGAGATAGCTTTTTTGTGTTTGTCGTAACGGCTTCGGAACCCTACACTGAGCATGGTCCGACATGCTCATGCCCGGTTATTTTTATTATTGACAGTTTGCATAATTTAAATATTGCAAGCTTATTCTATTTACGCTACACCGGTGGCCCAGTGTCAAGATATTGCGCAACAAGTAACACGCAGTGTATGAACTACTCCACCCATTAGGCATCCGCAGGCAATGACAAATTTATTGCATTTATTGTCATGAAATGATGCCCCGTGTGGTTACCGGGTTAGAATAGTCCTAGTCTTCCATCTACTTATAACCCTTTCTGGCATGGCCGCAGCCGCATAAAAATTCAATATTTTCTTCCAGACGCGCTGTCACATCCTAAGCAGCTCCACGGCGGCGTGGTCTTCTTCAACGAGTTCCCAAGAACAGTTTCTGGAAAGATCGTGCGAGCGAAGGTCCAAGACATGGTGCTGAACCCTCAGAGCTCGACGGAGTCAGACCTGCCCTGCGCAGGCACAGTGAAGAAGCTCATCAGTACCTTCCAACGGCTCAGCTCAGTTTCTACTTAAGACATTTTAATTCTTACCAAATCTGTACAGAAATAGAGTTATATTCTCTTAACTTAGGCCAGTTCACTAGCGAGCCGTAACTGTTACAGTAAAACACAACTGATATGGCTTATGGATGTCCGTAGGGGACGTCCTAGACGGACCTACAGTGATCAGATTCGCGATGTATACCTAAGGGCCAAATCAAAAGCACCCGAAACCGCCGTACGTGCATGAAGAGATCGATGAATGTAGAGGAAGCGAAAATTGTGTGTTTAGATCGGTGCACCTGGCGTTCCATAATCTCTGCCTACCCCATTGGGAGACAGGCGTGAAGGTATGGCTTACCGATGTACCTGCGCAGGTGTAATTTTTTCGAAGCGCGGGAACCAATCAGCATGATCCATGCGTTGCGTGGTTGTATTCTGTGCTATTATTGGTTATTAGTGACGGCCTCCCGCCCGCGTGTCATTCAGTTAGCCGTGAGTGAGATGGAAAAAATAGAAGCAATTTCTGTCTGCTCGTGAGTTTTAATCGTTTCGGAAATCATCGGAATCGTTGTTCGTGTCTGCGCGAACGAAGATTGACGACACGCCATATTTATAAATTGTGTTCTAATGTACTGTTGCACGTAAAATCATTATGTGTACGCGGCTCGCGATCCTGTTCTTCGCTAGAAGCTCGTTACTGTAACTGCTACGGTTACTGTTACAGCTCGCTAGTGAGTACCTGGCTTTATGGGTTTTCCTTGTGATATTTTCTATGAACAATATGTATAAGCAAGACGAATTTTGCTTTCGGCAACGAGACCCTCGGTTCGTGGCATTCATATGCCCAGAACCTTTTTTCGGAGCTATAGTTATTGTCTGTGGTTTATTCTCGATCTTGGTCGATGAGACGGGTCGGGAGACCAAAAAGCTGGCAGCTTCCTCGAGCAACGTATTAGCTTGTATTGTATGAGCGATGTGACATGAGCGTTGGCTGTGCGTTAGTTAGAACGAGATGCCACACGATGCGTCGCTCTATGTTGAAATTACAGCATACAACGCACCGGGAACGCTTAGATTTAATTTTATGGGACTTTGATTTTATTTGTTTTTATTTATTTTTAATTATAACTACTAACTTACGCTGTATTATTTGGTTATTAGGATTTTAGATTTTCGAAATAAGTAGATAATTAATTGATGAAAGTACCTAATTCACATTTAGCCGGCCGGATATTCTTTAACTTCTGAAGTGTGCAGATAACACAACAAATCAACAAAGTATCATTAACAATGTTTCTTTAGCAAATCATATTGATGTTGTTATTATTGTTGATTATAGTCAAAAATCAATTTTTCCCGAAGTTATCTGATTGTATTAGTTAATCTTTTGTAATGTAGCGATTAACATTGCAACCGGTTCATAGGATTTGAGCGCAAAACACACAGCACACAATGCGTGAAGCAGGCGCGGTTCAGGTCGGGAGCACGGCGGGCCAATTCGCCTATGTCTATATGAACGACCCTACACAGCGTGCGCGGGTGGGGCGCGGGGTTTTACGACCCGGCCCGCGCCTGACCCGCGTTCGCGTTTATTGTGTTTTGCGCTCTATTTAATCAACATTTTCAAATCGATATTATGAACGGCAATTTTTAATTATTTATCTGTAGTCGGAATAGAACCTAAATAATTGATTTATTTTTATTCAATGCCAGATTTCTGGTATAAGCCGTGCCAATGAAATTATAAATACACGTGAATTATTTTTGAATTTAAGGCTACAATGTGACAAATCAATAAGATAAAAATAAAGGTTTCGGTCACCACAGCGTTGTCGACGAAACCTAAGATCAAATTAGTTTAATACACGCACTAAAATTTAATGACGGGACTTTGGGTTCGGCGAGTAATTAATACTGCCCTCCTAAGAAAAAAAAGGCGCATGTCTCATCGAACCGCGTATGTATAAGTAACTAAAGTAACCTTATTTCTTAATGCCGGGTTCCTATATTTATTCAAACCGTGGATAGATAAGGCTTACTTCGGGTTAAAATTTGACACTTGCCCATACAAAATGTGTCAAATTTTTATTCTTAGTAAGCCTGCCTGTCCGCGATTAATAAGACCAGCAAAAATTGCAAGCGGACAATGTCACCACTTCTCGTTTGGATGATTTTGCAGTTTTCGGTATACTCAATATTTCGATTGTTATTGATCGATTGATCCATAATTCAATAATTGAATTGATACAATAATCTCTTATTATCTACATTGTTCGTTTTATAATGCAATTACCTCGTCATTGTGTAGTGCATTACTTGTATTTATAAGAGTAGGTACCTAGTTTATATATTGTATTTAAAAGGTATTTATTCTTTTATTATGACTTGATGTCCCTATATGCGGAAGAGTATGATGGATCTAGTTTATTATACAAAGCTTATGTTATTGAAGTAATTTAAGTAAGTATAGTAATTTAAATTATATTTAATAAACAAATGACAATTGACATAACTTTAATTATTTACCTAGCTACGAATAATACAGGTATGCACTACATCACACACCTGCTACGACACGACCTTTTCCTTAGAAACATCATAGAAGGAAAGATAAGCAGAGAGAGGCAGAGGAAGACCAAGAAGAAATTACTTGAGCAGATAAAAGAGAAGGTAAAGGTAGGGTCGTACCAGGAAGTCAAGCAGTTGACAGAAGACCGGGGTGGTTGGGGATTACTCCACGGACAAGAGCATGGCTCTTAAATAGAGAGAGAGAGAGAGAGAGAGCACTACATGAGTGATGTTAGGACCTTGTGCAGGGCAGGGACCGGAAAACTTATTTGATTAACCATCGATTTTATTATTTATTACTGGAATAAGACTTACTCCGAGAGTAGTGCATACAAATTTGACGTTTAATCTGAGTACCTATTCTCGTTTAGTCGAATCCAACCCTAAGCCTATCGATCGGGTAACTAGGGAAGTACATCATATTATTATGCTATCCCAACGTTAGGGTATCCCTATTGATAGCAGTGAAAACGACGGCCAACCCGAGTACCTTTTGTTTCATATTAACAAAAAGATTTTAGTGAAGATTACAGACGGCCAATAATATTTCGTGAACTACATTAATTTATTAATTAGCCTAACTGCTTGGTAAAGGCCTCTTCCATTGATTTCCACACCTCTATCTCTGTGGCAATCTTCGGTAAATAATTGAAATAAATAATAAATAATAATAATCCTTCAGAAAAGTGTCCAAGTCATTCAGCCATCTCTGAACTAAATATCCGACATTATTAGCTAACTGTATCTTTATAGATTAACATAAATAACACACGTGGAATAATGAACAAGAAATTTTAATTTTAAGTACAAAGTTTTTTTTTATTTACTCTGTGGACCAAATTTAAGTGTGGCAATTATTTGCGAGTTGGCTGTCGGTAGCGGCGGCGTCATGTTCACCCTGTTGAAACAAACAACAGTTATTTTTATCACAGAGTAAAGCTATTTAGTATAATTTTCTGTCAGCGAAATATATTTTTAATGAGCTGAGTATAATTTGTCTGATAATGAAGGTAACCTGGGTATAGTGCCCGGCTGTTAAGAAGTCAATCCTGACAGCTGTCATCGCAGTACAATTTATAACCTATTCTTGGGTTTGAGGTTATAATTGGTACTGAAATGACAGGTGTCAGGATTGACTTCTTATCGGCCGGGCACTATAGTGATTCTGTAAACAACGCCGGTCGTGCGGATTGTCGAGTGAATCCAAGCGGCGAGATTAAGTAGTCCCGTCAGTGCGAACAAAACACATTGTAGCGCGTGCATTTTCAATTAAGCAGCCTTATACGTTCGACCCATCGTGCTGCTAAATTGAAAATGCACGCGCTCAATGTGTTTTGTTCGCACTGACGGGACTACTTAATCTCGCCGCTTGGTATCACTCGACAGGCCGCACGACCGGCGTTGTTTACAGAATCACTACCCTGTCGATGTTTTGAAAAACTTTTGTCCGCGGTTTCCGACGACTTACGGAAAAGGATTTAAAAAAAACGGTAGTGATGGGAACGGGTGTTTTGGTAAAGGATGAATTGGGAAACGGACAGAACGTTTGCTTATGTAATGTATGTGGACAAAGAAACTCTAGCTAAAATAAGTTTATTATGACTTTATTAATAAGGGGACCAATATAACAGGACTAGCGACCCGCCTTCGCTTCGCTTCGGTTTATGTGAGTATGATATACAGTGATCGGAATAGGTAGAGCTAATTTGCCTAAACTGGATGCACCTTCATTCAATAATGTATTCCCATTTCACTCACGCATGAATGAATATGCCTCAAGTTTAGGCAAATTAGCTCTACCTATTCCGATCTCTGAGATATATAGCCTTCCTCGATAAATGGGCTATCTAACACTGAAAGGATTTTTCAAATCGGGACAGTAGGTAGTTCCTGAGATTAGCGCGTTCAAGCAAACAAAGTCTTCAGCTTTATAATATTAGTTTAGGTAAAACGCTCATTTGCACAGAGGAATTAATTAGGAATAATTAACCCGCGTGGTTGCCGGGTTAGAATAGTGCCACTCCATGTCTTCCCGTGGATGTCGTAAGAGACGGCTAAGGGAGTAAAAACGTATAGTACTGTTAGGCGATGGGCTTGCAACCTGTCACTAATACACTGGTAAACATCTTAGCCTAAGTGTGCAAAATGTGGTTACAGAATTATCAACAAGTTTTTAGAGTTGTTGGTAATTCTGTTGCTCTGCCTACCCCACTCCGGGAATAAAGGCGTGAGTTTATGTATGTATGTATGTATGTATGAATAAATACCTTGTGTCCCGGAGCCGGCGCCCGCGTTGCCCCCCGCCCCCGCGCCCGCGTTGAACCCGAAACCGAGCCCTGCGCCGGCGCTGCCGCCCACACCACCTATTTAATAACAGAAGACATATTTACTACTTTATTGCGCTATTATATTTCACAAATTGCAGAGTGCAACTTAACTATTTTACATACTGCCACACTCAGAGAAGTCTATTAAATTTAATGCTTGTTTAGTGACGTGTTGTCTTATTCTATTGCTATAGCATAGAATGTGACAGCAGCAACTTTAATCAAGGGGATAGAAGCTTTCCGCCTACATCTCGATATGGCTAGGTAGCTGACACGACCATCACGACACGATCGCTTTGTGACTACATCTCGATCTGACTACATCGCTTTTTGCCTAGATCGCTATACGACCAGATCACTTTACGACAGCATCTCAAAAAGTCCGAGTCGCTAAATGACCACATTGTTTTTTTCACCTTATGTCTGTTTTAGCAATATTGACGGAGCCCCGCATGGCGGGGCTCCTATTCCTGGGTTATTTGCCCTTCGGGCATTTGAAGTTACCAAACCTAACCAACCTAGTAACGCAAACGAAGTAGTCATTTTGCAACTCGGACTTTTAGAGATGTAGTCGCAAAGCGATCTGGTCGTATTACGATCTAGGCACAAAGCGATCTAGTCAAATCGAGATGTAGTTGCAAAGCGATCTGGTTGTATTTGCTACCTAGTCCTAACGAGATGTGGACCTAAAGCTTCTATACCTAATCAGCATTAAATTTAATTTACTTATGTCTCTGAGTGCGGTAGTTAGATAAGTAAAAAGGTCACATATTTTGTATTTTTTTTGTACTATACAAGTAGTTGGTTTTTATAATTTATGGTTGTTATGGTTTAACGTCATGTCAGCAATATGGTTTTGCGAAGTAGAATAGAGCCTCAAAGCATAACTTTCACTATTAGAGCATTTCTCTTTTTTTTGCCACTGTTAGTGACACCTCCAGATTTTCAAAAAAAATGGCAGACAGGTAGAGACCATCGAACTATGCAATAATTAAATAATATTGTAATGTGTCCCAAAATATTTGTATGGAAAGTTCCTTTTGTGTTACCAAAAATGTATGAATATCGGTAACACAAAAGGAACTTTCCATACAAATATTTTGGGACACATTACAATATTATTTAATTATTGCATAGTTCGATGGTCTCTACCTGTCTGCCATTTTTTTTTTAAATCTGGAGGTGTCACTAACAGTGGCAAAAAAAAAGAGAAATGCTCATTAACCGTAAGTCACGACTAACGTACCTCCGGTATTCGCGCCAGTGCCGGTACCTGAAAATACATTTTTAATATTAATATAATATAGTTAGTGCCAAATAAAAAGCTCTCACATAAGAGAAGATTTGCATTTTTTGTTTTCAATAAACGACACGTAAGGTCAGGCGGGGCTATTGCGTCTGAGGGGCTTGTAAAAGGATGATGGTCAGTTTTGTATGGACACTGGCCTAAAAACCAATAATGACAAGCCATAATTATGTCCTTTGAAAGATTTTTTCATATTCTACAACCTTTCGTATGGGGGGAAATCTTAAATCGCTGTGTGAAATATTTAAAAATCTGGATCATCGGGACGCCTACATAGACGACGTTAGAATAATTACTTGGAAAAACCGCGGTCTTTGCATAGCAATAACTTTTTTCACACAAAGATGTCGAACCACCTGTCATAGTAATAGTTTTACAACTTAGAATTACCTATTCGGGGACATATCGCTTGTCCTTATTGGTCATTAGGCCAATTAGCCCACCCTCCTTTCATACTAATTTTAAAAGTAGAACATGTGTTAGTATGAAAAGATACAATAGCCCCTCAGACGCAATAGCCCCGCCTAACCTTACTATATTTATGAAATCGACTGTACATTATCCTGAGTAACATTAGGCTGTATTTTATTTGTCTACGCTGAAGGAGACGCGGGCAACAGCCAGAAATAAAAATTTGGGAACGGTGCGACGGCTATTGGACTCATTGGAAGTCCTTCTGTAGGCCTAGACTATAGTCTATGCTTTTAGGTATTTACAAAATGTAAACAATCCAAACCACGTGACATTCTTAACAGCCAATCAAAACTGTTTTATCGAACGTATCAGTGTTCTTCTTATATTGGCTGACGAACTATATCACGTGGTTATTTTGTTTACATTTTTTGAATACCTAAAAGTATAGACTATAGTTTTGTATGGCTATGAGCTATAGGTATATCCGCATGTCTTACTAGCAACTAACTTGAACTATTGTACGAGTACGAGTAATATCGGAAACCGTCGCTTGACTGACCTGTGGTGGATTGTTGATGGCTCTGGAAAGGAACAAAACATAGTTTATTAATAAATGCGTGTTATATTTATGAAGAAGACCGATTAAAAGAAGCGGATTGCAAATCAAACATTACATTATATACAGGTCGATTCACAAGAGTTGGCACGAATGGATTGAACGAAAGTAATGTCACTATCATTGTGTGAGTGCCGTCCTTTGAACCGATGTTCGAATTTCAAACCGAAAACCTGTTACTATTTTACACACTAGTATACTTTCATTCACTCATTCAATCCATTCGTGCCAGCTCTTGGGAATCGACCTGTACTTTTTAGTGATCATAATAAGCTGTTATGTAGTCCCACGTCTTAGTTGACATAAAACTTTAAGACATTGGATTTATTTGAGTACCATCGTAGAACCCTATAGGTTAGGTTAGGTTTATTAAAAATCCTGAAATATTAACACTTGACTCTAGCAAAAATTTGCGCCTTAAAACTTAATATTTTCTAATCGGATCCCTTAATCAAAAAGCTGTTTTTGCAAGCCTGCAATATTTTTAAGAGACCTATCCAACGACACCCCAAATTAGGGGGTAGACGAGAAAATAAAATACATCCCCACGTTACGTGTAGGGGAGGTAGGCACACTAAAAAAAAATGAATTCACCATTTTATTTTACCACTTTGTTGGCGTGACTATAAGGGTTCCTAGTTTGACTACGGAACCCCAAAAAGCGGATTAGCAAATGAAACGGTAGGCAAACGATAAATTTTGCCAAACATCTGCAGAGAACGAAAATAGATAACTTACTCCACCAATCAACAGCACCGCCACGAACAAAACCAGGAAACTCTTGAACATTTCGCTTGTCGTTTACGAAACAATACGCGGCGATGCGCACGCGCACGCCTTATATACCGCGGGTAATGATGATGGTGGAATAATGGGCTGAAATCGAAACTGTTTCACGCTGAGCCTAAACTGTTGTGATGTTCATGGTTGGACCTTGGGAAGTTCCTGTTGTCAAATCGTTTGGTCGATGCGTGTGTTAATGTATGTATGAATAAGAACACTTTTATAAGAGTGGGAGACAAACGAGCATGCGGATTAACTCAAGACTCAATGCTCAATCATTTATTGCATTCCACAATATTAGTTTACAGGATATTAGGTTAACTTAAGTTTTAGTTGTTATATAATAAAACTTAATTGTGGACCCTGTTGGGCACGGCAAAATTGGCGAGGAGAGGACGACTTGTATACTTTTATGGACATGGTTGCATTGCATCAGAAGAAGTTTAAGTTTTGAAAGGTAACATGAGTTTTTCTCTATATCGAAGCTGATGAGATGTGGATATGTCTTCGCGTTTCTTGTAGTAGGGTAGGGTGGGTACGATTGAAACGGGTCATGATTGAAACAACTCAAATTTCTCGGAAACCGTTACACCTACCAGCGCGACACGAAGTTCGTTACTACATCGGCCATTTCCGAATCTTTGGACAGTGGCGCGCGGGGCAGCGAAGGACGCGGTCGTGTGCAGGACGCTTCGGAAAGATTTCACACGCAAAAATAAGCATTTATGTTCTTTTTATTTTCGGTTTATCTTAATTATCTCTTGTATTTTGGTATATTTTCTTATTTCATTGTATGGTATACCTATTTGAGATTGTATTTATTGATATTGGTAATCGCTAAAGTAGTATTTAAGACTAAAATATCGACCTTGAAATGAAGAATAGGAGTTGGGTACGATTGGAACAATGTGCCTGTGGACGTTTGAAACGTTTCAATCGTCCCGGTGTTCCAACCGTCCCTTTTTAACCGACTTTAACCAGAATGGAGGAGATATGATTTTTTTATGTACTAATGTTACTTTTAGTAGGTAATGAATTTTTAATTTATATAAACCTGAATAAAAGCTTACAAACTAAGGTGTATAATGTATATAGGTAATGTGTTTAAACCTGAAAAAAAAGCTTACAAACTAAGGTGTATGTATATATTTAGATATGCATTTTTATGTGTATAATCCTGAAAAAAAAGCTTACAAAATAAGGTGTATGTATATATATAGGTATACATTTTTATGTGTATAATTCTGAAAAAAAAGCTTACAAACTAAGGTGTATATATTTAGGTATGCATTTTAATGTGTATAAACCTTGCTTTTGCTTTGTCGTGCTTTTTCACATTTAAGTGTTTACCTACATAAGTATATAAATGTATACGTAGGTATACATACTTTGGTCATGATTGAAACATGGTTATGATTGAAACATGTTTGTTTGTATGAGAAATGATATTCCCCTTTTTAAGCATTATTATGCCATTATAGCTAATTAATAGATTATATCTATGTTGATAAATATGATATGTTAATTATTAGTTCAACTTCTACCTGCTATCGATGAATACAAAAATATTTATTAACTACCTCTACCTCTAAAACTTTCTTTCAGTAATAATCATAGAAATAGTTATAGTTACGTTACCATTTTATCATGACCTCATCAAATACTCATGTAGTATAGAAAACCGTTTAAACCTATTAAATATGTCAAATAATGACAAAGTTATTTGAAGTGTTTCAATTAACCCACATACCGTTTCAATTGTCCCTAGCATGGGGTCAATTGAACCAATTTACCCGGTCCTCTTCTTTCGGCAATAGCGGCGTAGTTATTTGAGATAGAGCTACAAAATACACTTTATTTAAAAGCCAGATTACCATACTTTATATGACCAAACTATTGAATCCGTGACTTTAATAGATTCTTCGCTATACGCTGTTAAAGTGAAAGTGGTTCAATCGTACCCACCCTACCCTATTCAGGGTAATTTCGAACGAATTTACAAATTTCCAAGATAATATAATCCAGTACCCTTACTATGAGTAACAATTACCGTACTCGCTAGTGAGTCGAATGCTCTGTCCCTCGCACTCTATAACAATACCTGTGAGGTCTGCGAGGGATAGAGCATTCGACAGACCTCACAGTATTGTTATAGAGTGCGAGGTACAGAGCATTCGACTCACTAGCGAGTACGTTTATTGTAACTCATGGTAATGATACAGTACTTTTACCATGAGTTACAATTACCGTACTCGCTAGTGAATCGAATGCTCTGTACCTCGCACTCTATAACAATACTGTGAAGTCTGCGAGGGATAGAGCATTCGACTCGCTAGCGAGTACGTTTATTGTAACTCATGGTAATGATATTGTACTCTCTTACCATGAGTTACAATTACCGTACTCGCTAGCGAGTCGAATGCTCTGTACCTCGCACTCTATAACAATACTGTGAGGTCTGCGAGGGAGCGAGTACGTTTATTGTAACTCATGGTAATGATACCGTACTCTCTTACCATGAGTTACGATTACCGTACTCGCTAGCGAGTCGAATGCTCTGAGGGTCCAGACAAGATACACTACGCTAGCTAGCGTTTCTCTTCGTTTACTTTTTAAATCGCGTCACTGGTAGATGACGAAAGTCACGTGATGTGCCAGTGCAGTGACGCGATTGGTTTAATTGTACTCTGTAAAACGATATTGCTTTTGACATGTAATGTTATTGTCAACGTTACGATAGTTTTTATTTAATTGACAGTAAGGGCGGTTAAAATCAATATTATGACATCACAAAGTAATATATTTGTACTGAGTAGAGTCGAGTTCATAACTATGTGTACACTTTAGTAGGTACCTTGTCTATGTAATATCATGTTTAAGACTGCCATATATGAATTGTCACAGCGATTGAAGTGACAAGGTACTAAAGTGTACACATATTTATGAACTCGAGCGTGCAATAAAGCCCCTGAATGTTTATCGTATTGGCTTTACCCTTACATACGCACACGGCAAACTTTTAGTGATTTACATTATCCAAATAATGTTGAACGACTTGTTTACATATTTAATGGATGGAATATTTTAGAACCTATTCAAAACGTACAAAAATACGCTGACCCTCTGAAAATTATATTTCAATTTATAATGTTAATGTACAATAAATTATAGCATCGAAGCATAAAGGGCCAAATTATCGTATCAACACATTATCGTATTTTCATATTTTATTACCTTGACAATAATGGCGGCCGAGTACACCTTAAAAGCAATATGTGTCTTTTGTAGTAGAATAGATCCCTGATGTAATGTGTTCGGCAAATCAATAGTTCTCCGTGACGGCGGTGTAATATCTTGACAGGCTCTTACGCATTAATTGACAAGATTTCATATTTTCAAGACTTTAATTTTATTCATTTTATAGATACTGTTTGGAAGGAGGAAGACACTAATAGTTTTAAATTTTCTCTAGAATGAATATTATTTTATTATTAATTTATTAAGATGTACTTATTCTAAAAGGGCGTAACTTCATTTCTACGACACAATGGACATATTACGTTAGTCCAATCTGTATATAAAAAAGTATCATGTCAACCGATAATTCTCTAAGTATCTATCCATCTGTCAATAGTGTCAATGTCAAATTTTAAGTATGACAGCTTTTTCCTCGTGAAAAAGGCAATGGTATTATATCTATTCAGGCATAGTATTGGTAAAACTCGATATTTTTTTTAACTTACTTGTAATTTTGTAAATAAAGAAAAATAATTCTATATAAATATTTTGCCGTGTTCAGGAGGTAAAACCCTTTCGATTCGTATAGTAATCTGCAGGTGCCACGAAAATGAAATGTTGTCAATTATGTACACACATATCATTCATATGCACCTTCGCAAGACTAAAAATGTCCAAAGTGAAAAATGACCAAAAGGAAAAATGTCCAAAAGCCATATCCAGCCACATGACCAATGATAAAATAGTTCAACTAAATAATTACCAATGATACAATAGCCTAGCCATAAAAAACCTTGATTGTTTCTTGAGATATAAGTGTTTGTTTGTACCTATCAAAATCCGGATCACTTCGTTTACCCGAATTTCATTTGCCATAATTGTGTCACTTGCCATAATGTTAATTTGCCATAAAGACATTTTTTCTGAAACTGTAAACCTTTCAGGTAATTTTTACATGCCATCGTATAGAGCCCAATAGGTTGGGTTAGGTTTGTTTTATAACAATTCTGAATAGTTCACGATTTCAGAAAAAATGCCTTTATGGCAAATTAACACTATGGCAAGTGACACAATTATGGCAAATGAAATTCGGGCAAACGACAGAGAACCATCAAAATCATATAAGACAACACCAAATAACTTTAAACATAGAATTAGTTCATATATGTACTGGTTGTTTTTTTGAGATTTTTGCGTTTATAGTAACGGCTTCGGAACCCTACTCTGAGCATGGTCCGACATGCTCTTGACCGATTTTTACTATGGAAACGCCGTGCCGTCTTCTCTCTATTTACGACTTAAGTGTTCTGGGCCGAGATTTTACATACATACGAGGGGCGGCTGAAAAGTTCTAAGCCTAAGGTATTTTGAGGTTGCATATGCGTTAGCGATACTGGCCACTAAAAAGACCATTTAAAAAGTTAATAAATAAAAGAAAAAATGTCGTCTTTTGTTTATTACATCTCGAGATATCCGACGCTAAAGGTCATCATGTGTGAATTATCAACGCATATTTATCACGAAAATTGAGCACCGTGCAGTCATTAAGTTCCTCACGAAAAGTGACAAATCGCCGAAAAGAATTTTTGAAGAAATGTCTAGTATTTACGGTGAATCTGGCCCTTCTTATGCCACTGTTAAAAAATGGAGTCGACTTTTTAAACTTGGACGGGAGTCGATCGAAGACGATCCTCGCTCAGGAAGGCCAATATCGGTTGTGACTGAAGAAAATACTGAAAAAGTCAAAAAGTTAGTATTAGAGGATCGGAGAATTAAGGTTTGGCAAATAGCTGAAGCCTTAGGTATTAGTAAGGAAAGAGTTGGAGAGATTTTGCATCAACATTTGCATATGACAAAAGTAAGTGCTCGTTGGGTGCCGAAAATGCTCACAGCTTTCGATAGAGAACGTCGTGTTCAAACTTCTCGGGCATTTTTAGAATTATGTGAAGAAGGTTTAGATGAAGTTTGTTCCCGCATAGTAACTTTTGATGAAACATGGATCAGACAGTATGATCCAGAGTCGAAGTCTGAATCTATGCAGTGGGTCGAAAAGGGTGAAAGGCCGCCAAAGAAATTCAAGGTTCAAAGATCGGCGTCTAAGCTAATGGCCACCGTGTTCTGGGATTGCGATGACATTCTTTTAATAGACTATTTGGCGAAAGGCTCTACAATAAATGCAGTTTATTATGCTGAGCTATTAAGAAAAGTGCGACAAGCCATAGTCGAGAAACGAAGGGGCAAACTGAGCAAAGGCATTTTGTTTTTGCAAGACAAGGCCCCCGTTCACACCGCTCGTGTTGCCAAGCTTGCTCTGAAGGAAACTGGCTTCGAGGAAATTGTTAATCCACCTTACAGTCCAGATCTGGCCCCTAGTGATTATTTTCTATTCAGCAATTTGAAGAAAGATTTAAGGGGAAAGCGATTTGGCAGTGATGAAGAGATGAAGGCGGCTGTACAGTACAGGAACATTTCGACAGCCAAAATAAAACTTATTTTTTTAACGGTCTAAAAGCATTATTTAAAAAATGTAAGAAATGCATTGAATTAGAGGGAGATTATATTGAAAAATAAAAATAGTAATAAAATCTGAACATTTTTTTTCTACCTTAGGCTTAGAACTTTTCAGCCGCCCCTCGTACATACCTCCATACTATCACGCCCGCCTTCATTCCCAAAGTAGGATAGGCACAGCTAGAGAATTACCAACTCTAAAAATTTATAATAAATCTGTAAACAAGTACTAGGGCTGGTTTCGCGGCGGAATCAGCGGAGACCCTCAAAAGGCGCAAATACAGTCAACTTGATAGAAGTTACATATTTGAGCCTTTTGGGGTCGAAACTTTAGGACCGTGGGGACCAGGAGCACATCGTATTTTTAAAGATATGTCAAAGCGCCTGATCGACGCAACCCGTGACAATAATGCTGGCCCTTGGCACAAAGATTAAGCATTGCCATTCAACGTGGCAATGCTGCCAGCATTTTAGGAACAATGCCCACTGGTAGCGGTTTGTTAGATTAGTGTTGTTTTAAGTAAGTTTGTAAGTTCTTTCGTTTGTTTGTTTTCTGTTTAATTATAAATGTTTTTTTTTTTTAATAAATCTGTAACCACATTTTGCGAGGCTATGATGTTTTCTATTTGCCGAGGTTCTAGGCGGCAAAAACCATATATGGTCTTTGACCTTTTTTTTTTTTTTTTTTTATGGCATAGAGATGACAAACGAGCACACAGGCCACCTGATGGTACGTGGAAACTGTGACCCATAGACATTCGCACTCACAAGACTGCAGAGCAATCCTAAGACCTGTTATGGTATTGTGAACATTTTGATAGCTATTATTTACTTGACAGTAAGGTTATACCAAAGTTCAAAGACGATATAGTTTTTACCGCCTAAAATACTTAGAGGCCCTTATCGTTTTTATGACGGATCGACGAAGATGCTTAATACACTATACCTATACTATCGAGGAATTTGAATGATTAGCAGTTTGACATCACGTAAATTTGCCGGATTGTACATTTTCCACGCGTCATTAGTCGTCTCACGTCCGAAAATATACAGCACGACTAATTTACGAATCATGTCAAGCTGCTAAACACTAAAATTCCTAGATGGTACGTCACGAGCGTTAATTTGAGACCCATTTCAAGAAAAATATGCTTGAAGTCGTCAATGTCATTAAAAATGTCAAGTCATTTGTAACTTTTAGGAAACTCAACCTTATTGGTATGTCAGATTGACTTTGGACCTAAGGTCGGTACCAAATTAAATCTCGTGACTGTACAACCTATCAAACCCATTACTTACTGATAACTTTAGAAGGGATAGATAACGTCTGGTTTGTTTATTATTAGTAGCATTTTATCAACGGCTTCTGAACGAAGTGACTGCGTAAAGTGTTGTCAAGAGACATGTCGATTCCGGAACGATGTGATGACAGCCATGTCGGCCATTTTTTATTTAATTACATGAGAACAGAACAAGACGAAATATTTCAGGTGAGTTTTTGTATTTATTTATTTGTTTTATTCTTTGGGAACTTTAACACGTGCATTATGTCCATACAAAACGATCTGACAATGTCACAAGTCCAGCTGTGCATTCAGACATTCAGTATGGGGATGGGACCCCATAGTGGAAGCACGGACTCCTGGAAAAATGCTTCATGACCCCACATTGGGGGCATCCGGACAGGGAACGTGTTAAATTGAGTAGTTAAGTAGGTATTGGTTGCTACCCTTAAGTACCGTTAGGTAACCAAAATTTCGTAACCAGCTTTAAATTTCACTTAAGACTGCGCTGAGCGTACGCCGGATGTACAGTGGCGCCCTCATTAGATTTATTGTGTTTTCTAATAAACTAAAGTATTTTCCTGAAATTGGACGAAATGTTTTTGTACTACAAATGAAAACACAACTTATAGGGTATATCACATAGTTTAATAACAATTCACCTTCGAGTTATTAACTTAACGGAAAAAAGTGGCCACCTTTTCCCGTTAAGCTGACTACTCAAAGGGTAATTGGTATTAAAGTTTGCGTACGTATCCCATAAATTGTGTTTTTACTTCCACTACAAAAACACATCGTCTGATTCCAAGGAAATTCTTTAGTTAATTAGAATGAGGGCGCCACTGAACGCTCGGTGTTCAGTAAATCAGTAAAAAGGTCCAAAGTGAATCTGACACTACAACATTAAGGTTGAGTTTCCTAAAAGTTACAACTGACTTGACATTTGTAAGGTTTTTTTTTTTATTATTTGAACTAGTCCCAAACTAAGATCTTGGCTTGTACTATGGGTCCTAGACAATGATATAAATACTTATATAGAGAAATATATACTTAAATATATAGAAAACATCCAAGAGTCAAGAACAAATATTTGCGCTCATCACACAATCTATCCCTTCTAAAGTTATCAGTAAGTAATGGGTTTGATAGGTTGTACAGTCACGAGATTTAATTTGGTACCTACCTTAGGTCCAAAGTCAATCTGACATTCTACAACAATAAGGTTGAGTTTCCTTAAAGTTACAAATGACTTGACATCTCTAATAACATTGACGACTTCAAGCATATTTTTCTTGAAATGGGTCCCAAATGAACGCTCGTGACGGTACAGTGAAGTGCAAAAATATGTATAGAAAGAATCCTCTGATAAATCTGTTACGAAGTTCTTATTGCACTGGAATAAGGTGCATTGCGACCTATTTTTACACGACTGCCCGATAAAAGGAGTGCAATGTTGTCAGGGTTCATGTATGTATTGACGATTCTTTCTTCCACTATAACTTCTAAACCAATGAACCGATTTAGATGTGTGTGGTATCGTTAGAATCCTTTCACCATCCCGGGTGATATAGGATACTTTTTTTTTTAATTAATGTCTTTCACTCCTGTTAAGGTGTATTTTGCCAATGTCAAGTTATTTATAGACACTCCCATGGACTTATTAGAACAATAAGTCCGTGGATATCACACGCGAAGACAATTGTTCGGTAAAAGAGAATTTTCTTCAATGGACTAAACAGAAGCACATGGGGTTAGCTCCACGCGCTTCTGTCAAGTCTATAGGATACTTAAGGCCGTATTAATAAACTCTGGCTCAGATGCCCGTCACAAGATACGTCAAAGTAAACGTCAAACCATAGAACACTGTCATTTTTGACGCATCTCGAGACGAGCATTAGAGTTGAGATTAGTCTATTAATACGGGCCTTAAACAGTTAAAATTGAAATAACAACAATGGCAAAATTACAATTAATAACATAATCGAATATCAAGTCGGTATATTATCCATAAACTTTTTCGTTATTTTGACATGCTCTAGATTTTTTTTTTCGGTAGTCTGCGATAACAACTGATATGTATTTTGATATCCTATCTAGCCATCAATGTCTATTTTATTCCCTTCAAGACGATTAAAGAATCGTGTATTGTCATTTATAGATAAGTTTAGTGAATAGTTAAGCCAGGATAAAAATTATGGCATCATTTTTTTTAATTTAAACGTTCAATAGGATTTTTTTACAGTCAACTGTTTTTTTTGTGTGAAATAGGTACCTACAGCTATTGTAGAACGTTTTTTTAGTTAAAAATTAACATGAAATAAAGCAAAACTTGTTTGAATATTTTTTTTTTGTAATGCCTAGGTTGGTGTAACCTACCGCCAAACTGCAGTGTTCGCACTGTTGTGTTCCGGTTTGGGGATAAGACAGCCGGTGAAATCACTAGCATAAAGGCATTCCATCTTAGTCCTCAGGGTTGGCAACGCGTTTGCAGTCTTAGGATTGCATTGCAGTCTTGTGAATGCGAATGTCTATGGGTCACAGTTTCCACTTACCATCAGGTGGCCTGTGTGCTCGTTTGTCTTCTCTTTGACTTAAAAAAAAAACACCAACCTAAGCATTAACCTATTTTAACGGTTTTGTACCCAAAGGGTGCTGACGGGACCCGAAATTACTAAATCTCTGCTGTCTATCCCTCTGTCAACCCGTCTGTCATATGGCTGTATCCATTGAACCATAATAGCTCGACACTTGAATCGTCCGTTTTACCTACTATGATTGCTATGACAACCAATACATACAAGGTGTTTTTGAACCCTTTGTGTGAGAGCTCGACTCACACTTGGCCAGTTTCTTTCTAACTTTCGCCATGACAACACATTATGGTAATCGAAATGTTGTTTTATCGATAGGAATTAAAAGTTGCTATCGCGTTAAGACGATTATTACGAGTATTGGTACCTAGTAACCATGCCTGTCATGCAACAACTGTCAGTTTACTAAGCTTATTTCGATACAAAATAATACCTACTTACATGCTCGGTCAACCAATTTGATTCCTTGCCCACTACCGTAATAATAATAATAATAATAATGTACTTCTCGACACGGCACGTATTGTGAGGAGGTTCCTCTCTCTGCAGCCCTAACCACCGGTAGCTTGAGCCCTGCCCCGCTGCCGGCGGCATTCGTAGGTTAGGTTTTTTATAATGTTTATTTTTTATATTAGTATTGTTATTTTTACTTTTATAATTGAATATTTATTGTAAAAAACCTAATTTACAGAAAATTAAATAAATACTTAAAATAATAATAATAATAATATCAGGGGATTTTGTCACACCAATTGACCTAGTCCCAAACTAAGCTCTAGGCTTGTGCTATGGGTACTAGACAACAAATACTTATATTGAAAAATAGATAAACTTAAATACATAGAAAACATCCATGACTCAGGAACAAATATTTGCGCTCATCACACAAATATCTGCCCTTACCAAATAACAATAAATAATAGCCCAATTTTGCTCAATACATTATTCAAAGTTACGTTAAAATACATTTCCATTTCTTTACCTTGAAATCAATCCTCAGATTGACGCGGGGACCGGCCAAGAGGAAACGAGGCGGTCGGCCCTGTCCCGAAGTATCAGCCTGGCCAGGAGCCTCAGGAGGTTCGGGCTGGTGCCAGGAGACGTGCTGGTGCTCAGCGGGAGAAACCACCTCGATGTCCACATACCCTACAACGCGGCGTTGTTTAACGGGCTTCCGATGGCTGGGATTGATCCTCAGTTCAAATACGGTAAGTATACGGATCTGATGTCAAGGAGGTGGTTCTGTCACAAGGTTACTTGGATTAGGTCATTTTAAGACTGCGCCGAGCGTACGCCAGATGGACAGTGGCGCCCTCATTACTATTTGTGTTTTCTAATATGACTATGACTGTCTATCCGCAAACCGAAATACAATAACGCGAACACTGCTGTTTGGCGGTAGGTTAATGGATAAGATGTTGGTAGCGATCCGGACGGACCCTGCACAAGGTCCTATCACCTGCAAAATAAGAATCACGTGTCCATCATTGGGCCTAGTACTGGTTCCGCCACCCTAGTAGGAATAAAATTAGTTGACTGTAGGTACCTGCATTTGAGTAAACATATAATTAACAATTTCAGGTGAAATTAAGTTGCTCTTTGAAATACTTCAACCGAAGATAGCCTTCTGCGAATTTATAATGTTGGAGGACTATGAAAGAGTGGTGAGAGACCTCAACCTTGATACCAAGATCGTCACGTTTGGGGGCGGGGAGTGCACAATGGACCAATTTATGAAGACCTATCACGACCCTGAGCCTGAAGAAGAGTTTAAGTACGTATTCCATGGAATTATACGCCAACTTGGCTTCTTACCCATAGAATAGGGAATATGTTTTTTTTGACAGCTTCAATAAATGCTAATTCATTTGAGAAAAATCAGTTGAGAAAAATCCTTTTTGAATAGCTGTAAAAACAACCAAGATATAAGCTAAGAAATAATTGATTCTTTCTCTTTCTAGCAAAACAGAATTTAACATGGAGTATAAATGGCCGACCTGTTACATGACATCACACGGCGTATCGAATCTCTCTGTCTAATTTTCTGTTTAAATTCTTGTATCATTTAATTTTCATTTCACTTTTGAAAATTTGATGTAAAAATCCATTCATATTCCCTATTAGTTTATTTATAATTTATCTATTTATCTAAAAATAACTAGCTATCGTTCCCAAGACAAAACAATAATGTAAATAGCTGAATTATTTACAAAGTACTAAATTTTTCAACATCATCATCATCATCATCGGCCTATATCAGTCCTCTGCTCGACGCAGGCCTCCCCTTATGTGCCAAAATTAAATGACCACTATTTTCTACTTTCATTTAGTTTAACACAAATTTTCAGGGTTGCAACATTTGACACGGATAAAATTTATTGCTGGCTTCAAAGTACGAGTGGAACCAGCGGTTTCCCGAAAGTGGTAGCCCTGAGACATTCCAATATTTTGCAGAACCTCGGCTTCTTCTATTTCGAAAAACCAAAAGATGGGTAAGAATTCATTAAAATTTTAATCACTTACTCATTTGCGGGTGGTAGGACCCTGTGCAGTGTCCGTCCGGATCGCTACCACCATCTTAGCCAAACAGCAGTGTTCGCATTGTTGTGTTCCGGTTTGGGGATAAGACAGCCGGTGAAATGACTAGCATAGAGGCATTCCATCTTAGTCCTCAGGGTTGGTAACGTATTTGCAGTCTTAGGATTGCATTGCAGTCTTGTGAATGCGAATGTCTATTGGGTCACAGTTTCCACTTGCCATCAGGTGGCCTGTGCGCTCGTTTGTCTTCTCTACGCAATAAAAAAAACAGACGATAAGGGTTATTCATTTTATCTGTTTTTTTCTTTTCTTTTAAATTTTATTTTTACCAGTATTTTTTGTGAATTGTGCTTAATTGCTTTATGTTTGTGCGATCGTGGCGTCATTGCGCCGTGTCTTCACCAAAATGGTCACAACGGAAGACCAGCACCGGCTCTGCCAGCATCACGCTGAGTTGTGTCCATTTCGTGACAAACTACTTAAGTATGCTTTTGTGTTCAGAATTCTGTATGTGTTAATTTATGTTTGTCACGAACTCACGAATAAATAATTTCTTTTCTTTTCTTTTTTTCATTTATTTTGCCACAGTCAATTTAGGACCGTATGAAATTTGAATTAAGAGTGGTGTCCATTACTGGTCCATCATTGGTTCCGCGATCCTAGGCCACTATGTATTATGCTAAAGTGACTTTGACCACTAAATAGTAAGAGACATCTTCTCTAAATATAATTTTAATTACCTGTCTGTTTGTATATCCACTAAATTCTCCTAAACCACGCATCGGATTTTGATGCAGTTTTCACCATCAGTTAGATATGTTTTCACGGAAGCTTTTCATGTATAATAAATTCTGGTTTATGTACGGGTGTAACGGAAAACTCACTTAAAAAGCAGCGACCACACCAATGCTTAAAAAACGGTGACGGTACGAAATCGCAGTGAGGCGTCGTATTAGCACCGTTTTTGACGCATGCTCTCCACACCGGTGCTCAAAATTCGCAGACGGTGCGTAAACAAAAGAATGTGTCATAGTAATTGTGGTAATAACATGGCGTCAATTTTGACGTACCGTGATATACGCAACGTTAAGTAGCGGTGTGAGGAACGTGCGTTAAAAACGGTGCTAATACGACGTGTCACTGCGATTCCGTACCGTCACCGTTTTTTAAGCATTGGTGTGGTCGCTGCTTAAACCGAAGCGAAGCGGGGGCGACTCGCACTTGGCCTATAAATACTTATATAGAGAATTATATATATGTGCCTAAATAGATAGAAAACATCCAGCGCGTCGTCAAAGTATGAAACGATAAGTAGTCAGTCATCACGTTTTAGGAGGCCGTTAAAAGATCCTACTAGTGTTAACTGGTATGAATATTCCAGAAAGCGTAGACCTGGTCTGCAGCCGTCTTCCATCCAGTGGATCTCCGCCTGCTTCCACGCGCTGCTGTTGCCGCTGCACCACATCAAGCTGCAGACCTCCGCGCCGGCCACCACGGAACACGTCATCGACATCATCAATAAGTATAAGGTAAGGTATATTCATTTTTTTTCTCAAAAACAATACGTTAAATCGCCATTTCATCCTTAAAAAGTCACCAGAAAGTTAAGACTGCGCCGAGCGTACACCGGATGTACAGTGGCGCCCTCATTACTATTATTGTGTTTTCTAATAAACTAAAGTATTTTCTTGAAATTGGTCGGTAGGTTTTTGTACTACAAATGAAAACACAACTTATAGGGTATATCACATAGTTTAATAACAATTCACCTTCGAGTTATCAACTTAACGGAAAAAAGTGGCCGCCTTTTCCCGTTTAACTAACTACTCAAAGGGTAATTGTTATTAAAGTTGGTTACGTATCCCATAAATTGTGTTTTTACTTGCGCTACAAAAACGTACCGTCTGATTGCAAGGAAATTCTTTAGTTAATTAGAAAACACAATAATAGTAATGAGGGCGCCACTGGACGCTCGTCGTTTGCTCGGCGCAGTCTTAAGGTATTCCCTATTTTTCTCAAGTAGGGGCTTTACAGACAGCCCAAAAAAAATTGCTGGCCCACGTGTTAGCCTTCTCTATGCTATTAAAATCTAAACTGGTGTGCCTCTAGCCCGTAGTTACAGTGTGTTCTCCCACCCTGCTGGCCCCGATCCTGCTGCATGAGAAGCCCTGCGACCTGACGTGCTTCGACGTCATCAGGACCGGTGGATCCAAGGTTTATAAACAATTGCTGATCGACGTGAAGGTAAGTACAGTGCTTCTATTTTCTTCGATTTTGTATGAACCACGATTGACAGATATACTGTCAGTTGCCAGTGCAAAGGGATAGCGATATCTAACCGAACTCTACTTAAATTCGAGAATTCTCTACGGAAATAAAGTATGGAGTGATTTTAATAACTCGATAGCGTACAAAAAACTGTCAATATGAAATATGTATGTATGTATGTATGTATGTAAACACTCTATTGTACAAAAAAACAGAAAATCAAGTACAATAATTACAGAATTAGAATGTACAAAGGCGAACTTATCCCTTTGAAGGATCTCTTCCAACTAACCTTTGGGCGATTGAGGAAGACAATTTTTTTTCATTGAATGTGGTAGACATTAGTACAGTCGAAGTCATAAATATGTTTACACTTTAGTACCTTGTCACTTTAATCGCTGTGACAGTTTCATATGACAGTTTAAACATGACGTTAAATAGACAAGGTACTAAAGTGTAAACATATTTTTGACTTCGACTGTACAAGACGTAGTTTACAGAAACTGCGTGAACTATTTTAGACCTTATGAATAAATACCAACAGAGACATATATAAAGGTAATAAAAATAAATATCAAAATAATCAATGAAACGAGTCAATTACTGATTTTCTAGATTCATACTTGTAATGGAAAACAACTGATCGTATAGTTTTTTTGGTAGCCTGTGGTTGTGTCCCACTGATTGGCAAAGACCCCCCCTCTGCGTCTCTGCTCATCCCTAAGAAGAACGTGCTCCCGCCAATTGGACGCCATCTCCTTTTACGGTCTACCTCTGCTACGATATCCGTCTCGTCAATGACAATTGATACCAAGTATTTTTGGCCAAGATAGGCCAAACCTTCGAGCAACACGAAGGGAGAAGACATTTGCACCATTTTTCCTCTGTCATAGTACAAGCCCAAGCGGGCATGCGCATCTAATAAAACTAGGTTTCACTCAGATTTTCAACAAGATAGAGTCCAGTCGCGTCAGTGAACCATCGTGATCCGTGATACCATCCGTACTTAAAACGCCGAATTGCTCGGTTTTCTGCTGTAAAAAGGGGTCCGAGACATCAAACTTACAAAAAGTTGGTGTTGCATTTCACATGCAAGTAAATGTTTATCGTGTTATTGCTGTTGAATTGCATTAAGACACCAAATTCGTATATTTTATTGCAATATAATTGTCGGATTTGTTTACCAACATGGGGTCCGCTCGTCCGTCCGTCCATCCATTGTTAGTGTCATCATTACAGTTTTGTTTTTGTATGTAGTTGTGCAAAACTGAATTTGTGTGCAAATGCGACTCCCTTCCGCTAGGATAGGAAGCCCGTGTTGCTCGAAGGGCCAAACAGACCGATGACAGATGTCATCGCGCTTGCGGCAGACCTATCTTCCCCAGTACCACTTCAACTTGGCGGTCTTCCCTTCAACATCGGCAATTCCAGTCCTGACTTGACAGTAGCGCGGTGGAGCTAACCCCATGTGCTTCTGTTTAGTCCATAGCAGAAAATTCTCTTTTACCGAACAATTGTCTTCGCGTGTGATATCCACGGACTTATTGCTCTAATAAGTCCATGGGAGTGTCTATAAATAACTTGACATTGGCGAAATACACCTTAACAGGAGGGAAAGCCATTAATAAAAATAAAAAAACCAGTCCTGGAAAGCAGCTCTGTGTTCCTAACCCTAACTGTCCTATCATCATCACTACATAGTATAAAACAAAGTCGCTTCCCGCTGTCTGTCCCTATGTATGCTTAGATTTTTAAAACTACGCAACGGATTTTGATGCGGTTTTTTTTAATAGATAGAGTGATTCAAGAGGAAGGTGTTTATGTATAATAAATTCTGTTTTATGTACGGGTGTTACAGAAAACTCATATAAACCGAAGCGAAGCGAGGGCGGGTCGCTAGTACTAATATAAATGCGAAAGTCTGTGCGCGTGTTTGTTACTTCTTCACGCTGCAACGGCTGGACGGATTCGGATGAAATTTGGAATGGAGATAGCTTGTACCCTGGATTAACAAATAGGATACTTTTCATCCTGGAAATTTTAAAAGTTCAGGGAATAACTATAATCGAAAAATATGCGGACGTACTCGTAGTTGTTAATAAAGTCAAAAACATTTTAATTCCAGGCTAGGCTACGTAAAGATGCAATTATCATCGAAGGATATGGACAAACGGAGAATGGTGGGATTATCCTAGAAATAGCACCGGACGGACCTCTAGGCAACCTTGGAAGACCAAGACCGGAGTACCAATTGAAGGTACTTATTTTGGACAGGAACTTTAAAATTATTTTTAGGTATTCATTCGATATAAAATTCACTGACACACTCCACCATTTATTTGATCACCCACAAAGTTGCAGTTCACCACATTAAAAATGCACATTTGAAATATTTCTCAATATCCTAATTATAAGTACGCTTTACCGTGTTCACTAAATGAATGATATACCTAATCACTAATGAATGTTCACTATATGAATTCTTATAGATAGTGGACCCTAGTTCGGGAAAAGTTATAAATGAACCAAATGTAACTGGGGAGCTGTGGACGAAAGGACCATGCATGGCGGTATGTCTAACAAAAGTTATATCTTAAAAGCACATTTATATAATTACAACGGTTTTAGCTCACGATAGCCCCTTCGCCCACCAGGATCAAGTGGACTTTTTGTACATTCAAACCCATTAAAGGAGTAATGTGGGCTTTGATGTACACTTGAATCCATTTGGAGTCGTTTACACTTTTTAGTTCACTGGGATCCATCAATGGATGCACTCCTTATTACACTTCAATCCATCAATGGATCTAGTACACAACTAGCTATGTTTATAAGTATCCAAGAATGGATTTTCCTGAAATCTTAATACAGTTGAAACCATCAATTGACCGATACTCGTGAATATTATAGTAGGTATACTAAAATCCATTCATCGAACATAGAAAGTTCAATAGAATCCATTCATGGATCTTTGTAGACTTCATAGTATATTTCAATCCATTGATGGATCCCAGCGTTTTAATAAATGTAAACGACTCCAAATGGATTTAAGATTTAAGTGTAAGTGTAGAAGCCCACTCTACTCGTTTAATGGATTTGAATGTAGGTACAAAAAGTTCACTTGACCCTTTAATGGATCCCAGTGGACGGAGGGACGACAGCGGGTAAGCCACATACTTGTGTGTGTAGATGCACGTGCACGTTGTCTTTGAGAGCATAGCTGTCGTCTGTAAGTGATGCCGTAGTGTGCGTGTCTATACGCGTAAAAATGTGTACAGATTATACGCGGCAGCCGCGCGAGCCAGTGTTCGCGTGAATATTGGCTCGCGCGGCAAATGGTCGATGAAATTCAGGTACCGAGCCAAGCGATCCAGCTCGATCAGCACGTGAAAAAATATATTTAAATCACACAACCACCGTCCAAACTGCGCACGCGCCAGCGACTGAAGCTTCTTTGATGCGGGCTCAAAAACCGACAGCGCTCGGATTGCCGCGCGGCACGTTCGAGCGCGGCAATGTTCGAGCTGCCGCGCGCGGAAACCCCGTCTACATTGCGCGCGGCCGCCGCGCGATCCGATGTTCGAGTGATTGCCGCGCATAATCTGTACATGTCTGTACGCGCCTTTACAACTACAAGTATGCCTCACCCGCTATCGTGAGCTAAAAAAACCGTAACACATCTACAAACTACAATACCTTAATTAATTTTCAGGGCTATTATAACGACCCAAAGGCGACAGCTGAAGCGTTTTCTGATGAGGGGTATTATAAAACCGGTGACTTGGTATACAGAGATGAAAACAACTACTACTTTTATGTGGACAGAATGAAGATGCTGTTGAAGTACAAAAATTTTCAGGTATATAGGTACCGGTTCTTTTTTAAGTTTATACCAATATTTTGATAGAAGACTTCTTTGGGCTCTATTCTACTGGGTAAAACCATACAGCCTTTGATATCTTATCGTATTGTTAACGTTTCGATAGCTCGTTTTACTTTTAGTAATCTCATTCATTCATTCATTTGCAGTCTTAGGATTGCACTGCATTCTTGTGAATGCGAATGTCTATGGGTCACAGTTTCCACTTACCATCAGGTGGCCTGTGTGCTCGTTTGTCTACTCTATGCCATAAAAAAAAAAAGTAATGGCGACCAAGTGAAGAGTATTGTGAACCCACGCTTAAGTCGCGTCAATGTAGCTAAAGTCGCTGTCAACGGAACTTGTGAACGATGTAAACAAATTAGTACTCTTTGACACATCAAATAATCACTAAGCGTGTTTTGATTAAAAATAACGTATAGTGAATAGTAAGTTTATCTTAAACTTAATATGAAAATAATTATCTAGTGTATAAATGATTCAATGGTTTGAAGACCTCATTTTATCTTTAAAAGTACGTGATTATCGAGTAATCACGGTGAATTAGTTCGCTTGGTTTTGTTTACATTTATTGCAAGTTCTATTGACGGCGACCTTACAGGTGATAACGTTTCTCACCCCAACGATTTTTAAATATATTACAACATATTGGTTTAAGGAAAGAGAAATCTATCGCATTTCAAATGAAAATGTTAAAATCCACAATCTTTTAAAAAACAATACAATTACATATCAAAGAAAATTTGATTTTGCCAAACAGGAATAGAGACCCAAACTTGGGGTGATGGTCAAGGTACCACTTGATCCCTTGCCCTAAGGTTGAATTTCGTTTGCACGTCATCAAACAATAAGGTTGACAAGATTTATCTGTCAATTTTAATTGACGACTTAAGACTGCACCGAGCAAATGTCGAGCGTCCAGTGGCGCCCTCGTGACTATTATTGGGTTTTCTAAGTAACTAAATAATTTAGACGATATGTTTTTGTAGCGCAAGTAAAAGCACAATTTATGGGATACGTAACAAACTTTAATAACAGTTACCCGTTGAGTAGTCAGCTTAACGGGAAAATGTGGCCACTTTTTTCCGTTAAGTTGTTAACTCGGAGGTGAATTGTTATTAAACTATGTTATATACCCTATAAATTGTGTTTTCATTTGTAGTACAAAAAACTACCAACCAATTTCAAGAAAATACTTTAGTTTATTAGAAGACACAATAATAGTAATGAGGGCGCCACTGTACATCCGGTGTACGCTCGGCGCAGTCTTAAATAAGCACGCTTGTTTATAATTGTGTTACCTGCAGGTGGTTCCTCCAGAAGTAGAGGAGGTGATCCTATCCCTAGAGGGCGTGGAGGCCGCATGCGTCACGGGCGTGCCGCACGCGCAGGACGGCGAGCGCGTGGCGGCATGCGTCGTGCGTCGCCCCGGTGCATGCGTTACGGCGCAGGATGTCAAAGACCACGTCGCGAGTAAGTTCTGAACAACAGCTCTAAAAATTTGGTGGCCTTATGGTCTGCTATACCCAAAAATCATACAATACTTTAAGGGTACAATATAACAACGCCTTCAGGATGCTGATGGGGCTGCCCAGATTCTGCAGCGCATCCGCCCTGTTCACGGAGTCACGAACCGACGGGTTTGCAGCAATTTTGCGCAAGAAGGCAGCGTCTCTGCTGGGCAGGATGAGGGACAGCCCGAACAGCATCCTGAAGATGATTGCTGATCATGTGTGTTGTCCTATATTTAATCGAATAATATTATGTTTAAAATCCAATTTAGTTTTTAAGTACTAACATTATTTCTAAGACTATACTAACAATAATGAGATCCAATGTTATCTTGAACGAAATAAATGAATTGGATTGAATTGATGATGATGATGGTTACTGGTTCCAGGGCACCTGTCAGCGCCCAAGCAGCTGCACGGCGGGGTGGTGTTCGTGGAGCGGCTGCCCCTCACCGTCACCGGCAAGGTCGCGCGGAACCAGGTCCAGGAGCTGGTGGTCAAGGCTCTTGGAGAGGTCCCTCTTCAATGAGGGTACTTCTATTTGCTGAAGAGCTGTTAACGCTGTCACACTTACACCGGCTTCAGAATATTGGGCACTATTCTACCCTCCTAAGGCAATAGGCAGTACCTGAGATAAAACTCCTGTATACTTAGTCTGCGGCAAGGATGTAAATACAACCAAACGAACCAATTTCCCATCATTAGGTATTCGGTAATCACGAGCTCTTAAGACTGCGCCGAGCGTACGCCAGATGTACAGTGGCGCCCTCATTACTTTTATTGTGTTTTCTAATAAACTAAAGTATTTTCTTTAAATTGGACGAAATGTTTTTGTACTACAAACGAAAAAACAACTTATAGGGTATATCATATAGTTTAATAACAATTCACCTTGGAGTTATTAAATTAACGGAAAAAAGTGGCCACCTTTTCCCGTTAAGCTGACTACTCAAAGGGTAATTGTTATTAAAGTTTGTTACGTATCCCATAAATTGTGTTTTTACTTGCGCTACAAAAACGTTTCGTCTGATTCCAAGGAAATTCTTTAGTTAATTAGAAAACACAATAAAAGTAATAAGGGCGCCACTGGACGCTCGACGTTTGCTCGGCGCAGTCTTACTGTTGTTGCTGATCAACTTATCGTTATACATCCTACCCTACCTTTGGTTTTTTTGTGTAAAATATTAAGATTTGAATTTTTAATAGTAAAACGTATAGGCTCAGTAAAGCATCATAGTATTATATATTTTCTGTAAGGTTTATTTAATAAAAACATACAATATTACGCTTATAGATTATTTTAAATAGCTATTTTACGTAGTTACTTAAAATAAAGTCAACAATTACAGACAGTTCCAATGTACAAAAAAATCTGGCTTTATAAAACTCCAGAAATTACCTAAATTCGAATTTACCTATACAATATACCATCGTCATCAATATGCGTTTTATTTTTACTTTTTTTGGCAAGGCCAGAGCAGGGCCAGGACAATACACGACACAGCCATACTTGTAGATAGAACTAACTGAAATGGTATTATACATTATTGCAATAGGTACTACAATACGGAGCTGTGCCAATATTAACCAATAGAATCTAAACTAACGTGCGCAAGGCGCGCTCGACGTGACCGCATGCGCCTTCTATTGGTTAATATTGGCACAGTTCCGCTCCGCTCCGCTCCGCTCCGCTCCGCTCCGCTCATCTCCGCCTCAGTGGAGCCGCACCCTTAGTGTTGTACTTATTTGGCTATTCGTTGTAAATTAATTATTTCTCAATCGCTCAAAGGTTAACAGGAAGAGATCCCTTAAAGGGATAAGTTCACCTTTGTACATCCCTGTTACATTTTTGTCTATTTTAGAATAGTTATCTCTTGTTTGTACAATAAAGTGTTTACATACATACATACTTTATTATTTACTTATAGTTTTATGCAAACTCTTATGCCATTATTATTGTCAATTGTTTACAGTTCAGTCAATCTAGGGCCTTCATCGTACCAGTATTACACGGTTTCTTTGACTTTTAATAAATACTTAGGGCACTAACGAATTAACACTGAGTCAAGGCACTAACTAGAGTTTGTAAACGTCAGATACATATGAAAACTGCCATTTTAACCCGTTTTAGTGTCCTGTCCCAGTGTTCAATATTTGGAGTAAGTGGCCCTTATTACATTTTTACAAACTTCGCGACGTATTAGATACCTATCTATAGACAAGATGGAACTCTGACCAACTAGAAAACTCTATCACAGTGACGTTATAGTTCAAATTGTAAGAAATCACAATCCATTTATTTTATATCATTATATTCGTACTAAGAAAGCTCACCTTCACTGGCATCTCAATGATTTCAGGTGGCGATTTGTAACATTTCGATGAGTATCACCTGCGGGCCTTATCTTAACGCACCCATAAAGGCCGCAAGTGATACGTTACACGGAAATGTTACATGTCAGTCACCACTTATATTTTTACAAATTTTAACTGAAACTATATTCCACTTTGTTTTCATCAACGTCACGCATACAAAGATGCCTATGCTAATAAACGATATAGTGTAAAACAAAGTGAAACATTCCCAGAAAGCAAATTAACACAGTAGGTATCTTTCCATTTCGCTCCTCTTCACCCAATCCAACCAATCGCGTCACTGGTAGATCACGTGACTTTTCGTATCACGTCATTGCACCTACCAGTGACGCGATTGGTTTAAAAACTAAACAAATGGGAACGTTAGCGTTTTGCATCTTGGCAAGAGCCTCTGGGTTCTTGATGGCTAGTGGTAGCACGCAGCTGGAACTAACTCTTCCATGAACCTTGGTCCCCTTGGTTGATGTAAAGAATACTGGCGGCATTTTTTTTTCTTTTTTTTCCTTTTCTCCCTTTATCTTTCTCGTAATATTTTTGACATGTTTTCCTGCTGAACTACGCATGAGATTTGAATTATTATATTTAATTTAATATTTATAGCTTTATAATATAGCTTTATGTAGTATTAAATATGGTTAAAAAATGACAGACTGCCGAGTTTCTTGCGGCGTTTCTTCTCGGCAGTGCTCTCCTCTTAGGAAGCGCTGGTAGATTCTTGACGTGTAAAAGAGCCCATGCGGCCTACTTACTGAATAAATATCTTTTATTTTATATTTATCTTTTTTCTTTAGTCCGAAATTTCGGTCCCATCAAATTCTCAATGCAATTTCGTCGAAACCATTTTTTCAGAATTGTTATACGAATGGTTAATGGATTCAGATAAAAATGCATTCCTTATGTGAATTTAGATAAATGCAACAGGAAACTAAACTTTAAAACTTTAGGCCACCGGTTCTGGCATTCAGCACGACTTTTTTGTCTTCCTGCACATCTCGTCTTCAAGCTGTTACTCCATCTGAGCTCCATTTACCAGAAGCCGGGCCTTTACCCTGGAAACCTTCCCCGTAGACGTCATCGGGAGCTGGTCTACAAACAGCACACCTCCCCTCAACTGCTTGTGCACTGACAGTTTATCTGAAATAGAAGAATCACTTGAGAAATACGCTCTTTGAATGCAGTGGTAAAGGCAAGAGTTTAGAGTAGGGATGTTAGGTATGTCACTGAGGTTTGATCCCGATTCAGGAAAGTCTGAACTTCCGATTGATATTACACCTTTGATGATTTGATGCGCTCAGGGAGTAAGAACCAATCTATGTATGTATGTCACGCAGAATACCCTCCTGTACGTACTTTCTGCTTAGGCTTTCTGTTGATTACTTAACACAGTATTTCTTAACAGCATCGACAGCCAGTAACACACTCTCTCCCTTCTGCTTGTGCCTCCAATTCCGACTCCAATAAACCAAATTTAAAACCTCCGATTCCGACTTCTGTGGGGCTAGACAAGTTGCCATCGTTCACGAACGCTAGCGTTAGGTGATCACTGGCGACATGTGTTGTCATTGAAAAATGGATTTGTTCCCGATTCGTCGTATTCCTGATTGGTCGGATTCCTGATTCGTCGTATTCCTGATTCGTCGTAATCCCGTTTTGTCGGAATTATTTATATAAAATCATTACAAATATTAGACCATTATTTATTTGCCTTCCCGAAGAGCTGTTATACAGTCAGCAGCAAAAGTAGCTAAGCTGGTGAGGTGTTCACAATGAAGTCAAATGAATTTTTGAACAATCTGTGCAAGATTTTGTTGAAAATTGTGATGGAGAATTTAATTTTACGCTCATCCCGGAGTGGAAGAAACTGAAAACGACTTTGTATAATGCACGAAACAAGTCACTAGGCGTCGAAAAGTGCACATTTCAACATTTAAGTGAAGTTGTCATTCCATTGAAGCTATCAGACGATTTCCTGATTTGCAACGACGGCGATGTTGATAAGATATTGATATTTGCTTCCCCCTCTGCTGTAGATATATTGGCGAAATGCACTGAATATTTCGGAGACGGTACCTTTAAGGCGGCACCGCCTCCGTTTTTACAAATATATACGATGCAAGTTAATTTGACCAACAATGCAGATAGCTCATGTTTTGTACCCGTAGTGTATGCCCTTCTACCTAACAAGGAAGAAAATACTTATAAGCGGTTATTTTCATTATTAAAGCATGAATTCTCTCAAAAAATCGCAAAGTTCAAATGCGATTTTGAAATTGCCGCCATTAATGGGTTGAAAGCAGTACACCAGGACGTTGTGGTAACAGGATGTTATTTTCATTATCAAAAAGCTCTGTGGAAGAAATCGAAGGAGTTAGGTTTAATTGACGACGAAGAAGGCAGGATCTATACAAAGATATGTACGCGGCTCGCGTTATTACCAAAGGAAGATATACCAGCCGCATATTTGGAAATATCTGAATGCATCCCTGACCGTTCCGTGATAACTCCATTCCACAATTACTTTTTAAATTTCTGGATGCGAAAAATTACCGGATCAATGTTTTCGGTCAGTGAAGAAGAATTCAGAACGAACAATGCGGTTGAGGGATGGAATAACCGGTTGAATCATAGAATCCCTAAGAAACCTTCCCTTTTTAGATTTATCGAACTACTGCGAGTCGAAGCACAACATCAAGACATCAAGATTAGAAAAATGCAGTTACACTGTCCGAGTGTAATAAAATCTCGTCGAGCAAAAGATGTTCAAAAATATCACCAAGAACGGGAAATAGTCAATGATTTTATTGATAAAAAAATCACAGTCATTGAATGTTTAAATAGGCTTTGTTTAGTAATATAACTAATAAAATACCAATATAGGTTTAATACACGCTTTTATTGAAAAAAAATCCTTTTTATTTATAAAACGTAAGTAAAGCCGTGGTAAATGAATAGTTTCATTCTATAATAAAAATGCGACGAATGAGGAATACGACAAATCAGGAATCCGACCAATCAGGAATACGACGAATCGGGAACAAATCGAAAAATGTATGGGAATGACGTAAGTCACGTGATATATCACTCGTTACAACTGTGGGGTTAGACAAGTTGCCATCGTTCACGAACGCTAGCGTTAGGCGATCACTTTGGTGATCACCTGTCACTTGGCGAAGGTTCGACAAAACCACCTCCGCGACATATCTTACTGATTGATTTATAGCTTAGCAAAAACTTTTCACGTATTGAAAGTTGGACAGTGGTTCAATATGTTCGAGTGCCAACATATTACGCAAGTCTTATTTTCTATGGCGTATTGTAAAATAACAATCGTAGAGACACAAATATGGGTAAACATTTGTAAATCAGCAACGGTGTACCTACATTCCCGTCCCTGCCTAGTAACTATGGCAACGGATTGAGTTCGAGATCAATATTTACCAGAAAGATGGTGATTACTGAGAGTTTTGATTTTACACTCGAGAATCGTTTCGCGTTTATTCTCATACCACATTACACCTAGCCAAGAACAACTATCTTTGTAGCAAGGCGAAACACTAACCAGCGACGAGGTCCTTGATCTCCTTCGCGGTGACCTTCGACCCTGGGGTCCTCACCACCACCGCCACCGGCCACTCCCCGTCGACCACGTTGGGGATGCTGGTCACACACACCTCCTGGACTCCTGCGAGACTTGATATTAAGTCCTCCAACTCGATTGGAATTACCTGAAAGCACCATTTCAAGGTTGTAAAAACTTTCAATTTTGCATAATTTCGATCTGAAGATAAAATATATGTATAATTGCATATCTGTAGTTGCATAATGAAAAAATAGTGTAATAATTACCTCATTATAATGTTTGTCATAGGTACCATTATTTTGTTACAAGCACGGAGAGCATTATGACCAAAAAATATGATATGTACGACATTGGCGGAGGTCCTAGGTATTCCGTGTATTGACACAGATTAAGTATTTAATTAAGTTATATACATATATGTTATATATATGGCCATTGAAATAAATATCTAGTGACAACTGACAAGGAAGTAAAGTGGAATTTCTTTTGTTTTTATGACTAATGATCAAATTAGAAAATTTTCTTTATTTCATTCATAATGGATTCATATTCCACTTACAAATTTCGTTGTATGGTGGACCTTAGGAGGTTAAGGTGAGGTTGACCTAATTTAACATTGTTTTGCTTTACCTTCAATCAAAATTCATTCTCATTTCATATCACCTGTTCGTTATTGCAAACGTTGTTATTCATATTTAACTGACTTCAAAAGTAAGCACATAAACCGAAGTGAAGCGAGGGCGAGTCGCTAGTCGAAAATAAATGTAAGACGTACATGATAAGAGCGGTATTTGATGAGCATCTTCTGCCGCTCCAGGAAAAAGTAGTACCCGTTCTCGTCCCTCCGCAGCAGATCACCAGATCTGTACCAGCCGTCCTGCGAGAAGGCTTTCGCTGTTTCTTCCTGATTCTTGTAATACTCCTAGAACAACGGGGAATAGGCATGGATTTTTTAAATCGCATTCTCAACAAAATATGAAAATATCGTAAAAGAAATCACCAAAAGTGAAAGTAACATTGAAAACGGCCAAGAAATACAGATGACCAGTACCCCTACCATGAGCTACCATTACCGCACTCGCTAGCGAGGCGAATGCTCTGTCCCTCGCAGACCTCGCAGTATTCTTATAGAGTGCAAGGGACAGAGCATTCGCCTCGCTAGCGAGTACGGTAATGGTAACTCATGGTAGGGTACAGACCTACGGTGGGTATAGTTTAGACTTTTTGAACTGAGCTTTTCCACCACCACCACCTGATTCCAAAATTAGTTTCCATTATTATATTACTCGTACTGTATTTTGTAGTCTATTGTTTAGTCGATAATCTGTGTTAATTTTCGAAGGCGGTCGATATCCTAATTTGTGGTTACATACAGTGGCTTTGTAATCTTAAGTGGATAAGCTCAGGTGAAAAAGTTTAAACTATACCAAAAAGTGTTTGACTGTACGTACAGTAAATTGGGGTCCTCCTTTCGACCACAGCTCTCCTGGCACGTTGGGTTCCGTTATTGTTTCTCCTGTGACTGGATCCACTAACTAAAAATAATGAATAATACATTAAGTTAATCAAGGGGGAGGGGGGAGGCTTGTAGAAGTATAGAGGACATAATCACACTGTTTACGTTAGGAGTGTAACAGCTGTCATACAAAGCCTTCCTCGATAAATGGGCTATCTAACACTGAAATATTTTTTCAAATCGGACCAGTAGTTCCTGAGATTAGCGCGTTCAAGCAAACAAACAAACAAACAGTAATCCTGGCCGAGTTAAAAACAATACCATGACAAGTCAAGGAAGATACGGTCTTTACCGCTTAGAATAGACGCCCTATCGTTTTTTAGGGTTCCGTAGTCAAACTAGGAACCCTTATAGTTTCGCCATGTCCGTCCGTCCGTCCGTCCGTCCCCAGTCTAGCTCAGAGACTCATAGTACTAGAAAGCTGTAATTTGGCATGAATGTACATATTAGTCACGCCAACAAAGTGGTAAAATAAAATTTTGAAAAATATTTTTTTTTAATGCACCTCCCCTACACGTAACGTGGGGATGTCTTTTTTTTTTCTTGCCTACCCCATAGTGCGGGGTGTCGTTGGATAGGTCTTTCAAAAATATTGCGGGTTCATGAAAACAATTTTTCGATTAAGGGATCCGTTTATGAAATATTAAGCTTTAAAGCGCTATTTTTTGTTAGAGTCAAGTGTTCCCCCCCCCCTACAGCCAAAACTACAAGTACTAAAAATTTGAAAAAAATCTTCAACGAAAGCGCATATAACGAATTTTAAAGAAATAACTTTAAATAGAAAATTGTTTCATACATGTTGATTTTTGAGATAGTTTTTTGTGTTTGTCGTTACGGCTTCGGAACCCTACACTGAGCATGGTCCGACATGCTCTTGCCCGGTTTTTTTTAATTTATTTAGAACACATACAGTCATATTTGAATGCAATATAGAAGTACTTTATACTAAACAATACAGGGTGACACCTAAGACGTAATACAATATTTTATTTTCTGGATCTTCTCATGAGTACGATCAACTTTTACTATGGGACTAATATCGAAATCGGTAGAAAAAAAATTGAATCTCCCATACTAAAAGCAATCAGCTGGTTTCACAATTTGTATGGAGACGTCGATTTTATGTTTACGTTTTCGAAGTTGGTCCCATATTAATAGTTGATCGTAATCATGAGTAGGTACATTCGGAAAATAACATTTTGTATTACGTCTTACGTGTCACCTAGTATAAGTACGAAAAGACCTGGTTCATTAATGAATACACACAATAATTAAAAATAAAATGCGTTTGACTAAACTAACAATACGAATGAAGTGAAGAAACACTAAAGATGACAATATAAGATAGGTACTGGTAAACAAAATATAGTTATATAGAATACTAAAACAATTTACATTTTAATAACCTTTTACGGCTAGTAAGAGAAACATGCCTTAAAAAAAGTCTGGCAGACTTCTGGAACCCTGGTCTATAATCTTCTTGATTCTCCATAGTGTCCGCTCAAATTATATAGAAATCATTCTAGCGTAAATAAAAGGGATTGTCACTGAACGAACAAACAATAGGTAGGCTACCCCAGAAAAATAAAGGTGATGATGACCTTAACTTTGATGGGGGGCATCTCCTGCCCGCAGTTGCCGAGTGGGCCACGGGGCATGGGACGCAGCACCAGCCCCAGGGTCTCCGTCTGTCCATAGGCTTCAACAACCACTGCATCAGGTCGGAGTGCAGCCTGGAAGTAAAAAATAAAGAGTCTCTACAAGTTGTTTTTACCCGAGTTTTCTGCATAGAACGCGTTTTTCGTCTTTGTCTTCCTCGTATAATTAAAGGGGTTTTAGACAGGGGGTGTGAGAGTCTATTAAGCATCATGGCGACATTCTATCTTAAGACTGCACCGAGCAAACGTCGAGCGTCCAGTGGCGCCCTCATTACTATTATTGTGTTTTCTAATTAACTAAAGAATTTCCTTGAAATCAGACGATACGTATTTGTAGTGCAAGTAAAAACACAATTTATGGAGTACGTAACAAACTTTAATAACAATTACCCTTTGAGTGGTCAGCTTAACGGAAAAGGTGGCCACTTTTTTCCGTTAAGTTGATAACTCGAAGGTGAATTGTTATTAAACTATGTGATATACCCTATAAGTTGTGTTTTCATTTGTAGTACAAAAACTTACCGTCCTATTTCAAGAAAATACTTTAGTTTATTAGAAAACACAATAAAAGTAATGAGGGCGCCACTGTACATCCATCGTACGCTCGGCGCAGTCTTAAGCCTTTCATCCAGCAGACCAGCAGCCGAATGGGATGTAGCTATTTGTTAGACAGAGACAGTTTTACACCTCTCTCATTTTATCAGCGACTCTTATTTTAGCCTCATCATCCCACAAAAGACGTCATAAATGAACTATTACTCGTATACCCTGAGATCGACAAGGAAGCTCTTGTATATGCTGGCTCCAGCGAGCACCACGCTGTTAAAGCAGGTCAGGTCACAGGGCAGCTCATGCTTCAGGATACGGAGCAGAAGGGAAGGCGCACTCATCATGTTGGCTGGCTGTAACCAATTGAACTCGAGATCAGAACACTTCAATAATTCTAACCGTGGTAAGCGCATTGACGAAAGAGATATACAGATCGAAAGTGAGTGGACGGGTCGGAAGGGGCCGCCCTAGGCGTACTTTTTCGAGTCAAATTGGAGAAATACTGGAAAAGGGCCGAATCTTAAGTACCCGAAACCGACGTGTGCATGACTCGGTGTATGAATGTGGAAGAAGCGAAAGAAATTTGTCAAGATCGTAGCAAGTGGAAAGAAGTGTTCTCTGCCTACCCCTCTGGGAAACAGGCGTGATTTAATGTATGTATGTGTGGTAAGCTCATTTGTCTGTATAGTTTAATCTTTTCGTCTACAAGAATAATATTATGATGAGCATGGTATTTTCATGGTGTGAATAATATCAAGAGCTTCACCCTGTACTGGTTGATGATGTCGATCACGTGTTCCACCGTGGCCGGCGCGGAGGTCTGCAGCCTGACGCTGTTGGTGGCCGTCATGTTGACAGCGGCGATGTAGCCCGACAGCCACTGGACCGCAGAGAGGTGCAGGCCTCGCACCAGCTTCCTGGAACCATTGTTAAAGAACAAAATTTTCGTTATACTTCTACCCCCTTTTTTTGGTTTTTTGACCAGCCCTCTATTTCACCATCTTGGCAATGATAGGTGACCGGTGACAATTCGCTATCAATTGCAAATTTAACAAGCTTTCACATCAGTGGGATTCATATCAGCTGCGCCACGTACACTGAAATGTCACCTGTCGCCTGTAATTGCCAGGGTAGTGAAATAGGGCCTGGCCACCCCGGTAATTTATTACTTTAATATTACTTATTTATTATTATATTACGATAACCAAAATATAGCTTTCTAGTTTAAGTGCAAAACGGTGCTCGAAGCAATAAAAAAATGTTAGAGTTAAAATATTGGTTCTAAACGTAGAATGGAGTATTGAATAAAAAACCAAGCATTTTTAACATTAGGCTAGGGTTAAGATATAAGTAAATTCTAGTGAATACCAAAGTGCTAAAATAAGTAAGTATCTTACATGAAAAAACCAATACTTCGAAGTTATTTATATTAAATATGATTCAGAATTATAGTATATTATAATGTTCAATTACACGAAAATGTTCTAGATATCCAAGTACCCAGGGGTATACATGTCACGAGATTAAATTTGGTACCCACCTTAGGTCCAAAGTCAATCTGCCATTTTACACCAATAAGGTTGAGTTTCCTAAAACTTACAATCGTTTTGACATCTCTAATGACATGGATGACTTCTAGGGGTCAATTTTCAAACAAGCGTTTTTTGCGGTCCCAGAGCTATAATACCAAGTATATTTAAAATTGAGTATAGTTACATATATATTTGCATTTTGTGCATTTTAATTTACTTGAAAATATACATTACAGTTTACAAAATATCAATGGATTCCGAAAGAATCGAATTTGAAATCCTAAAAACAGCAAAATTTACCGCTTTTCGCGTGTCCCACTTCCGGTTTTGCTTAAATAAAAATTCATAACTTTGGACGTAGACAACGTATTAATATACAACATATATCGTTGTAAAGAGCCTTTATTAGCAAATTAAATAATATAATAATTAAAAAAAAGCCATTAATAATTAAAACCTGGAAAGTCTTTTCGTGGATGTCCCGCGTGCGACCGTTTTTGTAATGACTCAAGGGAACCCCCTGAATCTGGTTTGGTCTAATGGCCTACCTTCATATTTACGTTAGGATACCAAAGCACGTTAGTTGGGCTTCGACCGCCAACGAAAGTGGACGCAGAGCCAGTGTTTTTGACGGAGGAAACAGGGTAAGTCTTTTAAAGAAGTATTTTGGTACGGTTATCACGACATTTGTATGGGCGTTAATTTATTGACGTACGAATGAAATAAAAATGTGTGTTTCATAACAATTGTTAGCAATATGGGTAAGTAAGAATTTCGTATTAGTAAATAAGTGAATCGAGTAAGTAGTGTAAGAAAGATCGGTGAAAAACATATTTGTCGACATTTGTATGGCGACATTTGTACGGTTATTTTGTCCATACAAATGTCGAATGTGGCATACAAATGTCAGTTAAAATAAAAATGGAAATAAAATTTAAATATATCATTTCCATGTCCAATAATATCAACTTTTTTGTTAAGTTTCATAATTGTAATTTTTTTGTGAGCTGTCGTATAAAAATAAAGTACTTATAAGCGAAGGTTTTCATATTTAAGTATAAGTGGGTGGATTTTTGAAGCCATCGTTTTTCGTCATTTCGGTGGCAATTTTTTTTTTTAGTTTTTGAAGATAATTATAATTTTATACGTTAAAGATTCAATTAAGAATGATAAATATACATGAGGCACCCATTTCAGGTCAGTAATTTAGTAGAAATTAAATTAAAAAAAAAAACTCCACCGAAATGATGGCAGTGGCACCGAAATGACGGCTGCTTAGAAAATCAATGTGAAATTATATATTACAAACTGATTTATAAGTATAATCGCGAATATATTATGTAAGAAGGCCTATTGAGTACATTAATAAGTTAACTGAGCATTTCTGAAAAAGTTTTTCTCTCTTATAGCATGTCTTTTATTTTGAGATAGCTGTGCTATTGAAATAATGCGTTTACTTGATTTACTTTTATAGTATCTTTCTCTGTCTTTTTTTAAATATTGTTCATACTTTTCGGGATTATTTTTTATTTTAGCTTTTCTAATTCTCTCAGCAAGTTTCTTTTTTTCCAACTGCTCCTTTCTGTCTTTCTTTGTCTTAGCCATTTTTCTTGTTTTACCCTAAAAAATATAATGAATTGTTGAATTAATAAATCTACCCCATTTCAGCCCAAATTAAAGTTTTACATATTTAATGTTATGAATTCTGTAATCGTATATTTTTTTATTTTACATTATGATAAGTATTAAACAGTTATTAAGGCAGACAGACAGACGAACCAAAACCAATAAGCTTTCGTTTTTATATAGAAAGGATAGTTTGGTGCTAGCACAGGAGCAATCGTAAGGATTTCTGAAACAGGGCTATGCCCATTAGACGTGTTTTGGATATCATGGTGACACTAACATATCACTATTTACAGTGATAATAATTTTAACAGTGGTAATAATGCATTTAAGTGCATTTTGTACATATTATAACGTCAATCGTCATTTCGGTGCCAAATTCGTCATTTCGGTGGATGAAAATGCCACCGAAATAGTGCCACCGAGATGACGACAACTAAGTATTTTTAAAATAACTACTAAACAAATAAAGCAAAAAAAATATACACCAAATTCTCATAAATGATAACAACGTTTCCTATTAAATATAAAAATATGAACTGAAATAAGACATTGTACATCCTTATACAATAATCCACGGAAATGACGTTTAAGAGAACCAAATAGATCGTGTGAAGGACTTACCTCAACAGAGTCGGAATGCTTGGCAACAGCGTGTCCGCTCCACACAATGGTCGAAGCACAACTAACGGTCGACTCAATAGGATCGCAAAGATAGCGGTAGGTTAGTCGACCAATCAGGTAACAGCAGGTGTTTGAACGTTACGAATTTGTTGCTAATCGTGGGACAAAGACAAAATGGTCTAAATAATTTTAAATAAAGAAATATTAGCAATGAGTAATATTTATTTAAATGCGTTGTTTATTCTTCTTTCTAATAATGTATATAACTTATCGATAAGTTGACTTGAAGTAAAGTTATAATAATTTAAGTGGAGGAAATCGCGAGTGGGACAAGCCTCACAGACTTGCTGCTCCTAGTAATCTGAAATTTCGTTATTTTTTTTCCAGCTATTGTTTAAAACAAGAGTGTTTATAATATTATGCCTCGTCGTATTTTATCCTGTTTAATGTATTAAAAATATATTTATCGTAGTTTGTTCACTAGTTTTTTTTTTAAAGCCTTGGGACAGCTAAAAAACTTCTCTAAAAATTCACCCAAGTAACTAGTGACCCAGTCCGTGTTTCCCGTGAATTACGGCACACGGAGAGAGACTATACATATAAATGATATACTTAATCCACCCCCAAGTATCAAGCTAAAGGTTAATGAAAACCGCATCAAAATCGGTCAAGTACTTTTTGAGTTTATCCCAGACTGACAGACATACGCGGCTGAGGAGTTTGTTTTGAAGGTTACACTGACGGTATATTAGTAAGTACTTTTTTTTGTAACTAAACATTAACAAGTTTAGGTTTTAGAAGACGTGGTTTTGTTAAGAATTTGATCTCTATGCATGTGATGTGATTATTTTGTTGATCTTTTAAGTTTTTTTTTTGTGAATAAACCTTAACAAGTTTGGGTTTTATAAGATGTGTTTTTTTTTTTTTTTTTTTTGATTTTTTTACATTTGTACTTTTTTTAAATAAACATGAACATAATCTTTCCTTTTTATTTATTCCTAAATTTTATATAATAATCAGTAAGTTTGTTTTAAAAGGTATTAATGCAAGTAAATAAGACTTTTCGACATTTGTATGGCAGTATCGACATTTTTATGGCACTATATCGACATTTGTATGGCGTTATCGACATTTGTATGCCACCATTTTTTTTGCGTCTATATCTAGCTAACTATTAGAAGCAGAGTGGTGCCTCATACACCATATTTTTTCTTGTTAAGAACCCCACCTGATGACGTCGCTAAGCACCAAATTAAATAAAATAAAAAAAATGCCATACAAATGTCGAAAAAACACACTGTTCAAAAATTGACCCCAGAGCATATTTTTCTTGAAATGGATCCCCAATTAACGCTCGTGACGTCGTGACCTATATCTATTTACCCAATGCCTATCTCTTAATTTACTGTAAGTTTAGGGTCTTACGGTCCGGCGTAGACCTTAAACGCCTTAAGCACGGTGAGAACGGCGTGGTGCTTCATGGCGGCGACCTTCGGTAGCCCGGTGGACCCGCTCGTGCTGACCAGCCACGCGAACACCTTGTCTGTGTCGAAATCTGCTACCCTGAAAAAGTTAGCGTTCGAATAAAATGCCATGTGGTCCATCAGTTTCCATCCGACCGAGCGTCTGTCTGAAACAATGTCTGAAACTATGTAACGAACGAAAGATAAATTCTATGAAATTGATAGAGTCAATTTCTCCATTAGTGAATATTTAAATAATAGACATTGTATATTGTTTAACCTACGGCCAAGCAGCTGTTTGGATTGTGTTCCGGTGTAGGGAGAAGATGACCGGTGAAATTACTAGCAAACATTCATTCCATCTTAGTCCTCAGGGTTGGCAATGCATTTGGTCTTACGATTAATGATGGTAAGACATCATCGCGACTCATAAACAACCTTAAAGCTGTTCCACCAGAGCTGTGCGAGGCAGCTAAGGAAAAATCCACCAATAGGATTATTTTGTTTTGTTTTACTAGCTTCACTTTCCTATTGGTGGATTTTTCCTCGCAACGCCGCTTAGCTGCTTCGCACAGCTCTGGTGGAAACGCAGCCTAACACTAGGAGGAGTCTTCAAGTACCTAATCTTCGTGAAGGAAAGATGGCAGATTGAACACTTGCTTTAACTTTTGATTTATTCTGTTTACTGATTTACTCTAATCTGGACCGCCAATAATAAATAAAAAAAGAGAACAAGAAGCTCTCAGAGGAATCGCAAATGCTCGGCCATTGAGACACGCTGCTTTTATACAATACTGATACAATTCAAAAAATATGACGTTTAAAAGAAAACTTTAAGTAGAAGGTGTTCTGAATTTAAATGCAACAGCGACTCATTTTGAGATGCTGCACTCTTGCGTAAAAGCAACAGGTAGGCTCGTTTTTGAAGTGCCCCAAGTCGTTTTGGTTCGGAAATACAGACACGGACAGCTAATTCCACATAAACAAGGTGCGTTGCAAAATGGCTCTCGAATATCGCACGATATTTCCAACTATATAGATGACTTACTCAAAATCGTCTACCGATCCAATATCGCAGTCTTTGACTAACTCAGCCATGGTGTGTTCAGCTCCATCGAAGGCCACGACTCTGGTGTCCAGACCGAGCTCTGCCGCCACTTGCTGGTAATGGTTGAAGGACTCGCGCTGGCAAAACGCTATCTTGGGCTCGACTAACTTGAATAAATTCTTGATTTCATCTATAAACACATAACATGTGGTACACACAACATCACACCTAACTAACCATTAAAGACAGCGCAGAGAGAAAAAGAAAGAGATGTATATATGTGTATTATGTCAACAACATACGATTCTAGTGCGGCTCTCTTTCATGCAATATTTCAGATTTCTGAAGTGTATAGCTAGATGTGTTGCTGTGTGTACAGTTAGCATGAAGAGTATATTTTTTTTTTAGTTGTAAGTCCGATATATAAATGCAGCAGTGGTTTTATAAATTGATAAATTTGAGAAACTGATGATCTTTCAGATGAGCATTGATTTTTCTGAGGAGAACGATCATACTAGATACTTAAGTACGCAGCGTCGCTTATCATGCTATTGCCATTGATCAGGCCAATCAGGGGGGCTTGCAGCACTATATTATTGTCCTATAGTCCTACCCCTCCCCTGCTCCGACCAATATACGAAACTTGGGTGTCTTATTATCATACTAGACAGGGGATTTATATCTAAAAAATAATTATTGCCAGGTTTTTTTGAATTGCAGCATTGCCATTTCGTGTTCCGCAATTATTGACGAGACTAACTGGGATTGACCAAAAAAAATTACTCACGGTTTTTACTTTCTCATTCGAAAGAATATGAAACTTTAAGACACCAATTTCATTAATTTTGTATTTGTCCCAATAGTTTTGTTTTAATATCTTTATTTATTTAGCAGACATTTTATGGATGATATGATTATTTTAAATTTGGAATGGCATTTTCTAATAAATTAAAACAATTAAATGATATCCAATGAAAAAAAGTGATTGTAATAGTGTATTAAAACATACTAAGGTAACGGCGCCTATTACCGGGGGTATCAAAATCGGCGTCCATCACCGCGGTATTTTTAAATACGCTTTTTATAAACAAACCGATCGATTTTCTAAAAAACAAATTTTACACGAACGAAGCTTATTTAGTTGACTTACGGACCTGTTAGCGCTAGTGTGTGTGAATAAAACAAAGTGCTTGCAATTCGTCAGTTTCCACGACGGCAGCGCAGAAAGAGGTCGTGCCATACTAACGCGTGACGCCACACGTAAGTGAACTCGAATCTTATTTAGTGTTTTACGTAATATTTATGACAATTGAACTAATGTTATGGTATTTAAATGGTTGTTTATTGTTTTCTGCACAACTTACGAGTGTTTTTTATACATTTTTTTGCCTGGAAATATGTTTAAAATGGAAAATAAAATACAGCGGTAATAGACGCCATTTTTGGTTGTGGATACGAATACCGTGGTATACCCCGGTAATAGATTTTTTTGATTTGGGTTATTTATACTTTATTTTTGGTAAATGCGATCGGTTATACATACTCTCTTACGGTTATTGCAATCTTGATCTATTCACGCTTTCAAAGAACTATTTCCGTGGTATGGAAAGTATTCAACAAACCCTTATTTTTTAACGAAAACTTCAGTACTGAATTTGTAGTTTGTATGGGAACCTTAAATTGTCAAGTGATTTAAATATTGAGATAAAATCGTGTATTTACATACCAGTTATGTAATTTTGGTTTTATACCAAGGTTGTATTATATACTTTTGATTTATAATGAAAATAAAACTGTATCCGTTTGTTTTTATGGGTCGGAATTAGATTTTTCAAACACTCCATATTGAGTCTATTACCGATGGTATGATCAGATAACCCTCGGTAATAGAATGTATGGGAGTCTATTACCGACCCATTCAATATTTGTTTGGGTCGGTAATAGGTTCCTAAAGAAGTGTCTATTACCGAGTGACATTTTAGTCTTCTATTAAATTTATCACATTTAGGGTACCGTAAGTACAGATTCATAATTCATAATTCATAATTCATTTATTCATTGCAGTTATGATTTCTTTGATAAAGTTGAGAATTTTACTCATCAGTAAGAAATTTCCGTGTTTACTGCATATGTCATAAATCATTTCCTTTTCATACTTAGGTATATTATATTTATTTATGTATTTAATTATAAATTATACTAGTTTATATTCGTTTATTACCTTTATAGTCGTGGCCTATAAATATAACTTTTCAATTTTGACAACCAATCAAAAAGATCTGAATATTTAAACTATCGTTAACTAATAAACAAAGGTTTAAAATGTATGTACAATTTATCAATGTTAAAAATGAATCTTTCATTTTATAAGGATTTGAGAAAAAAATGCCGTTCATACAAAGTCGTAAAAGTTTGTATGGACGCGTCTGCACTAAGATTTTAAATCCCTAAAAAATAAAAGGTCCAAGTATCTATATACAATTGTAACAACTTTTAAAAACGAAATACAAATCCTAAGTACAATCATATTTTTACCGTTTTATTTAGTCTTCCTACTCTTCCTTAAAAATGTGATGTACAAAATAATATACGGAACCAAGCCATTATTTATTTTTTAACCCACGGTATTAAGTTCCAAATCGTGAGTCTGGCGCCTATTACCGATGGTAGAAAATTGCTGCTTTTTATACCCTCGGTAATGGAAGCTGAATTCGCGGTAATAGAATCACAACCTGTGTATTACCACGGTAATAGAATACTTGGGTATTTTGGTTTCAATAATTATTTTACAATATATAATAAAGTAAAATGAGTCCAAAAAGTTACGACGCTATAAGTTCAATAAACACTCTTAAATAAAAAAAAAATTTTTGGTCGCTTAGGAACTTTGATAACCTTAATGTTTTGGACTCTTTTGAAAACTTCCTTAAGTACCACGGTAATAGGCGCCGTTACCTTATTTCAAGCTGTTTTCACCTAACCCGTAAGATAACTAGGAGGTCTTCAATCCGAAAACGAAAGTCAAACAAAGGTTAAATATACTTTTGCCAAAATATCCAAAATAGATAAATATTTCAAAAAAATAATAATGCAGAACGTTAAAACCCTATTCCTCGAAATGTTTTTTTGAATTGGAGTATATACTTTAGATATATATATCATCCGGTAGTCTTATCGAACTAGGTATAAGTAGTGTCGGGGGCTCCCCTGCTAAATATGAAAGCAAGATAACTAATAACTTACCGTATTTAAAAAAAGGGTCAAATCCAGTGACTGGGTAGCCGTTCAGCAAAGCAGCGAAGTGTGGAATGCACAGATCCAGGTGGTTGTGGCCACCCAGCGCCAACACGTCTCCTGGCTTCAGCCCCAGGGCTCGCAGACACTTGGCTAGCTGCCTGGTCCGCGTCAGGACGGACCTTCGGGTCTCCTCTTGGCCTGTGGCTGCGTCTATCTGTAAATAGAGGAACTTTTATATAAATTTTGCGTTAAATTTGGCTCCAACTGGTAGGTACAAACAAACAACCTCTACTCTACATGGTAATATGATATTGGGTTTGATATGTTTCGGTATTGGTTTTAACTTGGCCGCTGCTGCCATTACTGTCAAGTCACTCATTGAATACAAAACGGACACATTTCAAAATAATTTGCTCTTACATTAAAAATCCTATTACAACAGCTTCTAATTTCAAATTTGCAACACTGACTCATTTTGGATGATTGTGTCCGTTTTGTATTCAATGAACGAAGTAATATGATAACATGTCAAAGGCGATATGGTTTTAACGAGTGCAATAGAGCCCGAGTGCGATAGAGTTCGAGTAAAGTCGTTTAGAAAGTCCGGATAAGAAAGAGTGCGAGGGAAGTTAAAACGTAAAAGTAGTTTTAAGAGCTATAGCGCTGGTTTTTAGTATGTCAAAGTGAAATCATCTCGGAATAAACATTTTAAGGATGTATGTATGTAGATAAGAAGTTATTTCAAATTATGACTTACTTAATAATAAAAATATTATGTAGGTAGCACATAGTTTTAAAAAACCAGGCAAATGGGTGTCAAACTCGCACAACGAGGGTTCTGTACCGCCACACACCACGTATTATTATATTTAATTTTGAATTTAATTTCGAATCAAATCAACGCGGTAACCAGCTATAGTTAAGAGCGCCGTCGGTTCCTGACTTATCTCTCGTGGCTGATTTACATTGACGAGTTGGTTTGTACGTTTGAGGCGAGAGCTATTGTAACGGCGCAATGTACTTTTGAGATAGAGTTACTATAAAATTATTATTTTAAAATGCCGAGAATAGTACCTACTAGGTGGATATAAATGGATGGGTGACTGGATGGGTTTTAATTTTCACCATGTTTTTAAAAGCTTTTATTTAATTTTCAATTTATGTAGGGTGCGTTGTCGAACAGTGAACCAACCAGATACTTTGAACCACCGCCATATTGGGAGAACTGCGACGTTGCCACTTTGACCGAATTTGTTAATACTTGCCCCGCGGGCACCCTTCCCCTCTCCCGTAGTGAGCCGGCGGCCACGGCTAAAGACTGACGTGTGAGTGCGGTTTGTTTGTTGCTCCGAAAGAAAACGGAGTATTCTCACGTAAGTGTCTCGATTTTTGTATATTTTGTTATTAACTATATGGACAAAAGCTGTACATTATCGAAATTGCTGTAGTTTTAGTCGTTTTATGAGCATAATGCGTTGTGGTAATTCAATATATAACCTATATATTTTTTATATTGTAAGTTGAATAGTGTGTGTATTAAACAGTGAACCAGGTCCGCATAGTACTTACTGATCCGGTTCACTGTGTACCTACCTTAGGTTCACTGTGTACCTTAGAACCAAACTAAAACTTTTTATTTTAACAGTTATTGTTTTTGACATGTGGAATAGTTTATATGATAGGTACTTAAAGAAGTTCTGGCTTGACTCTATCTCCTAAATGTCAATTATCCTCTAGATACGTAAAATGTAGTTTATGTATGTATATTTAAGTATTAATATGTATATTTCTAAATACTATTAATAGGCTAGTGTGCCGGCACGTCAACTTGAGTTCCGCATATAAAATGTTGTAAATATTAATTAAACCGCCGATAAATTGCCAAAAACAAGTGTCAAAGGACGAATAGTGAAAGTGTTGTGACATCAATTGTGGACAGCGAAAGTTTTCATCGAACAACTGTGAAAAAGTTAAAAATCTGTGACTTATAAACAAACGCAAAATATCGAACCAGTGACAATTACTTGGACTAACCCGAGCTACAGTGTACAAAGTGAAAAAAGACCTACACAACCCGTTAGTACAACCAGACAAAGCGACAAGCCCTATAAATAATGCAATCTTTATAACCTAAAACCGTAATACGGTACTTCAAAATCGCCAAGTAACGTTTACGCACTCTGCGCCACCTGGTGTCGGATTGTAAAACCACTTGATAAGTGCACTGTCGCAAGCTCACTATAGATTAACGCAAGTAACTCTGCTACTTACCACTAGAGGGCGCAAAATTCAAAAAATCATCAACGTAAATTGTCACAAGTATCTCTGCTCCTCACCACTAGGGGGCGCAAAAATCAAATGACAGTCAACAAATAACACCCAACTACTAATATCAAACATGGAGGCCAGATTGGAAGAAATAATGAAAACTTTACACACCATCCGATTCGACCTGGAATCGAGCATCAAAACAAATGCAGAGAAGGTGACTGAGAACATTCAGAAGACCTTAGATGAGAAATTCTGCATCTTGGAAGAAAAATATAACCATTTAAAAGAACGTGTCGACAATCAAGAGCATCGTCTATATTTTATAGAAAAACAGGCAAGACAACGAAACTTAGTGTTTTTTGGAATTGAAGACAATGAAAAATCTTACGATGAATTAGAATTAAAAATCATCAACTTCATAAAACAGTACCTTACCTTGGAGCTAACCTATAGAGACTTAGAATCATTAAGGCGAATAGGAAAAAAGACCGAAAAGACGAGGCCCATAGTAGTGACTTTTACAACACTACATGCAAAAATTCAAATTTTAAAACAGAAGAATAAGTTAGCGGACTCACAGTACTACATCAAGGAAGACTACCCTGAACAAATCTTGAAAATTAGGAAAGAGCTGCAAGTTCAAGCCCAAGTCGAAAGAGACAAAGGTAATAAAGTCATGATAAAATATGACAAATTGGTCATACTTAAAAACAAGAACGGGACAAGACCACCAAATAGCAAGAGGAACCTGTCACTCTCTCCACAAAACCGCCCGCCTACAAACAGGACAGCATCAAACGAACAGGCTAGCAAGAAAAATAAAGTCCGTCCCACTGCCTCTCATGCTGCCCACCTCAAGGATAAACCAAATCTACGAATACCGGGTGTTTCGGAGGGAGTAGTCAAGCCAGGTATATTAAATTTCTTCACCTCTGCTAACAATACTCTTCCATCGCTACAACAAGATTTGTCAAACGAATAGCAACTAGCAACCCCTTCTCAAGCACTGAAACAAACATCAAAAAACAAAGAAACCGCACAAAATCTCCCACGCCGGCTGGTCACCGAGGGAGATTACGACCGCAACCCTCCAGAAAAAAATAATAATAATAACCAAAACAACTATAACAAACTCTACATCGTTACATACAACGTAAGAACGCTATCATCACATGAAAAATTTATAGAATTACAGGAAGCTACGAAAAATATTTACTACGACGTTATGGGCATCTGCGAGGTTAGGAGAACTGGATGTTTACTAGAAGAACACAAGGAACTTATCCTCTGCACGATAGGAACTACACCTGGGCAATATGGGGTAGGCTTTATAGTAAAAAAGTCACTTAAAAATAATATACATCGTTTCGTTGGACTGACCGAACGAGTAGCTCTCCTAACGTTAATTTTTGACAATCTTCAAATCGATATAATTCAAGTTTACGCTCCAACTACATCAGCTGACGAGGAAGAAATCACAATCTTCTATGACTCACTCTACAGAGCGATAAAACTTGTAGGTAAACACGTAATAGTTATGGGAGACTTCAATGCTAAGATTGGCCAACCAAAACCTGAAGAGTACCTCATAACTAGACAGCATGGATACGGAACGAGAAACGACAGAGGGGACAAATTGATTCAATTCGCATATGAAAATAACTTGTCTATACTTAACACATTCTTTAAGAAAAGAAATAACCGACGCTGGACTTGGCGGTCACCTGATGGCGAAACCAGAAACGAAATCGACTACATCCTCTCAAATCAACCAAAATGGTTCCATAACATAGACGTTATTAACATCACGTACCCATCGGACCACAGACCTGTACGAGGCACTATAAGTCTACAATACAATAAAAGATGCAGAAACAACTACAACAAATTACCAAGAAGCCTCCTAAAAACTGAGAACGAGATTAATGCATACAAAGAGACCTTAGAACGCTTCAAAACCGACCTCCTCGATTATGATGACTGCACAACAGTACAAAACTACCACGACAGGATTTCAAACGCCATCATACGAAGTCTCGAAAAGGCACAACAAATAAGAACGGGGCAACCTGGAAACTCAACTATAACGAATAAAACAAAAAACCTCATTAGACGTAGACACGAACTTCAAAACACGAAACCAAAAACATTGACTATGAAAAAAGAGTTGAGCGCACTTTATAAATTAATTAGTAAATATATTAAAAATGACTACAAAAACCATAGACTAGAAATATTCAAAAAACATCTAACCTTATCGGGAAGCACAAAGAAGGCATATAAAGAACTAAGAACGCATAAAAACTGGATAGAAGGTATAAAGTCATCGGAAAAAACAACGCATATCAGAAGCGATATCCTAACTGCAGCAACTAACTTCTACAGACAGCTATATCAAGAAGAAAAGCCTTCAAACATCTGTCAATCAGAACAAAGCAAGCCGTACAACACAAACATAGTCAAGTCAATCGACGAAATAGAGGTGATCACTCATATAAAGAAACTAAAATTAGAGAAAAGCCCAGGCCCCGACAAAATAAACAACGAAGCTTTAAAATACGCTGCAACTATTCTTGCCCACCCACTCGCTCGTCTCTTTAACTTAATACTAGAAACATCGCTTACACCACAACAGTGGTCGGAATCAAATATTATCCTGTTATATAAAAAAGGAGATCCTAAAGACATAACAAACTATCGCCCAATTAGTTTACTACCAAGCTTGTACAAACTCTTCGCCTCAATTTTAGAAAAAAGGATAAGCAAGACCTTAGAATTATACCAACCAGTTGAACAGGCGGGCTTCCGAAGCGGATTCTCTACAATTGATCATGTACACACTGTAGAGCTCCTAATAGAAAAATATCAGGAGTTCCGAAGACCGCTGTACATAGCCTTTTTAGACTACCAAAAGGCTTTCGATACCCTGTCCCACTCATCTATATGGGAGGCACTAAGGACACAACAAGTAGAGCTCCAGTACATCAACATTTTAAAACACCTCTACAAGAACAGCACAAGTCGCGTACAAATGGAAACAACCGGCCCGCCCATAGAAATCAAACGCGGCGTGAGACAGGGCGACCCCATGTCACCTAAGATATTCATCGCAGTACTCGAGTCGATTATGAACAAGCTTAACTGGTCCAGACTGGGAATACCTATAGCCGGTAGCTACCTCCACCACCTAAGGTTTGCCGACGACATTGTGCTCTTTTCGGAACGCTTTTCAGACTTAATGTACATGGTACGCACCTTACAAACAGCCAGCAGACAGACAGGGCTCGAAATAAACTTTAATAAATCAAAAATTATGACCAATAGTATACATTTGCCACTGAATATCGATGGCACTGACATGGAATACGTCCAGAATTACATATATCTTGGCAAACAAATTTCATTTGAAAGAAATAACAATGAAATAGAAATAGACAGGAGAATCAAGATTACATGGAACAAATTTTGGAGCCAAAAGGAAATACTAAAAAGCAAAATACCTGTTAAATTCAAAAAGAAGATCATGGATTCGTGCTTACTTCCATCGCTTACATACGCTGCACAAACCTGGAAGTTTACTACCAGTATCAAAAATAAAATAAATACTTGCCAGAGAAGCATGGAACGAAGTATAACGAATATTAAAAAACTTCAAAAAATTAAACACATCATTATTAGATCACAAACCAAAGTGATAGACGCACTTAGTTACGCAAAAAGACAAAAATGGAAATGGGCAGGACATGTCGCCAGAATGAAAGACAAAAGATGGACGAAAAAAGTAACGATATGGCCGGGGCCACTAGGAAAACGCACGCAGGGCAGACAGTACACTCGGTGGTCAGACGAAATCGTTAAAGTTGCAGGATCAAACTGGACGCAAAAAGCACAAGACAGGACCGACTGGATTACTCTGGAGGAGGCCTTTTCCTGAGAGGGGGTTCTTGCTTAGAACATTATTGTAGTTTTTGTTAATAAGAAAATATCCAATTGTAAAATATTTAAATAACATGTTAAGATGGAAACAATATTTATTGAGCGAGACTATAGAATTCTTATATTGACAAAACTAAAATCAAAACTACTAACAAGCATTGACATTGTACAATATCGGCAAGAAATATAAGGCTTTTTTATTTTTTATTTTTATTTTTATTTTATTATTTATTTATGTATATTTCTATATCTATTTATGTAGGTATTTGAATGTAGTTTTATTTTAAATTTAATTATATAAGTTTTATTGGTCTTCTTCTTGTACACTTGTTTACTCGTTGCACAACCGTTCACTCATCTCAATCTCTCAAGGGTTAACTGGAAGAGATCCCTTAAAGGGATAAGTTCGCCTTTCAATCAATCAATTCATTTATTCATGGACCAACAAGGATCATTATTGTTAGTAATAAAATAAAATAATACTTAGCCTAATATTAGTAACTATAAAATTAATGCAATAGAACACATGCCTTTGTACATATTTCTATATTAATTGTATTGTTATGGTTTTTCTTTTGTACAATGAAGTGTTTACATACATACATACATTAAAGTTTTTTTTTATAAAAGAAACATTTTTTTCGCTTGTATTTTTTTAAATAAAAGTTGATTTTCAAAAATTGCGTTTTTTTTTTTCACAAAGCATTTTTTACTGGAAATGAAATAATAATTGAATGTTGAAATATAGTTCAACAGTGAACCATATTTCAACAAGATTCAAGGTTCAGCGTTAACTACCCATTGTATACATTGAGCCAATTTTCATTAAAAAAAAAACACCTTCTTTATGGGTTTGGATTTGTTCCTTTGGTTTTCTGTAGCCTGTAACTGAGAAACCCTATAAAATTACCTAAATTATGACACCAAAACGATTAATTTTTCTCTTTTTTAGCTTTATTTTGTACCAAATTATATAGTACACACACAGTGAGCCAAATTAATTTTTTTTTAAACTCGTTTATGAATCTTGGATTGTTCCTCTGGCTTTATGTAACGTGTAACTGAGAAATCCTATGAAATTACCTAAACGATGACGCCAAAACGAAATTCTTAGCTTTATTTTCTAGCAAGTTATATGACTTAGAAAAAAAGGTGGTTCACTGTTCAAAGCACATTAAATTATGGTTCACTGTCGAAATATAAGTGGTTCAGTGTAAACTATCCATAGTACACAGTGAGCCAAATTTTTTTTTTTTTTAAAACCTCCTTTACGAGTCTTAGTTGGTTCATCTGGCTTTCTGTAATATAAAACTTAGAAACCTTATTAAATTACCTAAACGATAACACTAAAATGAAATTCTTAGCTTTTTTTTCTATCAAGTTATATGACTTAGAAAAAAGGGTGGTTCACTGTTCGACAACGTACCCTATGTATGTAAGTAAGTCAAATCTTGCAAGGGAGATTCAAACCACTTCCCGGGGACCGACTGAGTTGAACTTCGGTACCTACATCTAAGTGACTCCTATGATCATACAATAACATGACACTATCGAGCTGGTCTGACGATGGAGTTGGAAGGTGGCGACAGGATCTCTGCTATACGTACCATAGAACCTCTTGGGACTCATTACATTGGTCCTGGGTAGTGATTCTGTAAACAACGCCGGTCGTGCGGACTGTCAAGTGATATCCAAGCGGCGAGATTAAGTAGTCCCGTCAGTGCGAACAAAACACATTGTAGCGCGTGCATTTTCAATTTAGCAGCAGGATGGGTCGAACGTATAAGGCTGCTTAATTGAAAATGCACGGGCTAAAATGTGTTTTGTTCGCACTGACGGGACTACTTAATCTCGCCGCTTGGATATCACTCGACAGTCCGCACGACCGGCGTTGTTTACAGAATCACTACCCAGATAAGCAGATAATGATTTTCCAAAAATAAGACGGCGAGCAACAAAAACTTGTCCCATTAATGTTTTTTTTGTCGGAAATAATTAACAGTTTTGTTAACTTACACGTCTTTGATGTGGACAGCATAAACAAATGAATACTGCAATTAAGATCTGATAAATTATTCCTATGATTACTTATTATTTGCTAAATTGCACCCATAATTATAAGAACCGGTTTTTAATGAACAAATAACTATAGTTATTTGTACAACAAAAGAGCAAAGTTGGTTTTTGCTGCGAGTGTTGATGTTGAATTCCGAGTAAGCGAAGGATTCTATAATTGAATTTTAATTCGTCAGGTTCGCTCAAGTTTCTAGGTTAGAATCTTAGATCCCTGAGCGCAGCGAGGCATTCAAAGATACGAGATGCAAATGGCAAGTCATGACATGACACGACATAAACTACAGTTATGACTTTATGTTTAGATTGTTGTGTTTTTATACGAGAGTGAACAGCAATTAAGGTAAATGCGCCTATCATGGACAGCCGTTCCAGTCATGAACAATCACAATAAAAGTAATTACATATTATAGAACGTTATTGCCTTACAATTAGATAAGATAATAATACTTCGGGCTTACCTCTACTAGAATGAAATCTATTAAAAGTGCCGTTTTGTCCGTTAAAATTGTTATTGTTCATCACTGAAGTACTGTCCATGATAGATGCATTTACCTTACATTAATTTTATCAACTAGAAGTCTAGAAGGATTATCATGTCTCAAAAAAAAAAATTTTTTTGCTTAAAAAGTGGTACATGGGATGGTAGTTACATTATCATAAACGCGCACATTTCACCAGCAGCTGGCATGCAAAATATAAACAAGGTAATTACAAGTGTAACAGTGTCGAGAGGGTTACTTCTGTAATTTTTTGCCCTTGGATCCCATGGGAATCAAAACTACGAAAAAAAAAACCAAAATTCATGGGATTTAAGCGGAAGGTAAATATGGGAGCCAAGAGGAAAAAATATTATACTACAATATAATGGGATCGAAAGCATGGGAGCCAAGTGGAATGAGGGGATTACACAAACGGCGATAACCGACGAAAGTGACAGAGGTTTTATGCCACAGAGGTAGGAAAGCGTAGAGGGAGTATAAAAACGGCTAATATAATAGTAATCTTCGCACCTGTTACAAATGCCCTTCGTTAAAAAGAGTCGTCTATATATGACCGCTTTCGATTGAATTTCAAAAGTGTACCACTGTTTTGGTGTCTCTATGTGTGACTGCATTCGTAAGTTTGCAGTCAGTGATGTGCGGTTTATCAATAATATTGGCTACAAGTTGTGTTGTACACAGAAGAAAAAATTACATTTGGTTACACGGGATCTTTGTTTTCCTACATATATTATTTATCCACATTTTGTAACAAATGCAGCCATATTTAGACCCATATTTAAACGATTTCCGAAAACTGTCAATATGTATGGAATTAACGAAAGCGCTCGACCTTCCGGCAGTTTACGTCAATCCTATACATATTCGATATCGATAACGTTCGGAAAGCATCTTGTCCAGGGCCTTGTTAATACGGTCTTAAGTGTTTAAGTACCTAGTACTTATACATAAATGAATAAAGGTTATTATATTATCTATCACGGTACGTCGATGACATTCTTATCATACTATATAATTATATCTTCAATGTCATTGTCATTGTACTTGAGTTTATTATTTACTTACAAAGCTATCTCGCAATTGAAACTCAGGTGTTTACCATCTATAAAATGTTCCGAGTGGTAGGAACCCAGTACATTGGATCGGTTTACAGTAGAACACATCCGATATGGCGTGTCGTGAATCTTCGTTCGCGCAGACACGAACAACGATTCCGATGATTTCCGAAAGCACGATTAAAACCCACGATCAGACTTATACGTAATAGTTATAAGGTGCAAATTAAATTGCATATTTTTTTCAATCTCACTCGCGCACGTTTGACAGCTGACTGAATGACATGAGGGCGCGCGTCAACAAGGTGTTTTAGAAAGAAACAAAGAAAGAAAAATATATTTATTCACTACAGACACAAAACACAGAAAAATTAAATAAAAAATTAAAACAGAAAACAGCAATAAAAAGTACTTAGTGTGTCTTCGCGGCAGTCAGTGAATCGGACACTGGCTCAGCATAATGCTGAGGTGTTAAACACCTGCAGCGCTGATTTTCAGCCAGCTCCGAGTAATCATTTTTCATTTTGAACGATCGTTTACGATGTATAACGATTTTAAGTTGATCAGCAACAACAGTTGGGTTAATTAAAGCGTGCTTTTGGTTTGTGGAGCGGGACTTGAGGGGACGAGTAATGAACACGAATGCTGACAAAAGACTAACTTTATTGAATATAATTACACAATATAATATAAGAACAATATGCTTGATGCGCACTTATGAATAACTCCTTACATCTCCCACGGAGTGAGAAAAGAAAAATACATCTTTAGCTGTATTTTTGTTTATAAGGGTACATAATATAACTTAGTTCTATTTTTATGAACTAACATTGATTTTCCATTAACTTCTATTTCTACGTTAGGTGAAAGATCTTTCAACACTTTATATGGGCCCAAGAAAATACTATCTAACTTATTACCTACTTCATTTTTAACTAAAACTAAATCGTTACTTTTGTATGTAATTGGATTTTTCGTCTTATCATAATTTTCTTTCCTTTTCATTTTTGAATTTATTAAGTTGTTTCTTGCTTCCCTTTGAGCCAACTGAAGTCTATATTTCAATTCTTTAGGATAGCTCTCATGATTGTACAATGGTTCTACAATATCATTTCTCAAATTACTAGGAAGTGAGCATTTCCTACCGAATACAAGCTCAAATGGCGTAAACCGCGTTTCGGTATGTACTGAAGTATTAAAGGAAAAACTCCAAAATGGTAACCAAGAACTCCATGTATCTGGATGTTTTTCTGTTTGAATGCGTAAATAGGCAGCCATATGTTTATGCATATTCTCCAAAGAACCTATACTTTGATGATGGTAGGCAGTAGAGTTTAACTGATCTATATTTAGAAGTTTACTTACCTCTTTGAAGGTCACTGAAAGAAACTCTGCTCCCCTGTCTGTAGCTATTTGCTTTGGAACTCCATACCTGAGTATAAAGTTGTTGACCAATGCTCGTGCTACTTCGTCACTTTTCTTGGAAAACAATGGGTATGCTTCTAGGTATTTAGTTAATTCGCATTGCACTGTCAGTATATAACTATAATTGTTATCATCAATTCCTAATGGACCTACTAAGTCTAAAAATATTTTCTCAAAAGCATAAGTTGCTGTGGTCGTGATAACCATCGGCTCTCTTATTGGATTTGAATACTTATGTTTTTGGCATTTATCACAACTCCTTACAAAATTTCGTATATCTTGTTCCATACCTGGCCAAAAATAATATTTCCTTACATTGTTATACATCCGTCTCATGCCCGCGTGGCCACTAGTGGGCAATAGATGGAAATCATTTAAAATGACCTTGATTTGATCTTTATCGTTTAGCCGTTTAACATCTTTTAAAATGCATAGCTTTAAATTGGTTTTACACCATGGTTTTTTCAATTCTTGTGTTAACTTTTCTATGAAAACGTTATTATTATTATTTTTTAACACATATATTACGTTGACGTTTATTTGTTTACAAAACAAATCTAGTTCTTTCACAAATTCGTCTGGCGAGAGTTGTGATGAAGAATCTAGAAATTTTATATAAATAGTACTTTTCGTAGCATCGTAGTAAAATATTTTATTTTCTATGCCTGTTTTTTGCTTAATTTTTATAGCTAATTCTTGTTGTGATATAAATTTTAATTCTACTAACTCCTTAGGTTTACTATGTGTTTCTACGATTTTTGGTTGATCAGACCAATTATCTGTGGAATCAATAGTCTTCCTAGAAATATTAGTTGCTTTCTTTGACTGTGATCGCGTCACGACATTTATATTGTTATATATCTCTTTTAACTCATGACTTGTTATGTGGACTCTTGACAAAGCATCAGCTGGTGCGTTATCTGATCCTCTCACGTACTCGACGTTGTAATCGTACTCTTCGAGCGCTAATCTAAATTTTAATAAGCGGCTTGATGGATCGCGCATACCAAACAAATAAATTAAAGGTTTATGATCTGTCCGGATAATAAAATTACGTCCATATAAATAGGGTCTGAAATGTTTTGTCGCCCAAACAATTGCGAGAAGCTCTTTTTCTATAGTAGGGTAATTTTTTTCGGCTTTATTCAAGGTTCTGCTTGCAAATGCTATCGGTCTATTATCTCCATTACTTAATACTGCTCCTAATGCATACCCTGAAGCATCAGTTTGTAGTATAAAAGTGTTTTGCTCGGACAAATTTGGATATTGTAGTACAGGCGGTGTTGAAATTCTTTCTTTAAGTAGTTCGAACGATTTTTGGCAATTGTCATCCCACTCAAAGGCTACATTCTTTCGTGATAAATGATTTAATGGTATTGTTATTTCTGCAAAATTGCGAATGAATTTTCTATAATAATTTGCAAATGCTACAAATCTTTTAACTTCGTCGGAATTGTTTGGCGTCGGATAATTTGTAATTGCAGTTATTTTTTCCGGATCGGGTAACACACCATCGCAGGATACGACGTGTCCTAAATACAATATTTCCTTTTTTAAGAAATTACACTTATTTGGATTCAACTTAAGGTTGACTTTACGTAATCTTTCAAAAACTTCCATTAAATTCTTGTTATGGTCATGGAGGTTTTTTCCAAAAACTATTAAATCATCTAAATAAATTAAACATTTTTCATATGTTAACCCGGACATGGCTAAGTTCATCATCCTGGAAAATGAGTTGGGACTTGTTTTTAGACCCATTGGCATGCGAGTCATTTGGTATTGACCGCAAGCAAAAGCAGTGTACTTTCTGCTACCTACGTCTAGGTCACACTGATAGTATCCGTTTGCCAAATCTAAATGTGTAAAATATATACATCCTGACAGTGAGTCAATAATTTCCGTAATATTTGGAAGTGGGAATTTATCGTCTTGAATGCAATTATTTAATTTTCTGTAATCTATAACCACGCGCCATTTTTTGTCATTATGTTTATCTGATTTTTTAGGAACTATCAAAAGTGGACTTGACCACTCACTTGAACACTTTTCTATTATACCTTGTTTTAACATACTGTCTAATTGCGTTTTTACTAGATCAGACTGAGCATGTGGTAACCTATATGGTTTTGTGTAAATGGGATCGGTGTTATTTTTCAATGTTATTGTGTGTTTGTAAATGCCTGTTGTGGTCAATTTATCTCCTGGCAAATAGAAAACATCTGAAAATTTTGCACATAAGTTTTCTATAGATATTTGTTCTTCTTTGTTAAGTTTTTCTAATTTTAAATGTGATAATAATGTTTTTACACGTTCTGCGTTTAGTGAGTTGTTCTTTTCGAAGTAACAAATATCATAATCGCTTGCTTTATGTATGACTAGCTTGAAGTCGTCTAGTCTTATTTCTTTCTCCGTCGCATTTAATATTCTAATCGGCAATTGACCATTAATGGGACTAACAAGTGAACTTGCTAGAAATATACCCTCTTGTAACTCAGACGAACATATTATGCAATCTTCTTGTATATTCGTGTTAACGAAATGTACTGACTCGGTCCTAGGGGGAAGAACAAAATTTCTTTTTCCACCCTGTAATTGTAAAGTTATTAACTCATTCCTATCAGAGGTTAACATTAAAGTTCTACTTTTTAAATTAATTAACGCTTGATATTTTAAAAGAAAATCTTGGCCTATGATGCCATCACATTGACATGGCAATTCATTAAAAATGTAAAACTTATGTCGAAACATGTGGTCACGTTCCGCTAATTCTATGTAAGCATATCCGATGGCTCGAGTACTTCCACCTATTCCATTTATAATTAATTGTTGTTTATAAATTGGAATATCTAATTTCAAAGCTGTCGCCAACTTCAAAGCGCATATGGATGCTCCGGTGTCAACTAACCATAAACGTGCCTGGTTATTGATGTTGAAATAAACGGTACATGTATTACTACTAGCAAATATGTATTCATTATTCACGAAAAAACTGATTTGGGGTTTTCGTTTCATCTGTTTCAGTCACGTAAATTTGCCTTTTAGCATATCCATTGTTTTTATGAAAAGTACTGGACTTACCTCGACTGCCTTGGCCTCCTCGGTTGTTAGGGGCTTGGTACCAACCTCTGCTAGTGCCTCTAGTCGTATCGTTGTATGAGCGCTGTTGATATTGCGGCGCCCTAGTGCCTTGAGAGTAATACGTTCTGCCTCTGTAAGACCCACGTCCTCGAGCGAATCCCCTGCTGTAATTGTTATAATTGCGACGATTAAAAGAAAATACCTCAGTTGATGTGTTTGCTAGTGCCGTCTCCTCGTCCTTTGCTCCTTGTATAGCATCTTTCAAGGATCCGTAATCGCGTGCTGCGATAATTGTGCTGATTCGACGATTGCGCAATCCATCAGCAAACTTTTTAATTGCTTGTTTTTCGTTAATAGTTGTTAAAATATTAAAAGCGTTTGAATCGCCGTCTGACTGCGCGATCGTCAAGTCAACGAACAAGCTGGATAATTGTTGCCCAAAATTATCCAACGAAGAGTCACCTTGCTTGAGTGTTTGCATTTTATTTTGAATAGCTGTGGCTGATTTCTTAGGTAACAACTGTTTTTGCATATCCGTAATTAATTCTTGTACAGTTTTGTACGACGAGCATAATTTAAGCTTCGCTATTTGAGTAAGTCTATTTTTTAAAACAAAGTTGATGAGGCTTTGTTTCGCGTCTGCTTTTAACGTTGATTCATAGTATTCTATGGAATCGATAAGTTGTTTTATCACAACTTCGTCGTCTGTCATAGACGGTATTAAAGAAAGCGCGATTTTCAAATTGAATTCTGCCATTGTGGCTTTACTATCTACTTCAATACTTCCACCGCTATTTGAACTTGTATAGGTTTTACTACAAAACTCCTCTATTTGCTTATAAAGACCGTTAATATGATCACAATAATTTTTAATATCTAACAAACTTTCACCTCTTAATACCTTACTATCTACTTCATTCTTAATAACTATGCTAATTTGAAGATAATCAGCATATACTATAGATGCTTCTTCTAACTTTGTTTTAAGTAACTCGGCTGTTCGCCTTTCGTAATTGAGTTTTACTAAATATTCCTTAATAGTTTTCAGCTTTTGGAATATTTCTTGAACTTTACTAGACATATCATATCAAACGTATATTCTATCTATCAATAAATCAGTTGTCCTTATATTCTTTGTCTTAATAATACATAATAGCATTATTGTCCTTCTTAATATTTAAGAAACAACGCGAAATTAATTAACTTACACATATTTATTCCTTTACTTACGGGGAAAAAAAAAAACACAAAATATTTTTCACTCACGACACAATTTTTAACTTTTTACGGTTGTATTATTCATATTGGAACGACGCACAACTAATGTAGCGTACAGCAGCACACCTCTGGTTTACTGGTCCACGGAGTCCCCGACGTGGTAGGATCCGATCTGCTTGGGAGCGTCACAGTTGCGGCAGCGGCTGCTCGGAATGCGTCGATCAATGGAACGACGAATATTGTACCGAACAATCATATCTGATGACCATTTATCGTGGCATTTTTTGTAAAGCTTGTAGCAGCCGTACAACAATCCAAGGGCCAAAAATGCACAAATTATTATCATCACAATACTTATCGAAGACAAGTGATACTTCATTTCGTGATAATCAGCATCGTTGCTTGATTTTCCAGCTGCGTTTTGATTGATGAATACATTTTCCTTGTCTACTTTAGAGTTGCACATTGTTGATGACGATAATGTCACAGTAATGTCTGAATCAGTGATCGGATATTTTTTTTAAAGTAAGGCCGACAACACGTACGCGGCAGCGGCGGTGCCCGAACCCGACACCTCACGTGGCAGGGTCGCCATGTGGAGCGGGACTTGAGGGGACGAGTAATGAACACGAATGCTGACAAAAGACTAACTTTATTGAATATAATTACACAATATAATATAAGAACAATATGCTTGATGCGCACTTATGAATAACTCCTTACAGGTTGTTATTTTATTATTTACCATCGTCATTGATATCGTGCATCACAAACATCTTCCTAAAGATAATAGCGATATAATTTTAGTGGTAGTAAAACCTTGAGCAGGGCCCGGCGCTCCCTCCCCATCTCGGCGTTGTCGGTTAAATATGACCTATGTATTAGCAAAATGAACATCTGTAATTGGCCAATGTTTGACCAAACTTGTCATAGTACAACTACTTTTGCGGGTGTTACCTTGTGCAGGCTCCGTCCGGATCGCTACCACCATCTTATCCATTAACCTACCGCCAAACAGCAGTGTTCGCATTGTTGTGTTCCGGTTTGGGGATAAGACAGCCGGTGAAATGACTAGCATAGAGGCATTCCATCTTTCCTCAGGGTTGGCAACGCATTTGCAGTCTTAGGATTGCATTGCAGTCTTGTGAATGCGAATGTCTATGGGTCACAGTTTCCACTTACTTTCAGGTGGCCTGTGTATGTCTTCTCTATGCCATAAAAAAAAGTGCATTGTAATTAGTGCTGTGGATTTATTGGGTAATAAATAAATAAATTTCCAGCCTTTGGCTGATATGACGAGGATAACTCTAAAATACGTCTTGATTTTTTAATGATGTTATGATACATTGTAAAATAGGTAGTGTAACATTAGGTTACACGTTACGTTTATCCGTAACACGATAAAGTCGCCTCGTCACGGAGGACGCGAGCAATTACCGTCATTGTCAAGGCCAAACACCAATTGCAACATGATTACTCGAAAACAAAAACCATCAAACCTGTCTAAAATATTATATTGTAAATTATGATGAATGTAAGTATTAACAAACGTCATTTGATGCACGTGCGGAACTGTTATTTTCACTTGTCCCGAGTCTTCTTACACCTCAGGACCGGTAATATGGTCGCCTTTATCACGGTGGATGAAGCTTCCGTCACTCTCGCACTTATATACTGGTCAGAAAGTGACAGATGTTATATCCACGTTGATAAACACAACCGCAGGACTCTTGTAAAACGACATACTTTCTGCACTTGCATTAAAATGTACTGAACTTGATACATAACTTGAGAATATAGTTCCTTAAGTGCTGCGATAAAAACCAACAGAATAAGGACTAAGAATAAGATTGACGCACACACGACTAAATGATTTCAATCCACGACGTCATTACTTCATTTTTCACAAGCGACCCGCCCTCGCTTCGCTCTTATGTTGGTTTTAGTAACACTCGTACATAAAACAGAATGTTTTATCAATAAAAACTTCCTCTTAAATTACTCTATCTATTAAAAAAAACGGCATCAAAATCCGTTGCGTAGTTTTAAAGATCTAAGCATAGATAGGGACAGACATACAGCGGGAAGCGACTTTGTTTAATACTATGTAGTGATGCATGGCGCACGTATTCAAAAACACTATAATTATACTGTGAAGTGGATGGTCATCTAATTATACATGCTTACAACACAAACGTATATAAGCGTACTATTTTTTTATATATTTAAAATTACATTAAAAAACATTAGCAGAGCAAACACGAGAACAATTTTTTTAAAGTGACAAGTGTCATAAAAACACAATACACACTCTCTCAGCATATCTAGTTCTGGTCAGCCAGGATTAACATATAAAACAATACACACTGTCAGCATATCAAGTTCTGGTCAGCCAGGATTAACTGGTTTAAATAAAACCTCCAACAATTTTGCCTCTACATTTAAATATCCTGGATATACCAACAAGGGTTACTTGCGGTTTTATCCGTGCCCAGTGAAGCGACTACGAGTGCCTGTAACATTACACCTACGGTAACATGACCAGCAACAATATTTTCTAATGCAATTTCACTAGAGATACCTGAGGCCTTTGCCAAGATGCACTACACAAACTAGCGTTTGTATTCGTTTAGTTTTTCAACCAATCGCGTCACTGGTAGATGACGTAATACGAAAAGTCACGTGACCTCCCAAGTAGCAAAGCAGTCGTAAAAGCAAAGCTTTTTACAGCTTAAGATCGAGAAATAGTCGTTAAAAGGAGTTAAAGATGCCAAACCGTTGTATAAAAGAACTATACTCAACTCTTTAGCATTTTCGCATTTTGGGCATAAAACTATGTCGACTAAACGTTTACTCCACATGTTTACAACGCGTTTACTCAATTATTGTATAAAGGTGTCAAATTTCACTTTTTTAACACTGTAAGTTCTAAAATAGTCGTATAAAAGCTTCTTATTTTCTAATTAGATGCTGAAGAAGTCTTTATAGCACTGTCATTCGACATTGTTCCCGTGTAAGTATTATAATGGTAAAAAAGCTGCTTATATGACCAAATAGCATCTCAGTTACTCTTAAAGCACTAAGAGTTATATAAAAGGATTCGATTCACTATTACAGCACCTGCCGAGAGAAAGTTCTCAAAGTGATTTGTTATAGCACCTACAGCAATTCAAATGCACTTTTAAAGCCATCATGCAGCAAAAAGTAGTATAAATGATCTTTAAAATCTTCTACAGCACCAAACCGCCATTTCATGTTTAGGTTAGTCGAGGCTCACATAATATATTCTACAAAATAAAGTGGTTTGGTATATTTTCGTCATGAACGTAAAAGCCACAAGCATAACAAAAATATTAAACTGTATATTTGTAGTCAGTGTTTTGTTTAAGAGACAGGATTTATCATGTGCAGTAAGGAACCCTAAATATTGTCTATAATGGCGTCTGCATAGTGATGTAAATGTAATATATTTTCTATTTTTCGACTAAAAGTCGAGTAAAGGTCCTAAGATGGCAAAAGTACTTCTATAATGGCGGAACAATTCCTTTAGATATTTTAATTTTATAAATAATGTCTTAATACCTCAAAAATAAGAAGGCCCATCAAAATAATAACTAGAAACATAAAGAAGTTAATCGAGAAATTAAATTTCGCATTAAAATTTAGTATGTTACACGAATACTAGCTAACACCGAAAACATATTATTTGAAAGAATATGGCTACCATTCTATAGAGTTGTTGAGTAGAAAAATTGAGTATGTTGTACCTACTTACTTCAATTGTTTTTTTTTTTTTCTCACACCAGTTACGCGCACTTCATTTAAGCTGCACATCAAACACTTAGTACTATAAAGCTTGCCTCGTTGCGATCAATCGACTAAACAGCTGAGTGAATGCAACAAAGTAGCTATCACAGCACTATTAAGTCGAATAAAAGCAATTTCGTTGTTTTCAACCGACATATTAGTCGACTAATGGTGAAATGATTGCTATTATAGCATTAATAGTGCTGTATGTCACTTTGTCCCGACTATTATAGCGTCATTTGGCTCTTTACTCGACTATTTTACGGCAGTTATAGCACTTTAAGCTGAGTAATTTGTGCCCAAATCGCGTCGAGTAAACGTTTACAGATCTATTACTCGACAATTCTAAGACCCTTTTCTCAGCTTTAGGTGAAAATAGGAACGTGCTCTCGACTTTCATACGACTTAGTTTTGCTACTTGGGCTACCAGTGACGCGATTGGTTTAAAACGCTAGTTAGCGTAGTGCATCTTGGTTGCGGCCTCTGGGATTACCGGTAGATAAATAATCTATCCATGATCCAATCATTCTGTATCTACCCACTTTGGGAATATGCATGGATTTTTAAAATCGCATTCCTCAAATATGAAAATACCGTTCATTACAAAGGAATGCCCCATGATGCAGCTTGTCATAGATATGCCCATTATGTAGTGCTAGTTAGATCAAAACAGTAGTAACTCAAAATACAACTGTGTTTTAAAATCAACTTTAAGACTGCGCAGCGTACGCCGGATGTAGAGAGGCGTCCTCCTTACTATTATTGTGTTTTCTAATAAACTAAAGTATTTTCTTGAAATTGGACGAAATGTTTTCGTACTACAAATGAAAACACAACTTATAGCGTATGTCACATAGTTTAATAACAATTCACCTTCAAGTTATCAACTTAACGGAATAAAGTGGCCACCTTTTCCCGTTAAGCTCACTACTCAAAGGGTATTTGTTATTCAAGTTTGTTACGTATCCCATAAATTGTGTTTTTACTTGCGCTACAAATCGTATCGTCTGATTACAAGGAAATTCTTTAGTCAATTAGAAAACACAATAATATGAGGGCGCCACTGGACGCTCGACGTTTGCTCGGTGCAGTCTTAACGTTTCTAGAAGCTCGGGATAGCATCAGTTTACCTATTAATAATTCATCGACGAATTGAGATATACCCCATAACCTACTCAATGTTATGAGAACAACGGTGCATAACGTCATCCGCAATCACTGCATAATGTCACACGCAAACATTTTAAAATAGAAAACTTCGACGCGTTATTTTTAGATGACATTGATTAATTCGCAATGATTATTGTGCTTAAAAAATAACTAAATAATTAAAGTAAAATTCGAAGAGGCTGACTTCATGACTTTTTATTTATGCTAAAAAAACTGGGTAAGGACGGATCTCGCTCTTACCTTCAGAACATACGTCGTTAGGATTCCAAAGGAGGAATATCACTTAATTTCACAATAACATGGGGCTCTATCACCCTTCGAAAAGTTGCAAATAAAAATACTTAGGTAGGTAATTCAAATTTAGCTTTCGACTTACCTGACATATTGCATCTGGATCTTGGAGCAATGTTTCGATCAAAAAATGACCCAGGTGATAATTAACCTTACAATAATTTGCGTGACCAGGATCATGGTCATCGTTAGTTTTCCCTTCGACCATGTTGTACTATCGCGATGCGCGTGCGACCTCTCGGCGGGAGACCTGTCGTGGGACTGAGATGGGACTGAGTCAAAGAGAGTTGTGCAATTGGATTGAGTTCATTGAGTGTTGACGAAGTCACTATTTATTCTGTGGTTATTCAGTGTTATTGTTTGTTACAATAGCACTTAAGATATTATCGTCAGTGACATTGTGATTCTTTTAAATAATAAAATAGGGCTGTTATTTGTGGCTGACGTCGTGAATTAAACACATTTGACGACGCGTTGGCTTAGTTGGTAGTGACCCTGGCTACAAAGCTAGATCTCCTGGGTTCAAATCCTGGTAAGGGCAGATATTTCCTTTTAATTGTACAAACTTTCATTGTACTGTCCCCTAAACTCTAGGCTTCTACTAAAGGCACTCGACAACGATATAAATACTTTTATAGATAAATATATACTTAAATACTTACATAGAAAACATCCATGACTCAGGAACAAATATTTGCGCTCATCACACAAAGATCGAATTACAGCTTTCTAGAACTAAGAATCTCTAAGCTAAGCTGCGGATGGACGGACATGGCGAAACTATAAGAGTTAGTTTGACTACGGAACCCTAAAACAGGCGACCTGCATTACAAGTACTACAGCTTTACGAAAGACGATAATACGCCTACGTGTTATTTCAGTAACTATTTAAATTTGCACCTAGCCCTTATCATCATAATTATAAAATATTCAGGCGTTTAATTTTAAACTATGACTGCGTCATTTATAAAGTTCAGCGATACTCGTAGGTAACAATTTTTGGATATGATTCTATTTAAATTTCATACACAATTTATACATTTAAAATGTATGCAATTTCAACATATCTAGGTGAAACATTGGTTTAAATCTACGCACCTCTCACATCGGTTGATGTAGAAAGGTCATTTGTCTTTATATAAATGGTTCCTCAATGTTAAAAGGAATTGATTCAGAAAAACAAACATGAAAAAATTGCTGTATAACAAATTAAAATCAGTAAGTTTTTAACAATACAGGGTGGTAGTGGTACTCGATAAACTGTACATATTGAAAGGGGTGAAATTTTAGGTTGATTTATCGGTAAAACATTTTTTTTATTTTCTTTAGCTTCTTGTTACGTTTTTACAGATTTTTAAACTTTTAAATAAAGTTTGTGTAGTACACTTATTTGTGACGCTGTAACTTTTGATCTAATAGCTCAAAATAGATAAAACAAAATGCGTACCTACCTAGTATTGACATTACTTAGGTTTATGATAATTGATAACAATATTAGACCAATATAAAAAGAACAACCGAGTAACTACTTTTTTTGTGAAAAATTACTATACTACTATAAATTAACCTAAAATTTCACCCCTTTCAATATGTATAGTTTATCGAGAACCACCCTGTATAATTATGATTTTATTTTTAACAACACTGACTTATCCATATTAGTCATTACGTTTGACGTTACAGTGACATAAAATGCTAACGGCCGCCGATCGTTAGTCATTTAGGTGTAGTGTTTTGACGTCGTCATGTGAAGACAGTGCAAATAATGATAAAATAATAGAACCAGTACTTGGGAACTAGGTTAAATTTTATATAGCATTTTCATTTTATTTTGGGGTGACCTTGACTGAAAGGCAAGGCAAAACTTGCCTACAAAAAGCTGTGTGTGCCAAGAAGGACCAAGCAGAAGGTACTTCACTCCGCAGCCACTCCTTGTGCTTTACAAGGAGCATGTCTGGCCGCATTTAGAGTAAAAATAACTTACTTTTCGCACAATTTTGACCACCGACGCTGTTCACCTGGCGGCCGCGACGTGTTCTGACAAGTCTAATAGAACGAGCTCGAGGTTTGAAATGCGTTGTTGCTATACTTCTATTCGCTATAGTTACCGAGATATTGGCGTTGTGTCAACTTACCTTTGTTGCAACCCACCTAGGTCTGGGCTCTCATCTCTAGGTTGGAGAACCAGCCTGACCTGAGCTGATGCTTGACCCCATCGATTCTATCTAGAGACGTGCCTTCCGCATTGTCAACGATCGCACACTTTCAGACCGTTTAGAGATGCTTAGACTCCAGAGACTGCATTTCTCTGCATTTTCTACCGTCTGTATAATGAGGAGTGTTCCGAGGAACTGTTTAGACTGGGGCTTGATTCTACCATCGCACTTCTCGTCGTCTACAAGATGTTCACTGACTGAGTCACTGGTCACTGCGTTTAACTACAAGCCAATTCTCCTGAACGTTACTGGAGCGTTCTGAAATGAACTGCCTGCCGAGACTTTTCTAATCTGCTACAATATAGGGCTTTTTATAAAAGGTGTCATTCAATTAAGACTGCGCCGAGCAAACGCCGAGCGTCCAGTGGGGCCCTCATTAACCTATTATTAGGTTTTCTAATTAACTAATTAATTTCCTTGGAATCAGACGAAATGTGTTTGTAGTGCAAGTAAAAACACGATTTATGGGATACGTAACAAACTTTAATAACAATTACCCTTTGAGTAGTCAGCTTAACGGGAAAAGGTGGCTACTTTTTTTCCGTTAAGTTAATAACTCGAAGGTGAACTGTTATTAAACTATGTGATATACTCTAAAGTTGTTTTTTCATTTGTAGTATAAAAATATCTCGTCCAATTTCAAGAAAATACTTCAGTTTATTAGAAAACTCAAAAAAAGTAATGAGGGCGCCACTGTACATTCGGCGTACGCTCGGCGCAGTCTTAAGTGTAGGCAGTGGTTTCCAGCAAAAAAAAACATGTAGCAAGCCCTTAAAATGTGGCTGTTGAAGGAAAGGTAGTTAACACAAGTAAATAAAATGAAGTCAATTGAAATTACAAAATATATTTTATTTCCATAATAAATAATTAACCATTAACTTACTTTATACTTAATTAACTTACTTAATACTTAAAAAAAAATTGTAAAGATCATTTGCAGCTGTAAAAACCGCTTAGTATACTCGTAAAAAGAGGTTATAGTTACCTCTTATTAATAGTTTTTGAGAAATATATAAATCAAAGCATAAAAGCAAGCAAGTAACTAAGTAAGTAGTTGCGTGCGTATGCCAATTTTTTTTTGTTTAAATAATTATTTTTGTAGGCGATTACTTAAACAAATAAAACCTAAGTATAAAACACAAAATTATGAGGTACAGAAACAAACTAGATCTTAACATAAAGCAATCCATAATTCTTATAAACTACACTAAAGTCTCATTTAAAAGCGTTACATAGGCGAAAAAAAATGTTTTCTAGCAAAAAATTGCCAAGCCAAATTTTAAGTCATTTCAGTAATAATCAGATTAATCAGTAATCAATATTCCATTTACAATCGTATTTTTACAACACCCTATACTCTACAATCCTCGGTACTAGCACAACAGTAAGAGAAGTATAAGGCGGCTCGACTCATATCATCGTGGCGATCCTTGGAACATCTACAGGCTGATGGTAATCTGGATGAACTACTGCACACTGAGCTGCTGGAAGGTGCTGATCAGTCTCTTGACGGTCCCCGTGCAGGGCAGGTCTGACATCTTCTGGTTGAGCACCAGGTCGCGGAGCTTGGCTCGTGCGATCTTGCCGGAGACTGTTCTTGGGAAATCGTTGACGAAGACCACACCGCCGTGGAGGTGTTTGTTTATTGATAGTTTGTCTGGAAAAATACACATTTAACACTTAGTAAGAACACAGAAAAATAACAGTATAGTAATACCAGTGGAGATTAAAACCACATCAACCAAGTGTGAGACAAGTCAGACTTGCACATGAAGGGTTTCGTACCGTATTGTATTTTTTTTTTATATGTCATTGAGAAGGCAAACGAGCACACAGGCCACCTGATGGTAAGTGGTCTATGACCCATAGACATTCGCAAATGCGTTGCCACCCTGAGGACTAAGATGGAATGCCTCTATGCTAGTCATTTTACCGGCTGTCTTACCCCCAAACCGGAACACAACAATGCGAACACTGCTATATGGCGGTAGGTTAATGGATAAGATGGTGGTAGCGATCCGGACGGACCAAAGTAGTAGTTGTAGTTGTATGCCCCACTCTTTTTTTTTATTGCTTCTAGAAAATATTTTCTACAGAAATATACACTTTTTACCGCTGAGGGACAGACCGACGGACGGACAGTGGAAGCTTAGTAATAGGGTCCCATTGGCCCCCTTTGGGTACACCCTAGAAACGGAAAGGCAGCATTAAGGCGAGGTAGTTTCCTAGGCCTCTTGTGAATCATTCGAGGAATGCGGAGGTTTGTAGATCGGTGTATAAAGATTTAGATAAAAGGGATGGGGAGGGAAGGGAAGGGAGGGGGAGGGAAGGGAACGGAGCTGGCTGAAAATCAGTGCTGCAGGTGTTTAACACCTCAGCATTATGCTGAGCCAGTGTCCGATTCACTGCCGCGAAGACACTACTATTTTTATTGCTTTTTCTGTTTTTACTTTTTTTTTCTGTGTGCCATATGTGTAGTGAATAAATGAATTTTTCTTTTTCTTTCTTTTCTTTCTTTAAATTCCCTTCGCACGACTATTGTCTAAAACGAAATTGCTACAGGGTGCTTCTCAACAATATATCCCATAATAATTATAAATTAAAACTAACCGGCGACAATGTCTTTGACGTCCTGCTCCATAAGCTGGGAGCCAGGGCGTCGTATGACGCACGCCATCGCCCTCCTGCCGTCCTCTGGGTCCGGCACGCCCATGACGCACACGTCGACCACGTCAGGGTGCGTCCGGATCACTTGCTCCACTTCCAAAGGCATCACCTAAATTTTTGATAAGAATTAATCGATCTGGGATTTGAAAACTCAAAGAGCTTTTGAGTTATAGGATCAAAGTTGAATGGTGTAAAGTTAGTGTAGGACTTTGGAAACAGAGGCTCTACTTTGAAAATTGAAGTTCGAAGTTACGTTAGCCGCCCTGTGTAATTCTAAGTTGTAAATGTGTACCTGGGAAGTATGTTTACAAGAGATGGTAAGTGTGAGAAGGATATCGAGAGGAGGGTGAATGCGGGGAATCAAATTAATGGGGCCCTGTACTCCTTTGTGAGCAGACAGGGCGTTTCACAAAAAGCCCGACTGGCTGTTCACAATGGAGTGCTGGCCCCTACCCTGATGTATGGTAGTGAATATTAGGTGTGGCTGGACAAGCATAAAAGTCGTGTAGGTAAATGCAGTTGAAATACGCTCTTTGCGTAGTACGAGTATGTGTGGTGTGAAAGTGATTGATAGAGTAAGGAATGAAAAAGTCGGAGAGAAATGTGGAATAAAAAAAGATGTAGTGACTAAGATTGGAAAGGGCATGCTTCGATGATTCGGTCATTTGGAAAGGATGGATGAAAGAAGATTGACGAAAGATACAGATCGAAAGTCGGGTCGGAAGGGGCCGCCCTAGGCGTACTTTTTCGAGTCAAATCGGAGAAATACTGGAAAAGGGCCGAATCTTAAGTACCTACCCCTGCATGACTCGATGTATGAATGCGGAAAAAGCGAAAGAAATTTGTCAAGATCGTAGCAAATGGAAAGAAGCGGTCTCTGCCTACTACCCATCTGGGAAACAGGCGTGATTTAATGTATGTATGTATGTATTAATGAAATTTAACAGTCAGTAAATAACAACAAAAATAAAGAAATGCAAAAGGAGATTGGAATGCAGGTAATTGCAAAAATAGCAATATTTATCAATTTGAAGATCTAATCGCAATAATTAATCATGATGTTTGTAAAATATAATGTCACTGGCCGGATGTAAATCAATAAGTTATCGATTTGTCACAATCAATTATGTCGTAACTCGGCCGTCATGAGGTCGATGAGTTGGTAGGCTTTTGAGAGGCTTTGTTCACTTACTGAATTATTGATCCAATTATTTTTAATTTTAATTGACTCGTGAACATGGATATTAAACAATAAAAGTGAGACAATCTGAGACTAATTGACTAATAGTCCCAAAGAAAGCTCTATGTCGCTCATTGAATACAAAACGGACCCATTCCAACAGCTTCTAATTTTAAAATGCAACACTGACTCATTTCGGATTGTGTCCGTTTTGTATTCAATGAACGATGTATTCATTGTAAATAATAGGGACTAAAAGTGGATACATCTCTTTGTAGTCGACTGTACTATAGGTACAGTCAGCAGCAGAAATAGCTACGGAACCGAAGACGTCAAAATGATCTGCACTCGAATCTATTGTTTAGAGAATACGTCGTGTCTAGATCATTTGAGCTACTTTTGATGCTGACTGTACTAGAAAATAATAAACAAATTTACATAGGGAAGGAAAAGACAATCTGTACAGAGAGCTTTTTAACCCCCGACGACGACGACGCGAAGTTATAATGTGCGCGTGTGTGTGTGTGTGTGTGTCTGTGGCACCGTAGCTCTTAAACGGATGAACCCAAATGGATGCGGTTTTTTTAAATTGAAAGCAGGTTTCTTAGACATGTTTTATCAAAATCAGTTTGCCGTTTTTGAGATATTGAGCTTGTAGGGGGTTAAAAACCCCCGATTTAACGGCGACACCTACTTTCAGAGCTGATATCTTTTAAACGGCTAAACTAATTTTCATGAAATTTTGCTAAGGACCATCTTGATTAATGTAGCTTTATTATTCGATATACTTACATAGGTACGGCGGCACTTGAAAGCGCTGGACATGCGCTCTACAAAGAAGTAGTACCCGTTCTCGTCTCTGTACAGAAGGTCTCCTGTCTTGTACCACCCGTCAGCTGTGAAGGCCTGCGCGGAGGCCTCTGGGTTGTTATAGTATTCCTATTTTAAAACAAAGAAAACATTTTTTAAAGACCGACACATTTGATCTTGGCGCTAAAGTATGTATGTAAACACTTTATTGTACAAAAGAAAAACCAGAACAATACAATTAATATAAAAATATGTGCAAAGGCGAACTTAATCCTTTAAGGGATCTCTTCCAGCTAACCCTTGAGAGATTGAGAAGAGTGAAAAGTTATGCATCGAGTCAACAAGTTTACAAGAAGAATATAACACATTAAGTAACCAATAAAACTTAGATACTTACAGAAATATATATTAATAGTTAAATATACATACATTAACTACATTTTAAAAGTGTGTTTTGTGTGTTTTTTAAAGTGTATTAAGTGTTTAGGTGCTTCTACAACAAGATATTACACGTCGGTAATAGATAGGACGTTTATCTACTAGCGCTACCGTTAAATGGTTGGAATGAACCATAAAATACATAGGTACCTACTTAAATATTAGGAAATTTAAAAAAAAAGTTTACCAAACCTTTCTGTGTCATTATGAAATGAAAGGGCTTGTTATAAGGATTTCAAATATATTTTTGTTATTATTGTCAAATAAATATTTTCAATTTTATTCATAAAAGAAGACGAAAATTTACCATTGCCCCATTAATCTCCAAAACTACTGAAAATAAAATTTAAAAATTCTATCAAAAAAAAACTTATGTATCGTACGGAACCCTAACCACGCGGGTTCAACTTGCACTTGTTTTATTCTGAGGCCCTTGCCAAGACGCTGTCGTTTCTATTCGTTTCGTTTTTAAACCAATCGCGTCACTGGTAGATGACGTGGTACGGAAAGTCACGTGATGTGCCAGTGACGCGATTGGTTTAAAAACGAAACGAATAGAAACGCTTGACGTGTATCTCCCCTGATGGTAAAGGATGATGGAGTCTAGGATGAAGCTCGTTGGTTCCGTAGCCTATTTCGTTCATTGAATGCAAAACGGACACAATCCAAAATGAGTCAGTGTTGCATTTTAAAATTAGAAACTGTTGGAATACGATTCTTAATGGAAGAGCAAATTATTTTGGAATGTGTCCGTTTTGTATTCAATGAGCGATTTACTCTTGCATTAAAGCCATAAAAATTTCTTTGTGTAACTGGGCAATGTAGGTTATTCTGAGAACTTACCGCAAACCGTGGACCTTTTGACCACAGCTCCCCTATCTTGTGTGGTTCTGTAATAATTTCTCCCGACTGCAAATCAACCAACTGCAAAGAAAGAAACTTCCAATGATATCGCTTAACGTATAATTTCATCATATTAGTCCACTGCTGGAAATGTCGACAAAGCTCGTAATAAAAAAATATATAAATAAAAATACTAGACGTTTTCACTCACAAGACAGCTTTTCTGCTAAGGCCATAAGTGATCGTCATTATGATGTATTTTTGACAAAACATCTGTCACCTTCTGACCTGTATGTAAGTCTGAGCGGGACGGATGCTTTATCCACCACGATAAAGACGAGCGTAATTCAGCGCCTGGGGATCATGAGCTAACTAACACCGACTTATGATGATAAACCCAGGTGTTGATTTTTATCTTTGTTGTGATTTAATCATTTAAGCTTATTACTACTCACGTGTTTTGGTGATGTCAAAGTTTTGATAGCTCTTATTGATCTGACAGTAAGGCCGAGTAAAAAAAAAAAACGGTCGTAACGTTGCATTATTAAGGTGTGAAGCATGCAAGGTCGGCACTTTCGTTTGTTATACACGACTTACCGCACGCACACAGATACACTAGGTAAGACAACGCGAGCTACAGCACGAGTGATACTTTACGTGTGTGCGTGTGCACGCACACTAACAGCCATTTAACATGCTTCACTCATGATTAGACGATCGTATTTTTTTAGGTCCGTGCCCTACATTAATTGATACGAGATAGTTGTTATGTTTTTTATATGCTAACCTGTGTTTTAACGGCCGGGAAGTCGACCCCAACGTTGCCGCTGGGCCCGTCAGGCGCCGGGTGGAATATGGGGCCCAAGCACTCGGTCTGCGCGAACAAGTTCCATGCCACAGCGCCTTTGCGCATTCTTGACTGGAAAAAATCAACACTGAAATATTGGCTCATCTATATACATTGGGACCTTTCCAGATCTTGGAAATGCAAAATGCCTTTTGTATATGCAAAACGTGAGTACTAGTTTAAATTACGTGGGTAATAAAGACCTTTCTCCACGCTGTTTTGTTTGTCCGAATTTTTTTTTTTTCCAAAATCATTTTTCTTTGAACCCATTTTACTGACGTAGGTACAGAGCCTGTGGGTTAGGTGAGGTTCGTTATATAACAATCGATGGGCTAACCTGTCACTAATTCACTGGCAAACCTAATTGTGTAAAATGTGGTTACAGAGTTATCAACAATTTTGGGGTTGTTGTTGATTCTGTGGCTCTGCCTACCCCACTCTGGGAATGAAGGCATGAGTTATGTACGAACACGAGCGTTAATTTGGGCTCCATTTCAAGAAAAATATGCTTGAATTCGTCAACGTCATTAGAGATGTCAAGTGATTTGTAAGTTATAGGAAACTCAACCTTATTGTTGTAGAACTCAACCAAATTGACTTTGGACCTAAGGTGGGTGCTAAATTTAATCTCGTGACTGTTTTATAGTTGTAAATTTAAATTTTAGTGTTAGTATTTGTAGTTGTAGTTAATGTAGGTATATAATTAATTTTATTTTTAGATTCCTCAACTGATGAATCAGCATCTGTTTCTGGAAAAGCATTTTTACCAATCACGTGTAACTTCCAACCTTGACACTGGCAGAATTGTCCCACTGGACAGTAGCCATTCAACAAAGAATTGAACTTGTATGTATTTATGAAAATTTCGGACCAACGAAACAGCGGAAAAAAGTTTTTCGAACTTAAGATAGGTAACCAATTAAAATTCAAAGTATTCTCACCCTGAGCTCCTTAAGAACCGCAGCATTGATGCTGGATCCTGTGACGATGATTTTGTTGAAGCACGTCAGGTCGCATGGCTTCGGGTACTTCAGCATGCCAGCGATCAGGTTGGGGCTGCCGGTGCTCACCACAGGCTAAAAATTAGAGCAGTTTGGTCACCTGACAACATTGCAGGGTCAAGATTCCAAGCGGTAACCATATAGTCTTTGACCGGCTGGTCTATTGCCTAAGGTACTCGCAATCGCAATGGTCTTCAAAGTGGAACAATTGTTTTCATTTTGTATGAAGACTTCGATTTTCAAAATAAAAACGATTCCGATTGCGAGTGCGTTTGGCAATAGTCCCTCTGTTATCGTATTATCAACGTTTTGATAGCTCTTGTTTACTTGACGTATTGGGCTGTAGGTATTTAATGAACCGTAAAAGGTAGACACTTGCAATTAGGGTTTATTCCCATTTTGGCGTTTTGTACACTAATGAAAAATTTCAATTCCGGACTCAAGGCACCCCTTATTTAGTACAAGTCTGATCGTGGGTTTTAATCGTGCTTTCGGAAATCATCGGAATCGTTGTTCGTGTCTGCGCGAACGAAGATTCACGACACGCCATATCAATTGTGTTCTACTGTACCACCAGATTATCCTTTAACGTTCCACCAAGCCTGTTCTTTAAATTATCATTATTATCATCCCGTAACTCTCGCAGGAGACAGAGGTGGTAGAGAGTCCGTCATACCCCCCCCACCCCCACTTGGCTTCCCTGGCCGGGAGGGACGATGCGCAAATTTCCTCTCCATAAAAAAAGGCATCCCATACGACGTGTGCCGAGACACCGTCTCCATTCAAGAGCACGACGGTTCCATCTTGAAATACTTCAAAAAAATGGTTAACAAAGAAAAAAGTACCTTGTACTTGTTGATGATGTCTATAGCATGGTCCAGCGTGACCGGAGACGACGTCTGGATCTTGATGTGGTTGGCTGTGATCATGCTGAGGGATGCCAAGTACGATGATATCCATTGCACACTTGTCAGGTTCAAGGCTGGGTAGATCTCTCTGCAAAGAATAATACTTTGTAACTCTTGGGGGTACTTATACCAACAAGGTAAAATGACTTAATCAGTTCCTTAATTCGACATTATAATGTACTAGCTTCTGCCCGCGACTTCGTTCGCGTAGTTTTCCGGGATGAGAAGAAGCTTATGTGTTAATACAGCTATCTCCATTTCAAATTTCATCCAAATCAGTCCGGCCATTGCATCGTGAAGGAGTAACAAATTAACACACATACACTTTCACATTTAGTCTGAGTTAAATATAGGCCCAGAATAAGATTATATAATTACGATATTAAAGCAAGGTGCGTTAATACAGTGTGGAATAGAGACCCAGGTTTGACAGATTCAATGACGCGGTAGGCTTAGTTTATAATGATGGCCATACAGTCCTCATAGAATTAAGTATCTAAGCAGGTGGCCCGTGTGGTCATTTGCCTTATTTATGCCATAAAAACCTATTGTGTGGATCGACAAAATAAAGTCCACTCCATTGGCAAGCCTGTTTCTGCGGCAGACGTCTTTGAGTGGGGAATGTTGGACATAGTTCAAGGAACTTACTTTTCTTTAAGCATCGTGTAAACTCGGAGGATCTTCATGATATCCTGGTGCCTAAAAGCAGCGACCTTAGGCAACCCTGTGGTGCCACTAGTGCTGATCAGCCATGCGAACACCTTATTCGTGTCGAAGGTTGCAACCCTGGAATAAAGAGATCTGGTCAAAAAGATGCAGAATCCGTTTTCCGTTTATTTGTAACATATCCTGAACTCATTCATGACATGATGTTTCCGCAAATCAAAGTCGATTGCGCCAGATTGACTGCTAGATTAGATAATCAAGTTAATATCTAAGATAAATAGCAAATTAGGTATTTGGAGGATTATTAAAGGTACTTAGCACTAGATAACGGTAAGTCGTTTTTAATGGGACATCAAATGAAACATTACAAAAACAAAAATAATTAAGAACACAAACGCGCCGCGGAAAGTTACAAATCAATTTATAGATAAAAATGGGTTTTGAAGAAGCTATAATCTAAAGTCGTAGCTATATTGAAGCAATTTAATTTTTACATACACTTATTTAATGATGGCTGAGCAACATTTTCGCACAGGTTCTAGTAGGTAAGGATTTTTCGCGACCCAGTTTTCTACTTCCAGCTGTGGCCTTAAACTTTATTGTAAAGCAATGGCTTTTGATGTACAGTCAACCAATTTGATTTCTAGGCCACTTTGGACTATGTTAAAGTGACGTTGTCAACCAAAACGTAAGAGACTCCCTATGATTTGGTTTACAACGTCACGTTGACAAATTCCATAGTGGCCTAGGAATCAAATTGGTTGACTGTACCTTACTCGAAGGGAACTAGACAGGACTAGATATTATGGTAAATATCGAAAAGGTTCCTGGGTTCAGCTGAAAACCAGCGCCATGGCTCCTGCTGCAGCACACGCTGAACTGAGTCCTATTTGACTTCACACTAAGTACAGTGCAACGATTCTATCTCTGCTGTAATCTTGTTTCTTCTTTTTTTACCATGTCTGTTGCGTTGTGCTTAGTGTGTTTTTTGTCAAATAAATGTTCTGAATTTGAATTTGAATTTAAATTCAGAGGGATAAATGATGCTCAACCAGTGGAAATCCTTTGAACTGGTACGACTGTGCTTAGAGGGAGGACTAACCTCGTGATCAGCTCGTGGAAACAAAAGAATGTATGATTTCTATTTTCATTTTAAAGTTACATCAGCAAGAGCCATCCAATAGAAAGCATTGACAGTCACCCAGGGACGTCAGTAATGTAAAAAGTAAACTTTTAAAGCCACACGACGACGCGCTGGCCTAGTTTGTAGTGACTCTGGCTACTAAGCTAGCGGTCCTGGGTTCAACTCCCCGGTAAGGGCAGATATTAGTGTGGTCAGCGCGAATATTTGTTCCTGAGTCATGGATGTTTTCTATATATTTAAGTATATATTTCTCTATATAAGTATTTATATCGTGGTCTAGTATCCATAATACAAGCCTTGAGCTTAGTTTGGGACTAGGTCAATTGGTGTGACATTGTCCCCTAATATTTATTTATTTATTTACATTTAAAAGATACATCCATTCTACTCTCACACCTTCATTTCCAGAGTGGGGTAGGCAGAGCTACAGAATTACCGACAACTCTAAAAACCTGTTGTTAATTCTGTAACCACATTTTGCATAATCAGCCTGTAATGTTTACCATGTGTATATTAGTGACAGGTTGCGAGGCCATCGCCTAACAATACTACAAGCCTTTATTCCCTTAGTCACCTCTTACGACATCCACGGAAAGACAAGTTTCAAAGTGCCCTTGACTTTTACTCGTCTAAAATCTACCAGTCTACTCCGTAAAGAGGAACATGGCTACATAACACCAATTAAATTGATATGGTTCTCCTGCCACTATAGTCTATACTTTTAGGCATTTAAAAAAATGTAAACACGTGATATAGTTCGTCAACCAACAGACGCAGACAGTGTTTTGCTTCTATTGGCTGACGTCAAAGTTCGAAAAAACAGTTTGGATTGGCTGTTTAACAATGTCACGTGGTTTGGAATGTTTGCATTTTTTTAATTACCTAAAATTATAGACTATAGAGAAGGTTAGGTTAGGTTAGAACTGCGACCCAACCAGAAAACACGCACTTGCATCAAAATGTATATTTCTTGGTATAAGTTTTACATTAACTAAATAATATGAGATTCAAGAAAATTTGATTTGATATCCTTTGAGTTGAATTTATCATTGAATTGAATTTGTAACAAAAAATTATGATTTAAATATCTTCAAAGTAAGTATTCTACGTGTTGATTATTGTATGATAAAAAAAATATGAACCGAAACACCATATGGATTTACCACATAAAATACAGCCTCTTGTTCCTTTCATACTTTCGTAATATCTTACTTGAACTCTTCTTCCGGAGTGTAGTCATCATGAACCTTGAGGAACTTCGCCATGGAGTGGTCTCCCTCCCCAAACGTGATCACCCTCGTGTCCAAGCCGAGGTCTCTGGCAGCTTGGCAGTATAAATCATAGCTCTCAACCTCGCAAAAGGCCGTTGTGGGTTTGGTGGTGTTGAAAAGCAACTTCAGTTCCTCTGTGGCACATATGAGTTTATCAGATAAGGTCATGGACTTTTTAATGGCATGCAGAACTTCTAATACCCATAGATTTCCAAATTCTCAAGACTCCCCGGAAATGTATAACATTGGTAATTTACGTAGTATGTCAAACTGGTCTTAGAAACAATCAATTTCCTTGACTATACATTTAAATTATTGGTATTCAAGGCATTCTTACCGCTAAATAGCCATGGACATAGAAATAGCTGAGGAGACAGGTACACGGCAGGCGGTGTATGTACGGTCACGAGCGTTAATTTGGGACTCATTTCAAGAAAAATATGCTTGAAATCGTCAATGTCATTAGAGATGTCAAGTCATTTGTAACTTTTAGGAAACTCAACCTTGTTGTAGAATGTCAGATAGACTTTGAACCTAAGGTGAGTACCAAATTAAATCTCATGACTGTACCTAAACTAATTGCTTCTTACCATATTTGTATAACGGGTCCACACCAGCTAATGGGTAACCGTTCATGAAAGCAGCATAGAAAGGGATGTGCAGATCCAGGTGGTTCTTGCCTGACACCACCAGCACGTCTCCTGGCTTCATCCCCGCGTTCCTGAGGCTCCGGGCCAACCGGATGGACCGCGATTTTACTGAGAATTTGTTTTCTGATTTGCCAGTGCCTGCGTCGATCTGAAATGAGTACAAAGTTACAAAAGTTTTTTTTTTATAGTTTGGAGATTTCTAGCGAATACTGAGATGACGACTGATATAGATGGAAGAAAGAGACTTGTGCCGAGCACAAATGATTGGCATAAGAGCAGGAAGATGATGAATTTGAAGAAAGCCACCACGTTCATAAGCTGTTTTATGGTTTAACACCACCACTCTAGGCATTTAGACCAAATTCACAGGAGAACGAAAACGCCGTGTCTTCTTCCACGCTTTTATAAGATAAAGATAAAGATAAAGATACATTTATTCGCAACAATACATGGATACAAAAACAACAAGACATAGAGAAACAGTTGCGAAACGGTCCCAACTCAGCATTCGCTAGCCGTAAAGCCAGCACTGGTATTCCGTTGGAACCGCTTGGTGAAGAGACGGAAAGTGACACACTTAACACAAGTGTTAAACTTGCGTGCTGTCACTTGCGTGCTGTTACTAATTTTTAATCCTCTTACGCCCACTTGCGCGGACCAGAGTTAGCGTCTTAACCCGAGGTTAGGCGGCAAACCACGTACAAAAGTAGACGCTTAACTCTGGGTTAAGGGCTAACTCCGGTCCGCGCAAGTGGGCCTTAGACGGACTTGCACGAAAAATTTAACCCTGGGTTAAGACCCTAACTCGGGTTAGTAAACGTCAGATTCATACGACAACTGTCATTTTAACTCAAGTTAGTGCCTTAACCCAGGGTTAAATTTTGCGTGCAAGTGGCCCTTAGGCCCACTTGCGTGGACCAGAGTTAGCGTCTTAACCCGAGGTTAGGCGGCAAACCACGTACAAAAGTAGACGCTTAACTCTGGGTTAAGGGCTAACTCTGGTCCGCGCAAGTCCGCGTTACTGGCCGAAACGTCCAGAATGTGATTGATAGATCGGCACGCATTGAGTATCTATCATCATAGATATGAGCGGTGTAGTTAGTTAGATAAGTGACGAAATGCGTTACCAACCCTGAAGCCTGACCTGCACCAACCAAACGTCGAGCGTCCAGCGGTGCCCTCATTACTTTTATTGTGTATTCTAATTAACTAAAGAGTTTCCTTGCAATCAGACGATACGTTTTTGTACCGCAAGTCAGATATCAGATATCAGGGGGACAATGTCACACCAATTGACCTAGTCCCAAACTAAGCTCTAGGCTTGTACAGTCGACGCCATAAATATGTTTACACTTTAGTACCTCGTCACTTTACCCGCTATGACAATTTCAAATGGCAGTTTAAACATGACGCTAAATAGACAAAGTACTAAAGTGTAAACATATTTATGGCGTCGACTGTACTATGGGTACTAGACAACGATATTAATACTTATATTGGGAAATATTTATACTTAAATACATAGAAAACTTCCATCACACAAATATCTGCCCTTACCGGGATTTGAACCCAGGACCGCTAGCTTCGTAGGCAGGGTCACTACCAACTAGGCCGGCGCACAATTTATGGGATACGTAACAAACTTTAATAACAATTACCCTTTGAGTAGTCTGCTTAACGGGAAAAGGAGGCCACTTTTTTCCGTTAAGTTGATAACTCGAAGGTGAATTGTTATTAAACTATGTGAGTTGTTAGTAATGTAATAACTGTAATAAGTTATGTTTTTATTTGTAGTACAAAAAACTACCGACCAATTTCAAGAAAATATCTTAGTTTATTAGAAAACACAATAATAGTAATTGCGCCAATGTACATCCGGCGTACGCTCGGCGCAGTCTTCATTTATCAAGACAAATATTACTTTAAAATATCGTTGGTTTGGTTTCGACCCCATAAACAGTCGATCCCAATTTCTGGGCTGCTATAAAACTATGTCATCGTAACGATATCATAATTATCAGTGTTATCAAACTTATCAATCAAATCCTAATACTATTAATAAACCAATTAGCGTTGTACTGCCGTTTGGGCTTTGTTCAAATTGTTACTTTGCCCACTTAATTTATACCACAGAAACGAACTGCTCCTAGAAAATTAGGTTAGGTTAGTTTAGAACTGCGTCCCCCACAGAAATGAACTGCTACCAGAAACGTAGGTTAGGTTAGGTTAGAACTGCGACCCTAAAAATCGTACCCCAAATTTTATCCAATGCACCACAGGATATAAATCGTACGCCAAACAATATTTTGGAAAAAGTATGATATGCGAAACGATACATTTGACTATATGGGTAAAATGAAACATGACCAAGTAATTATTTGTTAAACAATAATTGCTAAATGTTAATTTGCTTAAAGTTGTTTTGCCTTATGATTTTTTGGGAAATGAAAATTTAAGTAAAATAGTTCGGGAAGTGATACTTTGGGAAAAGATTTTTGACCAAACATCAGTAAACCCCAATTAGCAGTACATCAAATTAAATTACCAAAGCAGTTTTAATTATCTTCTCTTAATGAGGTGGATTGTTACAAGAGTTTTATCTAAGAAAGTATTTGCTGGGAGGTATGGCCCTAGACAACATGCGTCGCGAGATAGTTATCGTTTTCGTAAATGTTTACGATTGACGTAAGATGCTGGTCATGTCAAGCGCTTATGTTAGTTCCATGCACTTTGAAAGTTTTCGAAAATCATTGTCGATAGCGATAATCATCGGTATCAATGCGGCGTTTATCGGAATCAGTTGCAGCGGCCGCAATCTGACGAAACCCAAACAAGTATGAACCAATCCGGAGCGCTCATGTAGGCGAAGCATTTGTGACTTTTTTTATGTCTTGATGAAGGCAAACGAGCGCACAGGTCACCCGATGGTAAGTGAAACCTGTGAGCCATAGACATTCGCATTCAGAAGACTGCAATGCAATAATAAGACTGTAAATGCGTGGCCAACCCTGAGGACTAAGATGGAATGCCTTTATGCTAGTCATTTCACCGGCTGTCTTATCCCCAAACCGGCACACAACAATGCGAGCACTGCTGTTTGGCGGTAGGTTAACGGATAAGATGGCGGTAGCGATCCGGACGGACCCTGCACAAGGTTCTCAAGACTACAGTCTTAAGGCTGCAATCCTAAGACCGCAAATGCGATGCGACCCTGAGGATTGATTGACTATGCAAGTTATTTCATTCGTTGTCTTATCTGCTTGTTAGGTTAAAGGATAAGATGGTGGTAGCGATCCGGACGGACTCTGTACAAGGTCCTACTACCTCTTACTAACTTTTTCAGTTTTGTAAGTATTACTAGCCTAACTGAAGGTGATAGCCGTATGAAAATCCGTTCAGTAGTTTTTGAGATTAACGACTATCGTGAACATACGAGTACAGTCAGATAGACGCGGCTGGGGATTTCACCCATATACATCTAAATGTACATATAAATAAATGAATGTTTGTCTGTGTCCTTTATAGAATCGTAAACTATGCATTTGATCATGTGATGATCTTCAGCAAAGTGTTGTGCATGAGTCTATGAAGGTTTCTGAGTTGGTACGACGCGCGCAGGGTACAGATAGTCTCTACACAGTATAAAACAAAGTCGCTTCCCGCTGTCTGTCTGTCTGTCCCTATGTATGCTTAGATCTTTTAAACTACGCAACGGATTTTGATGCGGTTTTTTTAAATAGATAGAGTGATCGAAGATGACGCTTTTTATGTATAATAAACTTTGCTTTATGTACGGGTGTTACAGAAAACTCACATAAACGGAAGCGTAGCGAGGGCGGGTCGCTAGTAGGTAGTATAAAACAAAATGGCTTCCAGTCGTCTGTGCCTATGTATGCTTAGACCTTTGAAACTACGCAACGGATTTTGATGCGGTAAATATATAGAGTGATTCAAGAGGAAGTTTTTAATGTATAATAAGTTCTGGATTATGTACGGGTGTTACAGAAAACTCACATGAAGCGAAGCGAGGGCGGGTCACCAGTAAGGGTTTGCAATATTCGTTGGTTTTTAATATTCGAATAATATGAATAGTTTGATTTCCGATATTCGAATATTCGAATTTTTCGGATAATTTTAATATTTATTGAAACAAAAAGAATGGTTTAAAGTTGTAAAATCAAATAAATAAGCCTTAAATATTTTAAAAAATTAGCATTCCGTGGTCAAATTAAACATTATTAGTTATTAATAGCAAGTAGCAGGAAGCGAGCGTCCCAACTACGTCACTCACTGCTCGTTATTGTAATATTTTTTTGTAAGCTAATTATGTTTTTTTTGGGAATCAGTTTTCAAACTTCATATCATGTTGTCTCATGTTATATTTGCATTCCAGTTTAATATTTGCTTGTATTTGTCAGTAGTTATGAAAAAAAGCTGATTCCAGCGTTCTATTAAAAGTGGGAAGCTATTTCAATCCTCTTTCGTACGGTCAGCTGCAGAGAAAAGTGACCCCCCCTGCATACAAGTTTCCTAGCAAAGGTGGTTACATTTCAAATATCCGAATTATTCGAATAAGTAACCCTGCCGTATTCGGATTTAATTTGTGTCGGATAATCCAATAATATGAATATTCGAATATTGGAAATTCCAAACCCTAGTCGCCAGTTGTTTGATGAATCTAGTGATAGTGAAGTAATAAGCGTACCTGCCAAATATGATCTCCCTGATTCTGGCTCATATAATCCATGAAGAAGTTCCCGACATGGTAGGTGTCATCGTGGGTTGCAGTTGCAGTCGGCATTATGTGTCTTTGTTTGTCTAGGTCAGCGGTGCACGTCACGTACCAGTCAATGGACAACGTTGTTCGAAGAGACCTACAACTGAATTAAAATAACAATCTGCTGGCTCTCTTTTATTTGGGCTGGAAATCAGTGTGTCGTGTGATCTAAGTGATAAGCTGTTAAGACTGTTCATTGTAAGCCAAGAGTCAGCGACAAAAAACTACGTTAATTTTATAAAATTCATTTATTAATTTTCATGTTTATTTCCGTATCTTTCCGTGGATGTCGTTAAAGCCGACTAAGGTAATAAAAGCGTGTAGTACTGTTAGGCGATGGGCTTGCAACCTGTCACTAATACACTGGTAAACATCTTCGCCTAAGTTTGCAAAATGTGGTTACAGAATCATCAAAAAGTTTTTATAGTTGTTGGAAATTCTGTAGCTCTGCCTACCCCACTCTGGGAATAAAGGCGTGAGTTTATGTATGTATGTATGCATGGTTATTTGGTTGAAAGTTGGCTTAGGTTGGCTTGGCTGGGTTGGCTTAGGTATTTTAAACTAGAGAACCCAATAACATAGTAATGCCGGTAAGTTACACTAAGCTAGCGTTTCTCTTCGTTTAGTTTTTAAACCCATCCCGTCACTGGTAGATGACGTGATACGAAAAGTCACGTGATGTGCCAGTGACGCGATTGGTTTAAAACTAAACGAATAGAAACGATAGTTAGCGTAATACATCTTGTCTGGGTCCTCAGTGTCGCTATTGCCTAACGCACTCGCAATCACAATCGGCTTCAAAGCGGAATCATTGTTTTCAGTTTGTATGCAGACAAGCCTTTGGTTTTTAAAATGAAAACGAAATGCGTTTGCGAGTGCGTTAGGCAATAACCGCTCCTTACCACGAGTTACAATTACCGTACACGCTAGCAAGTCGAATGCTCTGTCCCTCGCACTCTATAAGAATACTGCGAGGTCTGCGAGGGACAGAGTATCCGAATCGCTAGCGAGTATGGTAATTGTAACTTATGGTAAGGGTACCGTTTCCGTTATAAAAATGGGGTGACATTTCGAATACGGACGTAAACTTAATTACAATACGATACAGTGGAGCCCCGGGCTCTAAAGATAAAAAAAAGATAAAAGATATTTATTCAGTAAGTAGGCCGCACGGGCACTTTTACACGTCAAGAATCTACCAGGATCTAATCTAGGATTGTGAAGCTAAAAATTTCCATACAAAATGCGATAACGTTTCTCTCCCCTATGGGTATGGGTAATGTATAAATTCAGGACCAAAATCGTGTATGGGGGTGTGAAGCAGATTGGTAAGTGGGTCAAAGTCTTTATTGATGCATTGAAACTTGTCCCTGGGAAATGTGACAGAGTAGTGGTTTTTGCAGGAAGTAATATTTTATTTTGTTTGACGATGTTTGACAATACTTTACTGATTCAAATAAAATTAACATTTAGGTATTTAGATTAAAAAAACATTCCTACTTAAAGAGAAAAAATACGATTGTGACAGATAGGAGAATCTCAGTGCATCGAAAAAGATTTTGACCCAAGTAGATACATATACGCTACGCGCCCTGGTATTCCTTTTCAACAAAAACTCAACAACTGAATAAAGATGACTCATTCCTTAACAAAGTCGAGTAAATTTTGTGTCGCTGTCTCTTAGACTAGATTCTTATCTAGATACACGGTATTGTGTCCGAAAAAGTTTGAAGTTCTAGATAACGCCGATTAAAATTAAACATCATTCTATAACGAACTTCTATAGGTACACACCCACTTGCTATTATTGTGATTTTACCCCATACGCAAGAAGAGGGGAGTTATGTTAAGTAAGACATTGACTTTTTAGTACTACTTCTTCTTAATAGATTGTCTAAAAACTATATAAAAAAGTCAAAATTCAAAATTCAAAATACAAAATATTTATTCAGTAAATAGGCCACATGAGGGCTCTTTTACACGTCGGTAATATAGGGTGAGTCTACCAGTGATTCGGACAAGACCATCATTGCGGAGAAGAAGCGCCGCAAGAAACTCCAGCAGAAGGTCATTTTTTCAATCATAAAAACATAATAGTACTTAAAACTAAGTTACATTAAGTAAAGTAAGTTATATTAGGTAATAAAGTTAAGTGTTTTATATACTCGTAAATATATATTTTTTACCCACGCATACATAATAAATTCTTGTATGTAACTCACACCGTTGCATCGTGTTCATTCTTACTTGTGTTACGGTGGGTTTAGACCAAGCGAACGAACAAGAATTCTATGGCATTATCTCTTACGTTTTCTTTGTAGAAATAAAGACGAAACATGTTCTAGAGCATTCGCTCGTATGGTCTAAATCCACCGTAATATACTGGAACAACTTTCTAACCTCAAAATGTGCCTTTTTGGCTTAAACAACTGTTTTATCGAAAATAAAGTAAACCGAGTAAGCGTTAATTTGGGACCCATTTCAAGAAAAATATGCTTGAAGTCGTCAATGTCATTGGAGATGTCAAGTCATTTGTAACTTTTAGGAAACTCAACCTTATTGTTGTAGAATGTCAGATTGACTTTGAACATAAGGTGGGTACCAAATTAAATCTCGTTACTGTACTATACCCATGGTAGTTGTCAAAGGGTCCTATTTCACTTTCCTCCCGTCCTCGACCACAATCTGTACCCTTACCATGAGTTACAATTACCGTACTCGCTAAGCGAGTCGAATGCTGCCCTTGTTCTCTTTCTAAACAATACTTGCGAGGTCTGCGAGGGACAGAGTTTCGACTCGCTAGACTCATGGTAAGGGTACTGGGATCGGTATTGTAACAAGCTCTCGAGTAGTGATAGCGACGGGCCATGAATTCTGTATTCAGCTTGGCAGTAAGAACGGCGTGTAAAATTCAACGATAATCCGCCAAGGGCTGATAGAGCAGCTAAAAAGCTATCGATTTAACACCTATGTATATTCAGCGATTTTTGCTAGTTTCGGAGATATTTATTGATCATTTTACAAAGTGAAAAGCAAACGCACCGGGACACCAAGTATGTAGAAACAAAATTACTGGAAAAAAACACGGGCATAGGTTTAAAAACTTCGCTGATTCTAATGATGTAAGATATCACTGAAAAACGAATGAAATAAAACATGAAATTAATGATTTTTCGTGACCAAGACATAAGGGAAAATTACAAAAATTCTAACTAAAATGATCAATATCTCCTAATCTACTAAAAATCGCTGAACATGCATAGCCCTTGGCGGATTATCGTTGAATTTTGGGACACATCGTATAGAGAACGAATCAATTTCTCCTTTGAAATCACTGACGTTTAAATAATTCCGAATATTTAAAACCAGTGTTGATTATTTAATAACAGGATCGGTGCATTTTTACATGTAACTAATAAAAAGCTTATAGAGGCCATGCCAGACCCAGTGGGTACGGGATAAAAAAGTGGTTACACCGAACATCCCTATCGAAATACCAAGACCGGACGCAGTCACGAATTTTTTGCGAGCTTTCAAGTGTACAAGGATTGTTGAAAATACTTTAGGAATTGTATAAGAGAAATTTCTCTGTCTGAATCATCTTCGTTTGCAACCATTGACAGCGTGTTGTTTTTTTAGCCTTTGTTACCATTCACAACGTAGGGAAACGATTAGGAACTCAACACGATTATTCAAGTGACCAATTGGATGATAACGAAGATAACGACAGAGATAACGAAGTGATCAGATTTGCGATATACTGAAAAAGGGCCAAATCAAAACCACCGGAAACCGACGCACGTGCATGAAGAGATTGATGCTACTTAGGTACATCAATCTCTTAGGAAGCGAAAGTTGTATGTTTAGACCGGTGCACATACAGACATAGCGGACATAGATCGGTTACCCTAACTAATTTCGCGTAGCAAATTTTCCATATACATTTTCCCACATTTTTTTTTTTACCTTGCACGCGGATGACCTGATTTAGTTTCGTAAATACGAATCAGATACGCATTTATTTCGACGCAATTAAAATGGGACATGTTGCGAGTGGGGAAAATCCAAAATGGAAAATTATGTTAACGCTAAAAAATTAAAGATCGCTACGTGGAATTAATCAGTTTGAGGAACCGATCTAACTATCCCGATGAGTAATATTACATTATTACCTACTCTCTCTCTCTCTCTCTCTCTCTCTCTAGCTCTAGTTATATGTACATATATTCTGCGCCTGCGGGCTCCATGCAAAAAAAAATGGATTGGTTTTCTTATGAGTTTGTTTTATAAATTTTCATTGCACTGAACGGGAATTTAGTGCAAATGTATAAAATACAGGCATATATACGTATATCGGATCACCCAATACGGAGAAAAAGAAGAAGAATACCTTTGACTACCAAAAATAGGTACATTACCACCAAAAATCCATCTCATATCTTATCAAAGTAAATAAGTACACTTACCTATAGTAATAACTAAATGATAAGCAAGCTCTAAAAACCCGACTGCATTTTTTGATATTGTTATCAAACCCGTTTACTATCACCATATTCATATATTACATACATACATTAAATCACGCCTGCTTCCCAGAGGGGTAGGCAGAGACCACTTCTTTCCATTTGCTACGATCTTGATAAATTTATTTCGCTTCTTCCACATTCATACATCGAGTCATGCACGCACGTCGGTTTCGGTTACTTAAGATTCGGCCCTTTTCCAGTATTTCTCCGATTTGACTCGAAAAAGTACGCCTAGGGCGGCCCCTTCCGACCCGTCCACTGACTTTCGATCTGTATATCTCTTTCGTCAATCTTCTTTCATCCATCCTTTCCAAATAACCGAACCATCGAAGCATGCCCTTTTCAATCTTAGGCCCGTATTTATAAACTCGTCTCAGCTGAGATGCCCGTCACAAGATGCGTCACAAGACTGAGGTTTAATTTATAAACGTATCTCGATACGTGAATCGTAATCCTCGGATCAGATGAGACGGTCATTTTGTATGAGGAACTAATCCTGATCCTGATTATGGTCTGTTGGTGACTTGAGACCATCTCAACTATGAAAAAATGGCGGACGCACTGCAACATAGTCGAACATATGGGTGCTCTTTATCAGATAAATCGGTTTAAATACAATGAAGTGTTATTTTTACATTCTCAGAGGCAAATATTTATACCTAAAACGTTTTCAATAACAATAATACCTAAATATTATGTTTGAGTTTGCCGCTAAATAGGTACAATTGCCTTCAAAAGTTGTGTGTTTTGTCTTGTGTTTAAGTGAAATGATTGTGGGTGCTAGATATTTTATATTACGTATAGAGATTACGAGAGAGATACCGACCAAGCCGACGACAACATAATAGCCGGATGTCTTTGTATAACAATACTTAGGGCCACCCTGAGGCGCGAAAGATTTACCTCCACACGGGCTCATTTCTCATAGGTAAGTACCTACAATTTACATTAATTACCTAGTTATTTTATATTCATTATGTATAAATAAAAAACAATCATGTCATAAAAACAGTCAAATGCATTTCTAGTTATGTAATCTACTAATATTTAGGGTACTTACTAAACTAACCTACCCATCTAACGCTAATACCTTAATTCAACAATTTTGCATCATAGCCACAATGCTTCTAATATTTTACTTTACTGTTGTTTAGAAAACCAATAAAGTTAATTAAGTATTTTGTTAATTATTGAAATGAAAGTAAAGTAACGAAACATTTCGTGAAACGGGTTGCTAAAGTAAAGAGGAGGGGAGTGTTTTTGTTACATTGACAATCATCGTGACAGACAAGATAAGGCTGAGGCGGCAAAGTTTTATTATTGTTTGATACTTAAATGAAAACTGAGTGAATTGCTTAAAAACTTACACACAATCAACTAGTAATAACAGTGAGATATGTACAATGTCGCGTCCTGACATAAATAAGGTGCAAAAAGTATACCTAGGTACCTACTTGTGAAAACTAATCGTGAACCTGTTTCAATCATTTTGAAGTGATTAGAAAGTGTTTATAACTTTATGTCGTTTTGTAGGTTGTCGTCAGTTCAATAATGTGAAACTTGGATAACATGTCCAGGTTCGCCGGAAAAAATCAAGACGCTAAAAACGGTGAAATTTGGATATTTTGAGAAGTCAGTGTTCACGAATCTCAACAGCCGGCCCGACGCATTGACGACTTCGCTTGTCAATTGCCAAACAGATTTATGTCCATCAGGTATAATAAAATTATTCACAATGTTACTCATTTCAAGATTCAGTTTTTAATGTATTCAATATAAATTATCCTTTCTTATAAAACAATCATTGTCTTTGAATAAAGTAACTTCAGATAAAAGTCATGCAAAAGGATACTTACCCCATTTTCATTTGGGCTACTTCAATGTAAAAATAATAGTTTTTATTACTTTTTTCATGCTACTGTGTATTCATACTATGTAGTTACATACCGCAACTTACCATCTAATAGGCTAGATTATTTGCATTATGATGATCCAGCGCAGTATGTCTTGTCTTGTTCTACATAAAAGGAGTACCTCATATAAGTGAAGTTTAGTGTGTTGATTAGTTCCATGATATGAAAAAATTTAGACATGTAATTTTTTTGCCTAGTTTTCTCAAACCGCTGCAATAAGTTTTGTACTTCAGAAGTGCAATATTTCATTTAAACATTGTGTGATTTGTATAACGTCAAGTGAACAAACATCATGGTCTATTTTTGCTGGAGAACATGATGATAATCATAAAAAAGGATAACACAGTTTATAACTTGGGAATATTAAAAAATCATTAGAAATAGGAGTTGTAAAAAATTTATATGTTTAGTTCAAGTTAAATGTGGTTAATCCTGTTATTTTTACCTGTTGCAGCTATAAAACAGGATGGCTATTGGTTAGATAATAAGTGGGATCGCTATTTAACAATTTGCTGTTGTATGTCTATAATTTAAATGTACTGTTCTGTTTCGGTGTTTTTGGTGTTCAATAAAGAGTATTTGTATGGTATAACCTGTGAATCAGATAATTACAAATAATATTAGGTATTGAGTTGATTTTGAAAACTGAAAATATGTAAAACTTAGAGACTTTTTTATGAAATAAACAATACATGCTAATAGTAGTTTTATTTATTGGTGACCTTTATGTTTGAAAGTTGATGCATAATAATATGTAGGTACTCCTACACTATTTAACTCTCTTCGCAAAATGAAAGTATTTGGAGCCTAAGATTCAGAGGCATAAGATAACGTAACAACAAGCTTTCTGAACTCTGTAACTTTTCTCCACACTCCATGGAATTCAGAAACCCAGCGCTGAATGTTTTAGTACAATGAAATAACGATATTTAGCTCTCACATATATATAAACTACTTTTATAAACACCAAGTCAACAAGGATCTGTGGTAATGGTATTGGTTGTTGGTATGTTTTGGCGTTTGTATTATATTATATGAATGTTAATATTATTAATGAATAATGCGGCTAACTTTGATCAGTGTTCTCAGATTTTAAGTATCTGCATAGGTACCTTAACTAATAACATCAAACTTGATTCTGATTTAAAATATGTTAACTTAAATTTATAAACATAAATCTCTATCCTCGTAAGGCATTATAAATTTAGGTTTACATATATTTAAAATTAGATAACTATGATCTGGATAGTCCCAACTGTGATGTAATAACTTCCACTACCTAACTTTAAAGAAGAGACTGGCACAAACATTACATAATTAAATTAAATGGGTGAATATTTGGCGTTTCAACCGCCGTCATTATTGTTTTCGCATATTATTCAATATAAACTCAATAACTTTCTTGTATTTTTAAATGGAACGGATACTACCCCCGGGTCCGCTGATTTTGACATCAAAAATTGCTGATAGTTATCATTATTTTCGTCAATGTATTAAAAAGAATAATGACGGCGGTTGGAACGCCCGAATATTCACCCAAATGTCACCTAAGTGCACTGGTAATTGGAAAGTGACAAGTGTCCTAATGGGATAAAGTATTTGTATGTAAATACAAAAATATTGCAGGGATTCCTTCCAGTGCTAACATAGACGAATATTATTATTGTGAACGGTGCTATTACCAACAAATGTTTGTGCAATTGGGTGGCATTTAGGTTTTATGTCACCCCATATATGTGTATAGGTGCAATGACAGACAGTTTAATTTGCTGAACAGTTAACACAAGTCGCCTGCAACTTGATTGTATGTATGTATGTATGTATGTATGTATGTATGTAAACACTTTATTGTACAAAAGAAAAACCATAACAATACAATTAATATAGAAATATGTACAAAGGCGAACTTATCCCTTTAAGGGATCTCTTCCAGCTAACCCTTGAGAGATTGAGAAGAGTGAACGGTTGTGCAACAAGTAAACAAGTGTACAAGAAGAAGAATATAACACATTTAGTATCCAATAAAACTTATATACCTAAATAGATTTAAAATAAAACTACATTCAAATACCTTAATAAATAGATATAGAAATAGGTATACATATTAATAGTTAAATATACATACATAAACTACATTTTACATACCTAGAGGATAATTGATATTTAGGAGATAGAGTCAAGAACTTCTTTAATTTGCCTTTTAGGGAGTCTACCGTTTGTGATTGCCTAATGCCAGTCGGTAGCCGATTCCATAATATTACAGAATGTACTGAGAAGGATTGGCGCTTGGTAGCCCCTCTACCTTCTCTAAAACAAACCAAATCAATGAGTGACAACTGAGAAAACAACTTGTGCTAACCACTGTTATAAAACATGAAAAAATAAAACAGGTAAACTGCATCTGAATTTTAATTGAAAAAGTATTATTCAATAATAAAGGAATTAAGTATTTGTATTTAACAGCCTATAATGTCCTACTGCTGGACAAAGGCCTCCATCCCTTCACCTTATATGATAATATACATAAACCGAAAACTAGTTTAAAAAATGCTTTTAAAATAACGACTTGCTTCTTGATTTTACCTTGAAAAAACGAATTTATGATGGTTCACGTATCTTACCTGTCATGTCTAAACGCAAAACATATATTTAAAAAAACCATGCATACTCAAAACGTTTCGTCGTTTCGTTCAAAAATGTCATCAGACGTACTTACCCTCACAATCTCAGGTAAGATCATCTCATGTAAGAGCTTCTCAAAATGAGTTTATTAATTAGCAACGATCCTAGCTCCAGGATTACTTATCGAGACCATCTCAATTGAGAAGGTCTCAGTTCACGGATTGAGATGAGTCTATAAATACGGGCCTTAGTCAATACATCTTCTTTTATTCCACATTTCTCTCTGACTTTGTTGTTTTTATTGATATAAATAATAAAATTGACATTTTGAAAGGTGAAAGACTTCAGACGAAACCACACACATTTAAATCGGCTCAGGTGTTTTAGAAGTTATGGTGGAATAAAGAATCGTACATACATGAACCCTGAAAACATTACACTCCTTTTTTTAGGCAGTTTCTAGGCGTTTTGTAGACAGGCAGATGACCACCAAAATTAGTAAATTACCACCAAAATACAGTGCTACCATTTTCTTAAATACCAACTGCAGTTCTCCAATCTTCGTTTTTCTATGAGACACGAGTATATATGCGATGCAAGACCAAGCGTGATAGCGATAGCGAGCCGAACGCTACGAGTACCTATAATGACGCTGGGAATACCTACTGTTAGGTCTGTCAGTTGCCTTGCGCCGCACAAGTAAAGCAGTTTTTTATATTTACATTATGACATCGAGTCAAGTGTCATTAAAACATTTTTTTTTATGGCTTAGAGAAGACAAACGAGCACACAGGCCACCTGATGGTAAGTGGAATCTGTGACCCATTCGCATTCACAAGACTACAATGCAATCCTAAGACTGCAAATGCGTTGACAACCCTGAGGACTAAGATGGAATGCCTCTATGCTGGTCATACCTGGCTGTCTTATCCCCAAACCGGAACACAACAATGCGAACACTGCTGTTTGGCGCAAGGTTAATGGATAAGATGGTGGTAGCGATCCGGACGGACCCGCACAAGGTTCTACCACCTGCGAATCTACTTACTTACATTATGTTCTTATCAATTTTGAAAATTGGGGGAATGTTTAGAAAATATTGAACTCGAAGTGTTGTTTTCGCTAGAATAGGGTATTTTAACATCATATAATAAACATTATAAAAACACTAAGAAAATATCAATCTTTAATTTATGTTTGCTATTTTAAGATTTTTTTATTCATAAAATCCAACAATAAGGACGTTGTTTGACTGTGACGTCATAAGATAGTAATCCCTATAAATTCCATAGTAACGGAGCGTTTTTGACTTTCATAAAAAGAAGCTGATTTGACTTTTGTCAAATACCGTATTAGGTATCAGACACGTAGGTACCGAATGCTCTGTTTATAAGAAAAGAATACTACGAGGAACCTTAAAATAAAGACATTCCTAGGAAATTAAAGTCAAAACGAATGAAAGGTAAGTGTGTAGGTACAGACATAGTAAATAATCCTTTCCCATCGTTTTTTGTCCGATAAGTTCGTATCTATCTTGCTTTCTCAATTAGCTTCAGTACCCATCAATAAACCAACTGAGAAAGCAAGATAAATACGAAGATATCCGACCAAAAACGATGGGAAAGGATTATTAAATTCTCTACATCTGTATCTTGTTTAATGGCTTGTATCATTTGTATTGCCACTATGATTTTGCCAATTCAGGTACAAGGAAGGCACACGTTTACGGACAATGTGAGGATTTAAAAAAACATGTTTAAATGCCATACAAAAAAACATACTTAACAACTTAGTTCTATTTTTATTATGAACGAGCGACCCGCCCTCGCTTTGCTTCGGTTTATGTGTGTTTTCTGTAACACCCATACATAAAGCAGAATTTATTATACATAGAATCACTCTATCTATTAAAAAAACTCATCAGAATCCGTTGCATAGTTTTAAAGATCTAAGCATACATAGGGACAGTCCGAAAGCCAGAAGCAACTCTGTTTTATACTATGTAGTGAAGAATTAACTAAAGGTTTTACAGTTTCAAAATCGAAATGGATTAAGTCGTTAAGTAAGCATGGCAACACAGGGCACGAAAAGAAAACCTGATCCAAAGGAAACGTAAAAGGATGCCAACAATGACGTTGATAATGACGAGAAGCATCAATTATATCGTTTTGTAGCGATAAGCAAAAGATCATATCTCACAATATTCACTGATCAAACAAACATGTTTACGTAACACCTGGCCATAATGTGAGTTTTATCGCACGCTGCGCGCACGGTAAAACTCGCATTGTGGCCAGGTGAAGACGTAAAATTGTGTACTCATCACGGGCAGTAAAAAAGAAAGCTCTCTATCGCATATTTACAACCCTCGCCTACGGCTCGGGTCTCAAATACCTGCGATTTCGGGCTTTCTTTTACAGTCCTTGTTTAGTAATGTACTATTGTTGCACCTGGGCAGATAATGTCACATAGGTTCGGACTATCAGGAATATGACGTGGGGCATGATTAAAAAAAATTAGTACTTAACCATTTTGATCTTTAATTGCGCAACATAATTATAAGAGCTGATAGTCAGTTATCGTACATTTTTATAAAGATTTATTAGGTACTCGTATATCATATAAATTTTGACGAGATTGGTACTGGGTAATCAATAAAAATGGCGGCCTTAATAAAAGCTTAAGACGTAATAGTAATTGTTAACCAAAGGATGAAAGGCACCTATTTCATATGAGTATTTTTTCCGAACGTGAAATAAATGGTGACCCGAGTTAAACACTCTACTTTTGCATGTTAACTGTGAGTAAACGAGATAATAATAGTAGATTGTTCAACAAGGGATTCAAAGAAGCCATAATGACACGAGATGTTTAGCCACGCGAGCTGAGCGAGGGTCATTATGATTATTTAGTCTCGCGTTAAACACTCTACTTTTGCATGTTAACTATGAATAAACGAGATAATAATAGTAGATTGTTCAACAAGGGATTAAAAGAAGCCATCATGACACGAGATGTTTAGCCACGCGAGCTGAGCGAGGGTCATTATAGTGGTTTAGTCTCGCGTTAAACACTCTACTTTTGCATGTTAACTGTGAGTAAACGAGATAATAATAGTAGATTGTTCAACAAGGGAATAAACCAAGCCATAATGACACGAGATATTTAGCCACGCGAGCTGAGCAAGGGTGGCTATAGTTCGAGTGTCATTGTGGTTTTTTAGTCTCGCGTTTAACACTCTACTTTTCACTTTGAATCCGAGGAAAAAACGACGTTCTATATAAAATGACAATATTTATTTTAACAAAGTTTCTTACAAAATTGTTCCGTGGTTATTTCTTTTTGTATAGTGACGCTTTGAATGCTTGCAAATTTAGCCAACAGATTCAAACTTGAAAAAGTAATTGGACCATGCATAATATAATTAATACATCCTTAATATAATGAAATAGATTCATATTCGTAATCATTCATCGTGTTTCACGAAATTAAATCGTTTTTTTTTAAATTTAGCAGTTGTAATTTTGAGGTTATTTCCACGCTCAGAAAATGGTCCATACACAATCACTGAAAATGGCGATAATCCTCCATTCAAAAACACTGTGATTGGTTGTCCAAGGTAAATAAAAAAAAGTACTTTAATCCCTAGAATTTTATTAATAAGAAGCTTTAGTCCCGATGTGCAGAGACTAAAGTAACATTTTAAGAGCATGAGAAGTGAAAGAACTATTACATGCCTCAACACTAACCCTGCAAGGGCATTTTAATTTAATTTAATTTACTACCTAAACTCTTTTCTTACTATTAAACAGTATTATTTATATCATATTTCCCTGTGTGGTTGCCGGGTTAGAATAGTGCCACTCCATGTCTCCCCGTGGAAGTCGTAAGAGGCGACTATGGGAATAAAGGCTTGCAGTATTGTTAGGCTATGGGTTTGCAACCTGTCACTAGTATAAGGAAAGAAAGAAAGAAAGAAATAAGGAAAGAAAATAAATTTATTCAGAGTGAACGCACACAGAGCGAAAGTAACAATGTTTTAAAGATAAAGAGACATTTATTCGCAACAATACAAAACAACATTAGGTACATAGATACAAAAAATAAGACACAGAGAAACAGTTGCGAAACGGTGCCAACTCAGCATTCGCTAGCCGTAAAGCCAGCAAGCACTACAGCACAATTATATTTAAAAAAAAAAAGTTCGTCGAAAACTTGACAGTTATACAAAACAGAGCACACACTTGTGTGCACCGGAGCCCACCAATGTGTGCGGATGAATAGGTTCTGGCTCAGCATGTATACTGTATATGTATACTGGTAAACATCTTAGCCTGATTGTGCAAAATGTGGTTACAGAACTATCAACAAGATTTTAGAGTTGTTGGTAATTCTACTGCCTACCCCTCTCTGGGAATGAAGGCGTGAGTTTATGTATGTAAGTATGTACGTTATGTATACATATTTCGAGTGCAGAGTTACACACTCTACTTTTCGTGTTGACTACGACAAAACTAGTAAGTTATAAAACTTATAACAGTAAAACTCCCTAGTTTAGTTTAGTTTTTAGTTTTAAGAGTGGCTAAGTATATAAGATTTTAACATGGCTCACAGAGACGCTATAGGAATAAGTTTCTGCTACTGCGCAGGTCCATTGTCATAGTTATTTTTTCAAATTACTTTTCTTCCCGAGTGTTGTCATGCATTGCATCACTTTTAACCCGCTTCTAAGTTGAATAATTGCCTACTTTCAGCGTACCTACAAGAAAAACAATTGTTTTTTTTACTGGTGTGCGATTAGGGCTAAAAGGTTATTTTGCGTCCTTAGCCTCATCAAAATATGCAAATACCTAATTAAGCCTGTCTAGATAATTATTGAAATCAATAAACCATTAAATGATTTGAAATTGAATTCATAAATTAGCCCTGCGTGCTGTGAATTTAGGACGAGATCGCTAACATTGTCTGCATATTATGAAGTTTGACTAGTTTTTAGGGTTCCGTACCCGTATTACTAACCCTCCGCTGTCCATCTGTCTGTCAGCATACATTTTCAGTGTGTATTTCTATTACCACTACAACATCAAATAATACACGCCCCAAACCCATACAAGTAGATTGTTCTTTTGGGGTTTTTGTTTGACTGTATTTAGGCAGCCATATTTGGACGCTGGCTCAAAAACCTTTTATTGGAAAATCCATTAAGGTAACGGCGCCTATTACCGGGGGTATCAAAATCGGCGTCCATCACCGCGGTATTTTTAAATACGCTTTTTATAAACAAACCGATCGATTTTCTAAAAAACAAATTTTACACGGACGAAGCTTATTTAGTTGACTTACGGACCTGATGGCGCTAGTGTGTGTAAGTAAAACAAAGTGCTTGCAATTCGTCAGTTTCCGCGACGGCAGCGCAGAAAGAGGTCGTGCCATACTAACGCGTGACGACACACGTAAGTGAACTCGAATCTTATTTAGTGTTTTACGTAATATTTATGACAATTGAACTAATGTTATGGTATTTAAATGGTTGTTTATTGTTTTCTGCACGACTTACGAGTGTTTTTTATAATTTTTTTGGCCTGGAAATATGTTTAAAATGGAAAATAAAATACAGCGGTAATAGACGCCATTTTTTGCTGTGGATACTAATACCGTGGTATACCCCGGTAATAGATTTTTTTGATTTGGGTATTTATACTTTATTTATGGTAAATGCGATCGGTTATACATACTCTCTTACGGTTATTGCAATCTTGATCTATTCACGCTTTCAAAGAACTATTTCCGTGGTATGGAAAGTATTCAACAAACCCTTATTTTTTAACGAAAACTTCAGTACTGAATCTGTAGTTTGTATGGGAACCTTAAATTGTCAAGTGGTTTAAATATTGAGATAAAATCGTATATTTACATACCAGTTATGTAATTTTGGTTTTATACCAAGGTTGTATTATACACTTTTGATTTGTAATGAAAATAAAACTGTATCCGTTTGTTTTTATGGGTCGGAATTAGAGTTTTCAAACACTCCATATTGAGTCTATTACCGATAGTATGATCAGATAACCCTCGGTAATAGAATGTATGGGAGTCTATTACCGACCCATTCAATATTTCTTTGGGTCGGTAATAGGTTCCTAAAGAAGTGTCTATTACCGAGTGACATTTTAGTCTTCTATTAAATTTATCACATTTAGGGTACCGTAAGTACAGATTTCTTTGATAAAGTTGAGAATTTTACTCATCAGTAAGAAATTTCCGTGTTTACTGCATATGTAGTGATCATAAATCATTTCCTTTTCATACTTAGGTATATTATATTTATTCATGTATTTAATTATAAATTATACTAGTTTATATTCGTTTATTACCCTTATAGTCGTGGCCTATAAATATAACTTTTCAATTTTGACAACCAATCAAAAAGATCTGAATATTTAAACTATCGTTAACTAATAAACAAAGGTTTAAAATGTATGTACAATTTATCAATGTTAAAAATGAATCTTTCATTTTATAAGGATTTGAGAAAAAAATGTTTTGCCGTTCATACAAAGTCGTAAAATTTTGTATGGACGCGTCTGCACTAAGATTTTAAATCCCTAAAAAATAAAAGGTCCAAGTATCTATATACAATTGTAACAACTTTTAAAAACGAAATACAAATCCTAAGTGCAATCATATATTATAATATTTACCGTTTTATTTAGTCTTCCTTAAAAATGTGATGTACAAAATAATATACGGAACCAAGCCATTATTTATTTTTTAACCCACGGTATTAAGTTCCAAATCGTGAGTCTGGCGCCTATTACCGATGGTAGAAAATTGCTGCTTTTTATACCCTCGGTAATGGAAGCTGAATTCGCGGTAATAGAATCACAACCTGTGTATTACCACGGTAATAGAATACTTGGGTATTTTGGTTTGAATAATTATTTTACAATATATAATAAAGTTTGTGAAGGAGACTATCTGGCCCAAGTAGGTATACTCATCGACATATTGCATAACCTGCCCATCAACCATGACCCTACGTTTTTTGCAGTTGGTCATCAACTGAGTTTTGGATCTGTTCATTGTCAGTCCAACCTCAAAGCTTGCAGTGCTGAGTTCTTGCAGCATACCCTCAAGTTCACTTGCCGAAGATGAGAAGAGCACGATGTCGTCCGCGAAACGAAGGTTTGTCAGCTTTTTGTCGCCGACATCAATGCCCTTAGAATTCCAGGAGACCGCCAGTTGTTTAAAGATTTCCTCAAGGCAGCTTGTGAACAGTTTAGGGGATAACGGGTCACCCTGCTTCACGCCTTTTTCTATTTTGAAAGTGGAGCCCGGAAATTGAAGTTTTATGCTGGCCGTACTTTTATTGTAGATAATTCCAACGAGTTCAACATACGTCTGGTCTATTTGTTGACTACGCAGTGCAGATAATATTGCACGATGTGTGACGCTGTCAAATGCTTTATTATAGTCAACAAATGCCAAATAAAGTGGTTTGTTGAACTCGTTGGACTTCTCTAGGACCTGGTTGAGGGAGTGCAGGTGGTCAACTGTGGAAAAGGACGGGCGGAAACCAGCTTGCTCGGGCGGTTGGTGTTGGTCCAGTTGAGGGGCAATTCGATTCTGAATGACCATTATGAACAATTTGTAAATATGAGACACAAGACTTATCGGTCGGTAATTATTCACATCGGCTTGAAAATGCCTGGAGGAGCTACTGGTCCATGAAGGAACTGATGAAGGGCAGCCTTCCTATTACTTTAAAAAGAAAACTCGTCGACATGTGTATCCTGCCAATCCTAACATACGGTGCCCAAACGTGGTCATTAACTGAGACTCAAAAGTCCAAACTCAAGGTTTGCCAAAGAGCAATGGAGCGAAGCATACTGGGTGTCCGAAGATCCGATAGGGTGAGGAACACAGAGCTGCGCTCCGGAACTGGTATTGCTGATGTTGGGGTAAAGACCGCAAAGTTGAAGTGGGACTGGGCTGGCCATATCTGCCGCATGCACGATGAGAGATGGGCCAAAAACACCACCCATTGGCTTCCACGCGATGGTTATCGTAGCAGAGGTAGACCCAGAAGGAGATGGCGAGATGACCTTGAGTCGTTCGCGCGGGATTGGCAGGAGTGCGCTCTGGATAGAAACGAATGGCGAAAACGAGGGGAGGCCTTTGCCCAGCAGTGGGACACAAAAACAGGCTAAGAAAAAAAAAAAAAAAAAAAAAAAAAAAAAAAAAAGTAAAATGAGTCCAAAAAGTTACGACGCTAAAAGTTCAATAAACACTCTTAAAAAAAAAATTTTTTTTGGTCGCTTAGGAGGTTTGATAACCTTAATTTTTTGGACTGTTTTGAAAACTTCCTTAAGTACCACGGTAATAGGCGCCGTTACCTTATACTCAGTTAAAGAGTTTATGGACCTTGATTTATAATTTGTGTGGATTTAATTGTTTATTATTATTTGTACTTAATGTTTTGACTTATTTTGAGACGATCCTTAACGGTGATAACTTCTTAGTTCTGTATTGTTATTGTTATTGTTATCCCGACTTCTAATTTCTGTTTTGATTACTATTTAATTTAATTTATGTATATTGTTGACGATTCCAATGTTATTCCTTGTACTTTTGACATAACATGCAATGTATACTGTGACTTTGGAAATAAATATCATTCATTCATTCATTCATATAAAATTTTCAAAAAAATATTTGTTGCTTTTGCCGCTTTAACAACAAATAATAATGTCTACTAATGTGTGTGTTGAGTCGACGTTCATTGGCACCAACGGTCTTTTAGCGAAGTCTGGACTCTCGACCAACACCTCAGGAGACTTTCGTTAGATGGCTGGATCAACGGCCTGGTACAGAAGGTAGTAAGTACTCTTCGATATGGCACGCATTGTGAGGTTTCTCTCTCTGCGGCCCTAACCACCAGTAGCTTTGAGGCCTGGCCCTCTGCCATAATAAAATTTATTGTTTACCCGTGTACGCGTGGGGTGTCCGGGTTAGAAACCCGTGTGGTTGCCTGGTTAGAATAGTGCCACTCCGTGTCTTCCCGTGGATGTCGTAAGAGACGGCTAAGGGAATAAAGGCGTATAGTACTGTTAGGCGATGGGCTTGCAACCTGACACTAAAAGTACACTGGTAAACATCTTAGCCTAATAGGCATCGGCAAGGAAAAAGATTTTAGGTGGCAAATAGCAATCACTACATATTATAAAACAAAGTCGCTTCCCGCTGTATGTATGCTTAGATCTTTAAAACTACGCAACGGATTTTGATGCGGTTTTTTTTAATACATAGGATAATTCAAGAGGAAGGTTTTCATGTATAATAAACTTTGTTTTACGTACGGGTATTACAGAAAACTCACATAAACCGAAGCGAAGCGAGGGCGGGTCGCTAGTATACTATAACATAATGGCAATAAAGTAGAAATTTCGCCTCAAGCATACCGAAGCGGTATTTTTGTTATTACGACCACATATCACGGAAATTTCTACTTTATTGCCATTATGTTATAGTATATTGCTATTTGCCACCTAAAATCTTTTTCCTTGCCGATGCCGATAATGGGCGCCGGGCCTAAGTGTGCAAAATGTGGTTACAAAATTATCAACAAGTTTTTAGAGTTGTTGGTAATTCTGTAGCTCTGCCTACCCCACTCTGGGAATAAAGGCGTGAGTTTATGTGTGTATGTTTTTATTGTTAGAAAACTAATTTACAGAAAGTTAAATTAATGTCTTAATAATAATAAATTGAAATATTGGTACGGATCCCTTTTTGTGCGAGTCTGACTCGCACGGCCGGTTTTGTTTCTACGCCAACGATTCATTTTAAAATGTTGAAGATTATAGGATATTATATAGGAACATAAGGCAGAGGGGTGCCGCCTATTTAGCATATTAGTATCGATTGTCTAAACTTTAAACTCTTTTGTTTAAATAAATGTAACTTATCTACCTAATTAGTAGGTAAATCTAATCAGTAATTCCTAAAACAAATACCCCTATCCATTACACGGAAAACTTCAAAACTGGCGTTCTCGTTTAACGATTAAATATAATCAATTAAATGTATAGTATGTGTTGTTGTTTTGCGGGTGGTAGGACCTTGTGCAGGGTCCGTCCGGATTGTTACCACCATCTTATCCATTAACCTACCGCCAAACAGCAGTGTTCGCACTTTTCACATTTTTTCGATTCGGCCCTTTTCCAGTATTTCTCCGATTTGACTCGAAAAAGTACGCCTAGGGCCTGATCTTAGTCACTACATCTTCTTTTATTCCACATTTCTCTCTGACTTTTTCATTCCTTACTCTATCAATCAGTTTCACACCACACATACTAGGTACGCAAAGAGCGCATTTCAACTGCATTTACACGACTTTTATGCTTGTCCTGCCACACCCAACATTCATTTTTATTTTAGTAATTCGAGGTAAAATTATTCCCATCACTATTTCATCCTCTATCAAAAGTCAATTACAGTCAGGTATACCTGGGGCCTATTGCATAATAAAGTACGAGCCCATAATTATTAGTGAAAATGCATACAAAATCACTAATACTATTAGCTTGTACTTTATTATGCAATCCGCCCCTGTTATTTTCATTGGCAGTCTGAATAGCATCAGACTTTAGAAATACTCGTAGGGTCCCGTTGGCACATTCCGGCTACGGAACCCTAGAAAGTAGCATCGAGTTCTTAAACATCACAGAGAACTGAATCACCGCGCGCCTGCGCGGTTCTGTGTCTCTGCGTTAGATATACTTAATATAAACTAAACAAAAGAAAAATAAAAGACATTTGTTCAGTAAGTACTACCAGACCATTGGAACCTTGACCCACCATAGAACTGTGTCACAGAGACGTTATGATTCAAGTCATAAGAAGTGTCAAACAAATTGTTTTATAATGTCACTGTGACACCGTTCTATGGTGGGTCATGGTTCCATTGGGCTGATAGTACATAGGCCGCCCGGGGCACTTTTACACGTCAAGAATCTACCAGCGCTTCCCAAGAGGAGGCCACTGTTGAGAAGAAACGCCGCGAAAATTTCAGCAGTCAGTAATTTTTTAACCTTATTTCAAACTACAATTATACTTATTATCTAACATTATATAAAGCGATATTATGCGTAGTTCAACAGGAAAACATGTCAAAAATATTACGAGAAAAAGGAAAATGAACAAAACAATTCAATTCTGGTTTTCTATGAGAAACACAGATTATACACCAAGGGGATAAACCACTGTTTTATGTCACAAATGAGGAACTCCACATTTAACTCCCGAGCGTAGCGAGGAGCTTCGCTCAGAAATTAAAACGGAGGCCTGAGTGCAACGAGGGATTCAAGCTCGCCCAATACGAAAACAGCTTTATCCTAAAGGAGAATACTCTACTTTTCTTTGTTTTGCATAATTATAATATGGCTTGTATTGGCCAGTTCAATTTTCAACCAAGTTCTTTTAGCTGTATGTTTCTATGGAACAGTTTCTGACGGTATAGTATATCGCTGAGGCGTAGTATCAAAGATAATAATATATGAATCACTTCTTAAAATAGTATGTATTTTACGATTTCTAATAAATAGATTACAGGAATTAGACATATATTTATAGCTGAGTAGCTTTGTTTTTTTTTGTATTTAAATTTTCTTCTCGTTTTGTGTTAATTTAATTACTTATGTGTGTAACCTTCCGTGGTTTCACCTGATGGTTCCAACGGAAGACCAGCGCTGACTTTAATGCCAGCATCACGCTGAGTTGGGACCATTTCGTGGCTACTTTCTTCTTGTATTTGTTAATCTGTTATTTGTTATGCATGTCACGAATAAATGATTTTCTTTCTTTTTTTCTTTCTTTTAATAAATACAATAATAAATAAAGTTAGGTAATTAAGTTCCAAGCCATCATCACATCACACATCTCTGGTTCTTTCGGAAAATCTCTGGAGAGCACGGGTTGGAATCTACCTCAATCACTCTTTTACGTTACTGATTTGTGGGAATCATGACCTGAAGTTCATAAGGTATCCTATACAGTTCAGGTAATTGAATGATGTTACAAAGCGTGAATAGTTTACTCGTTAACTTTGCTTTATCTGTGGGTCATTTTTACATTCATTCAATAATTTCAAATGAAAGATTCGAAGTGACTTTGCGTTTGACGGTGTATGCCAAAAAATTGGTTTTGTGTTATAAAGATCTATCTAAAATAAATACTTATGTAATAATTTTCTCTTTTAAATCTTTTCCAGTTTCCATTTTCATTTCCACCAAGTTTAACGTTCACTCCATCCACCAATTTGAAATTGTGTTCGCAAAATCTTGCCGTACAATAAGATGTATTATTCCCGTCTGCAACTCGACATATAATATATAATATAATATAATATCCTATAATCTGTGCTGGAGAGTGAGCGACCGACATCGGAATAGAACGTGCCTAATCAATTTGAATTTTGAAAGACTTACATCGAAATGTAAGAGTGGCCAGTAACGCGAACAAAGGAGGTTGCAACAACCTCGTTACAAGTTTTTCATAGGAATTCAAATATATAATAACTTACTTTAGGTGATATTTTCGCAATTACTATTTGACCGAGTAAGTAACTGGCTAATCTAGTTAAGTACTTACCTACTCGTAATAATAATTAATGAACTATAAGTAGATTATCATATATACCTATCTAACAGCCATTTTAAGCGCAATTAATATTATATCTAGTCTAATTCGTTAATAACCTACAATCGAATCTTATCAGGTATAATCCCAGAAACCTAGTTAGTCATCGACGAATAGTTCGACGAAACGTAGACTTTGCCGAAAACTAATAATATAACATGCAAAGGCAATGTTAAAATTATCTTTGTGAATCAGATAAAGTGTCATTATTTTATACGAATTAATTAGATATAGAGATTATAAAAGTGGCGGACTTACTGAGTCATCGCACAGCGAAACTGTCAAAATAAGACACTGATTTAAAATAAAAAATCACGGCCAAGTGGGATCCGGAATCGCACATCAAAGGTTCCGTACCATTAAAAAAAAACAGTAAATAGGCCACATGAGTTCTCTTTTACACGTCGGTAATATAGGGTGAGTCTACCAGCGCTTCGGACAAGACCATCATTGCGGAGAAGAAGCGCCGCAAGAAACTCCAGCAGAAGGTCATTTTATCAATCATAAGAACATAATAGTACTTAAAACTAAGTTACATTAAGTAAAGCAAGCTACATTAGGTAATAAAGTGATAAATAATAAATTCTTAAAACTACCAAAAATAAAATCATAACAAATGTAAGGTCAATAAACCTTAAAAAAAATTGAAAATAACACGACGAGGTCTTTACGTCAAAAGCCATAACTAGAATAATTTATTTAACAACAAGTCCTTGCAAACGTGAACAGACCGGACCCCACAAACAGCACCCGTTCACAAGTATGACGCGTATTCATTCATTCATTCATATTCTTGTATGAGGGCTTTAATTTATTTTTAGTTACTCAGACTTCATTGTCCGTCTGTCTGTCTGTCTGTCTGTCACCAGGTTGTATCTCATCAACCCTCATAGCTAGACAATTGAATTTTTACAGATGATGTATTTCTGTTGCGGCTATTACAACAAATACTAGGTATAAACTAAGTATTTAAGACTGCACCGAGCGTACGCCGGATGTACAGTGGCGCCCCCATTACTATTATTGTGTTTTCTAATAAACTAAAGTATTTTCTTGGAATTCGTCGGTAGTTTTTTGTACTACAATTGAAAATACAACTTATAGGGTATATCACATAGTTTAATAAAAATTCACCTTCGAGTTATCAACTTAACGGAAAAAAGTGGCCACCTTTTCCCGTTAAGCTGACTACTCAAAGGGGAATTGTTAGTAAAGTTTGTTAAGTATCCCATAAATTGTGTTTTTACTTGCGCTACAAAAACGTATCGATTGATTGCAGGTAAATTGTTTAGTTAATTAGAAAACACAATAATAGGAATGAGGGCGCCACTGGACGCTCGACGTTTGCTTGGTGCAGTCTTAACTGGGGCTCCCATACAACAAACGTGATTTCTTTGCCGTTTTTTACTAATGTTGTGTACTATCAAACCATTGGAACCTTGACCCACCATAGAACTGTGTCACAGAGACGTTATGATTCAAGTCATAAGAAGTGTCAAACAAATTGTTTTATAATGTCACTGTGACACCGTTCCATGGTGGGTCAGGGTTCCATTGGGCTGATAGTACCTAGATAATCGTACGGAACCCTTTCGTGCGCGAGTTCGACACGCACTTGGACGGTTTTTTATTATTATTTGTTGTTATACGTAGTGGCAATAGTAATTCTCACTTTTTTTTTCCCCGACGCAAAAAAGAGGGGTGTGTGGTGTGTGTAAGTTTGACGTATAACAGTGATGTGTGTGTGTGTGTGTGTGTGAGTCTGTGGCATCGTAGCTCTTCAACGGATGAACCGATTTGTATGCGGTTTTCATTTGAAAGCCGGTGTCTTGGCGGTGGTTCTTAGACATGTTTTATCACAAACGGTTTAACCGTTTTTGAGATATAGAGGTTTTAGGGGCTTAAAAGCTTCTGATTTAACGGCTCGTATCGTATCTCTTAACCTTAACCAATTTTCATGAAATCTTGATAAGAACCCCGGCTTTCAAATAAAGAAACCGCATCCAAATCGGTTCATCTGTTTGGGAGCTACGATGCCAAAAACCGACACTTAAATAGATACATAGACATAGAGATATATGTTATAAACTAACACCCCTCTTTTTATTTATTAGTTATTAACCCCCTAATTATTCATTTCATGCTAAAGGCGAAAGAGACGTTGCTAGCTATAGTCATATTGTTAAACTGGAAAAGTTTAAAAGCGAGAAATAAGAAATAAAATAGGGACCGCGAAGTAAACGAAATACGAGTAATATAAAATAAAATAACCCAGCTACTTAGCGGGCCCCCGACGTGTAGACGCTTGAATGAAAATATGAATACCTACTTATAATTAAACTTATAGGGCCAATACTTGTTATTTTTTATTTTTTGGAGGTTTTTTTACAGACTGTTTGGAGTGGCGGTTTTTTTTTTTTAAATATATATGTTCTACTTGTATTACAGTTCATGACATGACACACAGCCCGCTGACAAACAGACGGACGTCGAGTCCTTACTAATAGGGTCACGTTAGCACCATAAAATCATTATAAACTAAGGGGGCCAATATTTAAAAAATTACCTAGTCCCATACTAGCTCTATGGTAGAACTATTACGGGTATAGCAAAGAGAATATAATCACTACGTTTAAAAGTCAGGGGTGTCTTACATTGACTTAAAATTAATTAATATTCTGCGCCAGGCTGGGTATTAGAACAATAATTATTTATATTAGCTTGAGTTTCTTCTCATAATAAGACAGCAGAATTGTACATTCTAGCGCCATCTTTTAAGGAAGTAAGTATACTATAATTACGACTGATCGTATGCAAAAAAGTTCACCAATCAAAAACTAAAAAATGTTTAAATATTAAATAAAATCAATTAAATATTTTTCGCACTGAGATAATTTCAAGTTAGTTCTATTATAGCCTACCCTGTGAGATAATTTATTTTCAAAACTTAATTTTTGACGCTTGAAAAATACGTAATTTAGGTACCTACATAGCAACATTAAACTTAGTTGTCAATGTCATCCCATATTGATGGGGACACAAAATTCTTACTAATCCGATATTTTCATGAAAATGTTTTGCAAAACAAAATAAACAATGTCGTTGGACGAACACGAATTCTTCAAGCAGACCGTGCAGCATTTGGCTAGATGTTTGTCGAACATAAACCCGACACCATGGGAAAAAGTGAGTAGAGATAAGACTTAATGTAATAAAGATTTCGAAATCATATTTTAGCCAGACCTTTAGACTTACACTGTCCATTTACGCATGATTCTAAGAAGCTTTTAAACGTTGAACGTCCTGTAAAATTACTTGATTTTTTTTTTGAGCTGGATAAAAGCTATGCGTACCTATACTTATTGATTGCCTAGATGAGTTTGTTATGATATCATTATTTTGTTTCTTACATGGTCATACTCTGAACGATGCAATTGTAGTATTACTTGAACTAATATCTATAGGGATGTACATACTTTTTTATTAGATAGCCCAGAATTATGTGTTATTCATCTCAAATTATTTATTTTAAAGTTACAAAATAAACTACTACAGCTACTTTAACAGATATTTTATATTTATGAAAAAACACTTGTGTTCCAAGGTAAAGACTACTTTCCTATCAAAATATTCGATCAGATAAAAGGTTGAGAAAGTAAAGGGACAATATGCTCCTACTAGTAAAGCCATTTGTAGGCCATAGTTACCTGCGGGCTGTAGTTTTCCCACACTATGACACTGATGTAGAATTTATTCTCAGGGTAATGATACAGTGGCCAGCAATAATACATTCAACATTAATTCAATTATTTATTTATTTGTAAAAATGTAGTTACATGCATGGTCTTACTTATATAATTATTTAATTTAGTAAATGATTAATTTGAGGGGATAATTTCACACAAATTTACCTAGTCCCAAACTAAAGTAGAGTCCCGAATTACGCAAACTGACTTGACAGTTCATTGTACACTAATGTTGTCACAGTTTGGCTAGTGCTGTTAATATCGATAGCTAACCGATTTGGAATTGTCATCGACAATATATAGCGTTTGTCTCTATTGCTCTTTCATATTTGCCAGAAAGAAAGGGATGAATGCCATTTGTACGGTACATGAAATGTACTATACTAGCCCGACAAAAGCCACCTAAAAAGATCACAATGGCCTGTTGTAATAACAGCATTATTTTTATATTTTGTTCCTAATTTGAGGAGTTAAGCATCATAAATATCCGCTTTAAGCTGTACATCCTTCAGATCAGCTATACTCAACCCGCGGCCCGCGGGCCGCATGCGGCCCTCCAGGCCTTTGTTATTGGCCCATCTGAAGTTACAAATTTATTGTAGACCATTTAAAATTTCGCGCCCATGAGAGAATAGATGTTTTGTATTATTGTTGTTTTATATCCAGAATAGGTTAGGTTAGGTTACACTTGTGACTACATAAAAAATGAATCAACTGCGACGGGAAACCACTTTTTGGGAAATGAAAATTTGGGTAAATGAAACATTTGCCCAAAAATATTTTGGCGAAACAAAGGTAACCCCTTTGTAATAACTTTTTTTTTCAATAATAAAGTAACTACATCTTTAACTTGAAATTACGTTTAATTAAGACCTAAATATTTTTTACTTGCGGCCCTCGACACCATTACTGAATGTGTTTGTGGCCCTTGTAAAAAAAAGGTTGAGTATGGCTGCTTCAGATCATAGTATATCATAAAAATTGCTATTTCGCAAGTATGTTTCAGTGTGAAAGTTTCAACGACAATTACTTGATAAAATATAAATAGAATGAGATTTATCGAAGGCACAAAGTTATATCGACATATTTGTGTCCACACAAACCTATCACTATAAATTTTTTCCTATGTCTGGCAACATTTTCGGCTGTCAAGTTAGTTCGCCTAATTCCGGACTCGACTTTAAGCCTTAGACTTGTACTATGTATAACTAAAATTAATTGCTTTTAAATAAATAAGAACTGACAAAATGAACAACGGAAAAATGAAAGTTCTTAATAAAACATTCTTGTTAAAGAGATTATTCAACATTGTAAAAATATCTGACGCTTGCCCATAGTAACAAAGATTTACTATTTCTAGAGACTAAACTATAGAGTTTTCTAGTATTCTGGGGTTATACCCTACCCTAACCCTATATTCAAACTACTGACAGATAAGGCCTACTTCGGATTAAAATTTGACATTTGCTCATACAAAATGTGTCAAGTTTTAACTTGACATAAGTCTATCTGTCCGTGGTTTGAATATTCGATACCTTAGTGCACAATCATACTAAATGTTTTTATTTTGCCAGTCAAGTAACAAACTTATTATTTGTGCACAAACATACTATTTACAATAACTTTTCAAATGTAATTAGTACAAGTGTGAACTAAGGTATTGTATGGTTTTGCCATAAGTGTGTATCGTTCTTATATGAGTTACAACCTTTAACATTTTAGGAATTAATTGCTAATGGCATTCCTGTGAGTTTATGCAAAAGTACTTTATGTGAGATGCAATAATCCTATGCATATAATAAGTAGTCACCATAATTCTATAATTTTAGACATCCTAATATTGATTCTGTTAAGTCAACTGTAACTAGATAATGTTAAAAATAACCAACCAACTGCAAATAACAATCAATCAGCTTTGCGCCACCTTAAATTTTGGGTAGTTTTATAGCATTTATATTTTTATTAGGTACCTTTACAGTAAATGAAATGACTATGTCCTGTTATTTTTATTTTTAAGCTTTCTCTTTTAATGGTTATCATGTAGAGTACCATGTCCTTCAATTTTAATTAACAATGGCAATTTGTCTCCTGGGTAACTTGTAATTTTGGCAATTTATTAAAAAAAAAACACCAAATTTTGGTGCAGTGACTCAAAATATACTTAATAAAGTTTCTTAAAGTTACATCGAAAATTTTAGTCATCAATTTATCGAAATTATTACAATGATTTTTATTCCTTTGCAGGTAAACACACTATTCATGCTGTGCCCACAAGCGAGCTCGTCGCTCATGGTCACATCTCGCAGCCAGGAGGCGTGCATAGCCCTCGGCATGTACTACCTCCAGAGCGGCCTACAGCACCAGGATAAGCTTCTTCCTTACTTCCTGAAGGTCCTAAAGAGCCTAGCCAATGCTCAGTTTGAGGAGGCAGTGTGTGCGACCAAAAATTGTGACCGTAAGTCTCTTAATTTACCTAAAACGGTTACGTTTTGTTACATTTTAAGCGTAGATGGATTCTGGGTTGTGTGATTTTTGCTTATAAAATAACTTATTTTTTTAAATGTCGCTTTCACATTGTAGTAAGATGTATTTCGACAATGACAACTTGACTTTAGACACGCTTGAAAATGTTCAGTGGAGATTTTTTTACTATTATTGGAAGGATCTGGACTTCAGGAAACCTAAAACAAATAACACGTGTTATGGACGACACAGACATAAATAAGCTACAAAACGTTTGACGGATAAATGCAGTTATGTTAGGTGAAAAGAAGAGGCGCTATTAACAGACAGACACAAAAATATACATTAATACAATATAGATTAATTTCGTGTGAAAGAAGTGGTCTCTGCCTACCCCTCTGGAAAACAGGCGTGATTTAATGTATGTATGTAGGTATGTAATATTTGAAAGGAATTGGGGCATTCGAGAAGAGATTGAAAATTTGTTGGATACGGCATATCCTGAGGCAAAACGTCATACAATGAGTAACTGTATCTAGGTTTTGTGGGACATATGTTCCTATATATGATGTAATTTCATCTTATTTTCATAATAAATAAAAATAAATAATAATAGGACAGTCGAATAACTCCATTGACTTCACTACACACTCTTATTAAAAAATCTGGGAATCCTGAAGTTGTATAAGCGTGAATCAACCTTATTTTGTCGCTTGTTGCCATGGTTACGTCTCCTGGGTCACTCTTTAAAACGTAAACATATCGCCAAAACAGTTCTGTTAATAGACCGAGTTTAGGGAATGAACACGTTGGCCGTGACAACAAATGACATCTAACAACGCTGGTGTAGTTCATTTAACTGGTAAACATAAAGTTTGTTAAATACAATGTTAAAGGTTAATAGTCAATACCTCAAAACAGTGTTTCGGCCGTGGAATAGTCTGAGATGATCGCTTCACGCAGTGAGAGCTTAAAATGCTCTTACGTCATCCATGTTCTTCAGGAGACGACATTTGATGGCTATCATTTTGTCTATTTTATCTATGGCATCAAGTAATAACATCTGAAATAAAACATTACAATCACAAATCACACTGGACTAAAATTGGATACACTATCAGCGTTTAAAATAGTAGATTGTGTCACAAGGGAGCAAAATGACTTATTTACCGCGAGGGCGTACATTGAATTCTGCGCGTAGTGAGGGATTCAAGTGTTAACGCCCAAGGTGGAAATAATTTTGCTACCGTGTGACACACTGCGTTTCACATCACCTATGTGGAAAATAAAAGATCTTAGTCGTAAAACTTTAATTATTTACACTCTAAAAGTGCTGAAATTATCAAATTTAACAAGAAAAATTGTTGTACATTTTACGGGCAACAAAATGTCCTTGAACAGAAAAGTGCCACTTTAATCCCTCCTAGCAGGGAAGAAAAGTTCCTTTTCCGAATAGGCGATGTGAAACATATTTTTATATTTATACAGTTAATACTCACAATGCCCACCATCACTAAATATAATGTGATCAGTTTTAATAACATTTTCTTGTCGTTCAAGAAGTACGATTTACAATAATCTGATATGTTAAACACGTTCTCCCATCGTTGTGTCGTATGTTTTATGAATTTGTTCAGATGTATAAGTTTCAGCTGCTCTTTATTATTTTATTATACATATATTGACTTAACCTTTCATTGCGCTGTGCGGCTACATAATTCAAAAGAGTCATCTTTCCGAATAGATTTTTCATAATGTCTATAACATATTGAAAAGTCGTAATAATCGAACTTGATTTAGTGGGTGAGAAATGTTATCACGTTTTGTATGGAAATTTTCAGCTTTACCATCCCTTTATAGTGCATTACGGGGGCTATTTGAACAATGATTGTATGCAACATGATGATAAAAATTTATAACCAACTACCTAATTTTATAAAAAAATATAGAAAAACCTTCTGTATTTATTAAACAACTAAAACTATTCCTTATTGATAAATGCTACTACACATTAAACGATTATTTTAAAGAAAGTTTCTAAATCCTACTCAAAAAACTTCTGCTCTAAAAACTACTTAGTTACGTTATAAGAAGTGCAATAACATATAGTTTAAAGAGAAAATTATTTTAAGTGTTTGTAACGTAGACATAGATTAATTATTATATAAATGTAGCTAGCCCTCTCGTGTTGCTGCGCCCTTGCAAGGTGTCACATGTATACCTATTCCTGTTTGTTCCACCTTGAATTGTAATGTGATATGCAATAAATAAATGATTGATTGATTGATTGATTGCAATCTACGCGGATGTCTCATTCTAATACACCAAATTAGAGTAAGACAACTACACTGTCGATGTGCACTTATTGCTGAAAATAACGAAAATGTTTTCATTAAATCGCACTTTTCAACAAAATATGGAAACAACATCAAATGTGAAATTAAAATTGAAATCGGTTAATAAATACGGATGATACAAGCATTTTAAAAAGCTAATTAGACAGCGATCAGAGAGGTCCAATATGCACTGTGAGGTCATGTAATAGGTCGGCCATATAAACTAGATTTCTGTTTTGCTAGAAAAGATAGGAACAAATGTTTCTCGACTTATATCTTCATTTTTTTTTATTCGCCTAGTGTAGTGTCCCACTGCTAGGCAAAGGTATCCTCCCTTGATTTCCATACCCCTCTCTCTGTGGTGATCTCCGGCCAATTCTTCAGAAAAGCGTCTATGTCATCCCGCCATCTCCATAATTTTTATAGCTTTTCAAAGAATTTTTTTTCTCAAATGTTCGTTATGTGAATATTCCCGTGCAAACCTTTAAACCTTAAAAAGACATCCAATTTGACTCGTTAAATTGATCACATAAACTTACAGCGCAAAATTACAGGCGTTGCCGAAGTTGACAGAAACTTTGTTTTAGGTATACCAATGTCAGAAAAATTCAGCTTCTGCCTTAACACGCTGCTCTCTGACGTCGCCTCCAAACAGCCGTCGATGCGCGAGGAGATCATCACGGCCCAGATAGACCTCATGACGAACGTGACCAACGTCATCCTGAAATGCCACGCCAACAAAGACTACAAGTCCACAGTCTCCAAGCTGCAGATGTGCAAGAGTACCATCCCGGTACTCATAGGTATAGCGCGCTCGATGGGCCGGTACGCCAGCGTCGACCCCCCACTCCTCTGCCGCCTCTTCCCCCAACCACCCAGCCCAGTAAAAAACAAAGAACCCGAACCAAACTTCGAATATTCCACTCTAGATAAAAAGCGAAAGTTCAACCAATTCCGACCTATCATACCTCGATCTTTATCCGGCAATTTGAACCCTATCGAACATATCATAGAGAACGGAAGTGATACAGTGGATGGAGTTAAGAGAAGCGCTCTACACTCGTACCATTCGGTACCCTACGATCCGACGACGTATTTCTTCAACAAGTTCGGCTCGAGCTTCAACCAGTTCCCTTACATGAGGTTCTCGGAGTCCCCTGAACGACGGAACAACGTGCAGTTTATTGTGACGTACCTGCAATCTATATTGTCTTTGGCGAAAAGGATATTGACGAAGGACTTGTTGTCGTTTTTGGACGAAGAGGCTGAAGATATATATGCTTCTGGACAGATACAGGTATTGTAATTGGTTATGTTCGTTTAATGATTATTATTCGTATTGCGTAGATATTTGTCATTGAGATGTCAATTTTGTGACGCGGTGCTAGAAGGAAGAGTGATGGCCTTGTAACTATGCAAATTTTTAGTAATGTAAGTAAGCATTAATATTCGCTCATTGAATACACAACGGACACATTCCAAAATAATTTTCTCTTCCATTACAAATCGTATTAAAACCGCTTCTAATTTTAAAATGCAACACTGACTCATTTCGGATTGTGTCAGTTTTGTATTCAACGAACAATATAAACGGAAGCGGAACAAGTATGAGTTATTTCCGCTTCCGTCCATTGGTACGCAGTGAAAGGAAAAACATATTTTTTTATTATCTCAACCATAACTTTATCAAACAGACCTTTTTCTCCTGATTTTGAAACAACAATCTTTAACATAACATAAACTCACGCCTTTATTCCTAGAGTGGGTTAGGCAGATCTACAGAATTAACAACAACTCTTAAAAGTTGTTGATAATTCTGTAACGACATTTTGCACAATTAAGCTACAATGATTAAATGAAAGATTTTTTAATAATTTAATTTGTAATGCCATTTCAGGTCTTCCCGTACAAGTCTTTCTCTGAAACTCTAAATTTAGTGATGGTAACTCTTCTAAGAGAGCTACTACAGAACCAAAAAGATCTGCCTGGACCATTTACCAAAGATGTGCAAGTAAGTATAGGTAAATCATTTCGACGCTAGACTAGAAGTCAGCTGGTGTGGGAGGGGAGGGGAATGGGTGGATTAACTTTTTTTTGTTGTTATTCTGTTCCGTAAGCCAGGAGACAACAGTTTCTAAGAAAAAATGATATATTACATACTCCTAGAACACTCTGGAGAAAGGCCATAAAAAAATGGGTTTTTTATTGCTAATAAAACTGTTTTTTAGTGGACTTATATCATTTGAAATCAATTAATCATAGTTTTAAAGAGTGACCCAGGAGACGTCACCATGGCAACGAGCTACATAGAAAAGTTGATTGATCCAAATACCGTAAAAGAGATCACCAAAAGTGAAATTAAAACTGCTAAGTAAACAGCGATTAGACAGAGAGACGACGTCATATAACAAGTGGTACACAAAGGGCTCACAAAGTATGGCGTCGTCATAGCAATGCAACTTATTATTTTAGTCTATTATATTATGTATGTATGTATGTAAACTCTTTATTGCATATAAACAATTATAGCGGCCAGCGGTGATCATTCTCTTTGCTTTGCATGGATATTGGGTGACGCGAATGACACACTGAAAACCCTAACGTACGGTCGGCCAAAAAGGTGATCTACAGGTTTTTACATAATAGTTTCTGTGAGATCTAAGTATCGCTAAGGGTGACACTTGTCGCTTCATGATATTATTGCAAGGGAGAATCGTACTAGTACAAAATGAACTTCAACCGTAGAGTGGTAGACCACATTTTTGGCCGAGTGTACACGAAAGAGCACGTGTTATACGTCAGAAAGAGAATGATTTGGAATCGTTTCGTACCTAAACACCAGTTTATTCAAGAGTTATCCCTCTGTACGTTAGTATACTGGCCTATTCTGTGATCTAACCAAGTCATGTAAATTTTTGTTTCCAGGAATTCGTTAAATGCCTATTCCTGAGCGGGCAGACGGAGCTCCAGAGCCGGCACCACGACGCCTCCGAGAAGGAGGACCGCGAAACCAACTACGCCACCGTCAACAAGTTCAAGGTCAACGTGATGGCCAATTCGGCCTGCGTCGACCTACTCGTGTGGGCCATAGGGGACGAGACCGGTAGGCATCTAAACTGCTAACTAAGGTGTTATGGCCGTACTACACTATCGGCGATGATCGTTGATCGCGTGATCGTCTATAATCGGCACGATCATCGTGTACAAGCATCCACACGATCGTCGTCGCAGTTGTCGAACGGCTAGCGAACAAGATGGACATGGAATTGGACGTGGAATGTGTTGCTGCTGCAACCATTTATTTAATGGCGGTATACAACCACTACGTCAACGTACTCCAACGAACGTCTCTTCATTAGACCACCCGGTAGACATATTTTTTATTTTTTTTAACTTAAACACACACGTGTACTTCCTTCCACTGTTCGACGTCGAATGAATGATCGGCGATCGTGTGGGCAGCTCGACGCACCACGCCACGATTCACTTTGATGCGTGCCCGAAAAACCGACAACCGACGGGTCGCAGGCGATCATAGACGATGATCGGCGAGTACACCCGAGTACAGCCGAGTACGCCCTCTACACAATCGTGCTCGCCCGTAATCGTCTGTGATCGCCGATTGTGAAGAGGAGCCATTAGGCTGTGGCTCCACTGTGGTCGAGACGAGCGGAGCGGATCTGTGCCAATGTTAACAAATCTGTCCTCCTAATCCAATATACAGTATCTTGGGTCCAATTTGCAAAGTAAATTCAATCTTCTCCTATGTTGGTTGGTTGTAATTGCTACAGAAGTTTTATTTGAGATAATGTATTTTGACTTAGCTAGGCAGCAATAGAAGGCCCATGCGGTCACGTCAAGCGCGCCTTGCGCACGTTTGTTTAGATTCTATTGGTTAATATTGAGACAGTTCCGCTCATCTCCGCCTCAGTGGAGAAAAAAGGTGTCATATTTGAAAAAAATATCTATCGAGGATTTTATTTCTAATCGTGTTTTCACGATTGCCAGTCTCAAGCAAATATGATCAAGTTTAATATATCCAAAGAACAGATACAAAGGCGTTATGGATATTGAGATCCAGGTCACGGAACAGCAGACTTTATCATAGGTGGCCTCTTACGAAGTTTACGAGGAACTAGTTCCTTTCTATCCGTAGCAGGAATTCAGTTCTTTTAGTTCCTGACCGGCTCAAGTCTAGGACCTTGTGCGGGTCCGTCCGGACCGCTACCACAATTTTATCCATTAACCTACCGCCAAACAGCAGTGTTCACTTTGATGCAGTGTGGGGATAAGACCACCAAAGAAATTATTAGCATAGAGGCATTCCATGTTGGTCCTCAGGGTCGCCAACGCATTGGCAATCTTAGGATTCTGGTCTGAAGATTCTAGTGTTGAGAATGCAAATGTCTCTGGGTCTCAGATCCCACTTACCATCAGGGCGCCTGTGTGCTCGTTGGCCTTCTCTCAAATCAAATCAAATCAAATCAAAACCTTGTATCATTAAAATAATTTGATTTTCAACCGACTTTGATAAAAGAACCAGATTCTTGATTCGTTGGTTTTTTTTGAAGACTTCATAAAATTTAAACAAAATAGTATTGCCTTATGTTGCTTATTAAAAAAAAATCGTTTGTTGTAATAACTAGTGACATTATAAATAAGCACTTCGTGACAATGACAACAGTCTGCCTATTACGCTTCATGAGATATAGCCTGCTTGCTGATAGACAGAGGGACATGTGAACGAAATCTGAGGCTTAGTAATAGGGTCTCGTTGGTACCTTTTGGGTGAGAAACCGAAATGACGATAGTACTATCAGCCCAATGGATACCTGTCCCACCATAGAACGGTGTCATATTGGCATTACAAAAAAAATTTTTTGACACTTCTTACGACTTGAATCATAACGTCACCGTTACATAGTTCTACGGTGGGTCAAGGTTCCATTGGACTGATTACGTGTACACGCCACAAGTTCCCCAATAGGGTGATAAATATTTTTTGATTGATTGTTTTTAATTTAATTGAAAATATATGTGTATTTATATGTGTATTTTTCTTTATATTATTTATATGTATATTTATTTTATAATTTCCAGTTGATGAGGACTTTGACGTGCCGGCTCTTATAAACGCTTTAACCATATTAATAGGTATTCGAGGGTGAGAGTGACCCCGTGACCCCGTGACCCAAGATACCTTGCATGATTCAACCCCTCAAATTAGATTGATACCTTAAAACGTGACTAAAATCCGAGTTTTAATACTAATTATGTCCTACATCCTACATGTCATCAAATTACTATTTAATCATGTATTGAAATTAGTAATTTTTATTAGCTATAGTTATTTGACACTAAAGAAAAATGTTAAATTATCTCATCCTCCCTTATTAGCGAAGTGTCTATATTTGTCCGTAGGTTTTTACGCTTATCAAACACATATCCCTGTTTCATTTGATTTTATTATTTGACTCCCAAAAGCTTAAAGGTGAAATTTAAAATTAATATATTTATTCTATAAGTAGGCACTTTCATAAGTCTGGAGTCTACCAGCGCTTCCCAAGATGAGTCGACTTGTTGTGAAGAAGCGCCATCCAAATAAACTCTTCATGGCTGAATAATAACGAAGGCTTAATATCTGTCATTTTGTCCGCTTATTTATTAGGTCCTTACCTATGAAATTGGCGTTTTTATGGATAATTTTATGAAAACGGTGGTGTTCATACATTTAATTTTGCCGATTATTTAGTAACGTCAAATGCAAACCAAACAAAATTCAGTCCGGAATATTGGACACTTCTGAGTTATATTATACATATCTTAACTACTTAAAAATAGTTAGCTTCATAAAACTCTGCGTAATTGAAACACATTAACTCGCAGCACATGAAAAGATTTGAATTCACTCTTTAATTTTAAACATTAAGTAAGAAATTTAACCATATTATTTGTATCTAAAACCTTTGTAACATAGTGTTTTAATGAAATTGAAAAAGAATTCGGAAGTTAAAATAGAAATTAATAATTTCCGTACGAAATAAAACACGTAAAATAAAGCCAATGTCATAGGTAAGGACCCAATATAAAGAAATTATACTATATCATTTATTTCGAAGAAAATGTCTCTAAGTACAAGTTAATTTATAATAATTTAAATAACAAAAAAATCAGAGTAACATCCGACTGAAATTCGTTACGAGTTACTCGTTCGCTCAAAAGTGTCATAACGGTTACAATAGCGATGATTCCTTAACTTTATATCACTATTTCACTACTAACACGTGTACTTCATTGATTATATTAAGTGTTTCCTTTATCTTTTAAGTAATTTTTTTTAGGCGCCGACTCGCTCTGCGGCCGACTGACCGAGAAAATAAACTCGAATCACAACCATAAGTTGATTCTGGCCCACATGCCGTTGCTCATGGTCTGTCTTGAAGTAAGTAGTAGAAAGAAATTCCTTAAAGGGATAACCGATATTATTGTCAAAAAAATTGGTAGATAATGTATTTGGGTCAATCTACTTTTTGTTGTAGCTCGTTGCCGTGGTGACGTCTCCTGGGTCACTCTTTAAAACTATCATTTCAAAGGATATAAGTAGATTAATAAGAAAGATATAAGTAGATTTTTCTCTTGAGTGTGCTATCTATGTATAACATTGTTTCTTAAAAACTCTATCGCTGTTGTCTCCTGGCTTACGGGACAGAATAAAAACAACAAAAAGTGGATTCACTTAGTTACAAAAATTGGCTTCTACAGTGGATTTTACTATTTGTAGTGACTTAGAGATAAGATTTTCTTTCGGAACAGAAAGCTATAAATCACCTATATTTTTTTCCAGGGTCTAGGTAAGCTAGCAACGAAATTCCCTACGATTGCGAATACCTCGATATACTGTTTGAGGGATTTCTTGGTGACGCCGTCGCCTATTCTCTTCAAGTTGCACAAGCTGGAACTGGAGAAGACTGGGAAGGAGCATATGAAAGTCACTTGTAAGTATGTTTATTGTTTGAATCAAGCTTTAAATTATATATGTAGATTGAGTAGGTTGTGTGTGTTGTATTTTTTTTTGTTGACCTTGCTATACCTGCGCCGTAATGGTAACGCGTTGGCCGTAGTCTGGAAAGACCATAGGTCTACTTCATAGTATTATATTTTTTGGCAGATCGCCCTCGCTTCCCTTTATGTGAGTTTTCTGTAACAGCCGTACATAAAACAGAATTTATATCCAACCTTCCTTTTGAATCGCTCTGTCTAGGCATTTCCCCGGGTTCAAAAAAAAACAGTAAAGAAAAAACAATGGCTTTAGGATAAATGAAAATTCGGACAAACGATGCATTAGGACAAATGACGATTAGGGATCCCAATATATAGCCACAAAAATGATATAAAACTTGTGGATCTTGATTAATTGATGAGCTTTTAATTATTTTTTGTTATCAACAGATAGAATACATCTTGTAATAATTTCAATCAGTGACAGTTCATAAGATACAGCTTTTAAATACGGTAGGATAGATCAACGGGCTTAGGAATGGGGTTCCCTGGTACTCTTTGGGTACGGTACCCTAAGGATCTTTCGGCGGTAACGTCCATTTTGTCTACGACATGGCTACAATAATCAGAACTGGGTAAACGCTAGTCTCAAATATATTGATTCAAATACTTTATTGCACAAAATTAAAATAGTGAACAAAAGGCAGAATTAATGCAACAAGCAATCTCTACCAGGCAACCTTAAGGTGAAACAGAAATCACAAAGTAGGTAGGTGCAATAGAATGTCAACTTTCAACAGTCTCTACTTTTCCACTTGGACAGCAACATTTATTTCTGATCTCTTATGTTTTTTCTTCAGCCAATGCCAGCTCTGTAGACAGTACAAGACCTTCAGGTAATTGGGAAAACGTCACTGTGGAAAATAGTTTTTATTGTGACGAGCTTTTTTTGGCTGAGTTGTTTTTGCACTGTCATCAGCTGTTTCTCTAGATCTATCTAACCCGTCCACACTCTGTTTGTCTACTTTAAGAACAGCTGAGATCCTGTTGCCACCACTTCTAATTTGGAGCTACTCATTAGTGAATGCAATTTAACTCGTTTTTGTATTAAAATAACCAATTGAAACCGGTTATATCTGGTTATTTACATTCTCCACTACTCATACAATGTGGCACTTTAACCGACACACTCTTTATTCTTTATCACAACACTTCATTTTGTAACAACGACCCATTCCATTGTTTATGACACACCAAAAGATAGGGTATCGAATAACACCAAGGGGTCTATTTTACTCGGTGAAACCATGTTGCTTTTGACATACAATCGTATTGTTTTTAACTCAGCTAACATTACTGTCAAGTAATTATAACAGTCATCATAACGTTGACAATACCGTAACATGTTAATGGCAATATACCCAGTACAATAGAGGCCCAGGGGTGTTATTCTCTCAAAAACAACGAACGAGCGAAATCACAGCGGCGAGTTTAGGCAGTCCCGTCAGAGCGAACAAAACACATTTTAGCGCGTGCATTTTCAATTAAGCAGCCTTATACGTTCAATCCATCGGCAGAAACCACGCTGCAAAATTGAAAATGCACGCGCTAAAATATGTTTTGTTCGCACTGACGGGACTAATTCAACTGTACTATGGTCGCTTTTACAGCGATGTGTAAAGCATCCGTCGCTCTCACACTTACAAACTGGTCAGAGAGTGAGAGATGTTTTGTCCTCGTTTATACACATTGGTAAACACGCTTATAATAAACTATATTAAACGTTTACAATAGGCTCGCAGGTTTAAGTAAACTGACTGACTGAAACTGCATTATACGATAGCTCTTAGAAGGTGTTTCGGGTTTGCAGTTGTCTCTCACTCGCTCTCTTACGCTCTTATTAAGAGCGAGTGAGAGAGAAATACATACCCGAAGTACCTTCTAAATGCTCACAGACTGTACTTATAGTATACCTTGCCCAAGTTAAGGTAGGATTGTACAGTCAGCATCAAAAGTAGCTAAGCAGAATTACATGCTCAAAATGATGTAGACACGACGTATTCTTTTGACAATAGAGTTGAATGCAGATAATTTTGCCTCCTCGGTTGCGTAGTTACTTCTGCTGCTAACTGTATCACCTCATTTTACTTCTGACTCCATCATCAGATCAGCTGTTATATCATAATTGCATTGTCATAAACATAATCATAACTAAAACCGTTCTGCTAGATTGAAACAGTATTAATTTTATTTTAAAATCAACTTTAGCCCTAGTCACATAAAGTTAAAAGACTGGCAAGTTATTTGTGTTGATTTGGCATTTTTCTGATATGACGCATAATTTTGAGTTTCCGATTCTCCGTTTGTACTTAATGACAGTAAACCCTTGTGACTGTACCGTCACGAGATTTAATTTGGTACCCACCTAAGGTCCAAAATCAATCTGACATTGTACAAGAATAAGGTTGAGTTTCCTAAAAGTTACAAATGACTTGAAATCACTAATGACATTGACGACTTCAAGCATATTTTTCTTGAAATGGGTCCCAAATTAACACTCGTGACTGTACCTTATGTTCCTCAATCCTCTTTACTTCACAATAACTTCCAGTGCAAGGTAAGGAACTTCAAGGGCTCACGGAGACGGGGGTCCCGGTGAAGTCGACGCCGTTCGAGAAGCTTCGGGACGCGGCCATTGAGAACCTCTGTGTGGCCCTGGAGGCCGCTCTGACTGTGGACCCCTACTGCGTGCCCGCGCTCGTTGGTTCCGTCAGCAACCGGCTGTTCACGGCTGAGACTAGCGATAGGTAAGCTGGAATCTACCAGATGACTTCAAATCTATATAAACGGTGATTTTTTTTTGGTGATCAGGGACCAATTTTTCTAATTCAGTTATTAATGGCGATCATGTTTAAGTCACAGTTACATGAAACAAAACTTATTTTTTTATATAAAAAATATATTTTAAAACTATCTTTTAATTGAAATTAATTGTCACCCTACTAATTGTTTAGTCTAATTGATAAGTTTATTGACGTAATATCTGTCAAATTTCCCGCCAAAGCGATGGCACTTGACGTATCTACTTCACTTCAATAATTAATGTAGGATGTCCATGTATCCAGTGGTGATTGGTTTTAACAATCTCACTAACTTAAATAAATTAAACAGTGAGTTTATTGTTTGAGACATCAACCATTAAATTCCATTTTTGTTGCTTATTAATAATTTTCAACTCCTGATCACCGGTAAAAAAATCACCGTGTATATAAAAATGGGTTCCCCTATGGAATCCCTAATCGTCATTTGTTCGTTTGTCCGAATTTTCGTTTATCCTAAAGCCATTTCCAGTTTAAATTTTAATACTTTTTAGTGTTGTTATAATACAGCCCTAACTTAACCGAACCGCAGATATATTAAAACTTCAAAAGTAGTCTGACTCATCTGAAAACCAGTTTAGGGCAAATGAAAATTCCGACAAACGATGTATTAGGAAAAAATTTAGATAGGAATTGTAAGGGACACCTCTATTTCTCCTGGTGCGTGACCAGGATTATAACGGTTTGGCTGATCTCTTTTTTGTTGTGTTCGTCATTGCCAGGGCAAGGTTAGTATAAAAGAAAATAATTGAAAAATCCAACGGGAAAGTCAGAAATTTTCAACCGTGCGAAACCGCTGGCGGGCAGCTAGTTGGTAATAAAAAATCAATGTCTCTACACATCATCATCATCGGCCTATATCAGCCCACTGCTGGACGCAGATCTCCCCTAATATCCGCCATTTTACCCTATACTTCGCTTTTCTCATCCAACATCTCTCCATCTCGCCGGAGGGCGTCCTATACTACGCTTGCCGAGTCGCGGTCTCCACTCTAGAACACGTCTACCCCAACGGTTATCGGTTCTTCTACAGATATGACCAGCTCATTGCCACTTCAGCTTCTTTTTTAATTTTAATTAATGGCTTTCACTCCTGTTAAGTTATATTTCGCCAATGTCAAGTTATTTATAGACATTCCCATGGACTTATTACAGCAATAAGTCCGTGGACATCACACGCGAAGACAATTGTTCGGTAAAAGAGAATTTTCTCCAATGGACTAAACAGAAGCACATGGAGTTAGCTCCACGCGCTTCTGTCAAGTCCCCACTTCAGCTTTCTAATTCTGCGTGCTACGTCAGTTACTTTGGTTCTCTGTCGGATTACATTGTTACGTTATTTTATCCTTCAGTGAGACTCCAAGCGTTGCCCGCTCCATTACACGCATGTTAAAAATATTAAAATTCTCGATTTAAATTGCTCTTTGTCCAACAAACTTTTCTAAACTTGTGATTAGTTAAAATCGCCTTAATTTATTTCTTCAAACTATTATTATCATGTGTTTTTCAGCGAATCTTCGCTAATAAGCACGAATATCGTGATCATGCTGGGACACGTGGCGGTGGCCTTGAAGGACACGCCCAAGACCACCGAAACCATTCTGCAGTTCTTTCAACAGAGGTGAGTTCACAGTTCTAATGTAAGAGAGTTCTTAATTTAATTTGAGTTTGGAAAAGTAATTACCTCGTTTTAATGGTGTATTATTAATGTTATTATTAATAATTTTCCATATTATTTTATTTTATGTTTTTGTTACATCGCTAAAGACAAATCTTAATTTTCCTTCGAGTTAATGTGATACAATGGGAATGGAATTGAAATAATACAATTTGTCCCCTTAGTAAAATAGTTATATAAATTGGACGACGCTTTCAATCGCAAAAAAAACCCTATTAAAAATGTTTTGTAGTGTTTTTAAAGCGATGTTAAGAGGATTGCGAAGCTAGAAATATCCATACAAAATGGGATAAATTGTCTCTCTCCTTAAACCTAGTCCGGTTTGTACGATTTTTTAATATGTACTAGGTCTGTACATTTTCCAAGAAACAAATGAAAAATAACGAAAACATCCAAACCTTGTTTTTCATAATAACTACCACATATTTATTAAAAAAGAAGTGCAAATCGCACTTGATTTACGGGGGAGAAACGTTATCACCAACCTCTAAATCTGTGTGGTTTTATTTGACAGCTACGCGATATAAGCGTCCCTTCTCAATGCTCTTAAAAGTGCGCAAGGCGTACGCTGGATGTACAGTGGCGCCCTCATTTCTTTTATCGTGTCTTCTAATAAAGAAAGTATTTTCTTGAAATTTGACGATATGTTTTTGTACTACAAATAAAAACACAACTTATAGGGTATATCATATAGTTAAATAACAATTCACCTTCGAGTTATTAACTTAACGGAAAAAAGTGGCCACCTTTTCCCGTTAAGCTGACTACTCAAAGGGTTATTGTTATTAAAGTTTGTTACGTATCCCATAAATTGTGATTTTACTTGCACTACATAAACATTTCGTCTGATTCCAAGGAAATTCTTTAGTTAATTAGAAAACACAATAATAGTAATGAGGGCGCCACTGGACGCTCGGCGTTTGCTCGGGGCACTCTTAATAGACATGTTTCAGTCTTTTTGCTGTCGACCAAAAGACCCATATTTTCCGGTGACATGTTGTGTTTGACGACGCGCTGGCCTAGTTGATAGTGACCCTGCCTACGAAGCTAGCGGTCCTGGGTTCAAATCCCGGTAAGGGCAGATATTAGTGTGATGAGCGCGAATATTTGTTCCCGAGTCATGGATGTTTTCTATATATTTAAGTATTATATTTCTCTATTTAAGTATTTATATCGTTGTCTTGAACCCATAATACAAGCCTTGAGCTTAGTTTGGGACTAGGTCAATTGGTGTGACATTGTCCCCTGATATTTATTATTATTTATTATTATCTGTGGTAGACTGTGCCGCGCGCCGTCCTCGCTGGACACGCTGATCGTGGACCAGCTGGGCTGCATGGCGCTGGCGAGCCCGGCGGGCCCGGCGCACGACGAGATCATGCGCATGTTCACCGTCATCACCGTCGAGGCCGCCTCCGCCGCGTACCACCACACCGACGACCGCAAACAATACAGGTGCAAAAAAAAAGGAATATGTATGAAAAATGGCTGTGCTGTGCGCTTAATAACTTGGTTTCGGTGAAATAAAACATTTCCTAAAGGGGGCATTTGGTTTTACTCACAGACCACTTACCCTATAGACTCCACTTCGGAACAGTTTGTCTAGTATCTCATTAAGCCAAAATGGCGGGGTGCGGCTTACGGGGCGCCTTTGTATGCGGAGTCTATAGGGTAAGTGGTCTGTGGTTTTACTTATGCAAGACTACAGTTTTGCGTCATGCTCTATTCTGCCCTGCTAACACCAATGGCGGTATCTCTGACAAAACTCCTGTTGCAAGTGCAACCTGATTACTAACGGAAGAGGGTTGTGTCTGCTTTGGCTATTGAGTTTGAAATATCGCCTTTCGGCTTGTGAGGGTTTCGACTCGATATATATTGCTTTTGTTAACGTTGTGATGACTCTTATTTCACGACTTACACATACCCCCTTACTTATAAACGTGGAATAAGCTTGGAATAGTTTATGCCATGCTTTGTCCTTATCTGTAATTGTGACCTTTGCATCTGACAGAAAGTGACAAAGCATGGCATAAACTATTCCAAGCTTATTCCACGTTTATAAGTAAGGGGGTTAGACACGACTTTTGTCCCTTGAGTTATGGTACGATGAACTACCACACGTATTTATACTTAACCTGTTTTTAAAAAGGAAATCTACGGCAAAAATAATTACACATAAAAAACCGGTAAAGTGCGAGTCAGGCTCGCGCACCGAGGGTTCCGCCGCACAGTACCTACTGTTATTATATTTTTCATTGAATTCAATTTCGGATCGAATAAGCGTGAGGCCAACTCACACGTATATTTTTTATATTTGTTATTTGTCTTCAAGGTTTGTAATGTAATCATACCAAATTTGACACTTCTATGTTTTACCGTGTTTTCGGAATAAAAATATTAAAATCCGAATCTTGTATGAGGAACCCCTTTATTATTTCACTTTGTTGCTTTTTTTTGTTGGTAAATAGCCGTGATAACACATTAGTAGAAAAGAAACCGCTATATATTACGCTTCAAAAGATACATCTCTTCAAAACTAGGACGGACGAACGGCGTAGGCATATTTATAGGGACCGTTGGACTCCGTTTAGAAACCTAAAAACCAACAAATGCATAACATTTATATCCATCACCCTCCAGACACGTATCAGGAGCAGTTCTCAACGCCCTTGCGAACATAGCGGCCAACGTGCGCGGCTCCACGGCCAGGCTGGAGCTGCTGACCCGCCTCCTGGAGCTGTTCGTGCAGCTGGGGCTGGGCGGGGAGCGCGCCACGGACCGCTCGCCCGCGCCCGTGCTCAAGGCCTCCGGCAGCGCCGGGAACCTTGGCGTGCTCATACCCGTCATAGCGGTCAGTGGCTACAGTATTCAGCTCGTATTTACCGCTGATATTGATGTCGTTAAGGGTATCAGAATAACACCTATAGCGTAAGTGAAGTTAGAAAACAGTTCCATAATGAGCGTTGCCATGGTAATAAGAGTTCTTTTATAGTTATTATAGCATACATACATACATAAGCTCACGCCTTTATTCCCAGAGTGGGTTAAGCAGAGCTACAGAATTACTAACAACTCTAAAAACTTGTTAATAATTCTGTAACCACGTTTTGCACAATTAGGCTAAGATGTCGATGATCAATGTTAGTGATGGTGTTTTGTTATCAACTGAAATCTCAATTTTTGTATTACATTTGTCAAAAACTGTATTTAGAAGAAATAATTAGAATTAGGTTAGTAAAATTCGGTTCAGCTGTTCTGCAATGTGGCAATATTATGGCGGCACCAGAAATGGCGTTTGTTGAAAAAAGTGAAAGAATTGAAATTGTCATTCCAATTCTTCCACTTTTTGACTTTAATTACTTATTGTTCGAAGTATATTTTTTTATCAAAATCTCCAAAGTATTAAATGAATAAAGTACAATACGAGTATATTTCATAATCACAAAGAAACTATAAATTGTATAAATCAACTAAGCTATATGACGTATGATGCAAATGTTCAAGAATCGGAAAAACGCCCGTCATTTTGAAAACATAACCCTGTTCCGTACAGCAGAGACTTTCTTATGATGTTAATTAAAAATATTTTAAGGTATTTTATTGATTTATTATACCAAAATGTATATGTATTCAGCGACAATTTCATCAATGAATGACACCGGAATGGTTATAGGAAAATACAAACACACACAGAAATAGTATACCTACCAATGTCATTGTCAGGTATTTTTAAATTTAGAGAATATTTAGTCAGGTAAATTTTATTTTCCCCAGGTGTTAGTCAAAAAACTACCCCCGATAAAGAACCCAAAGCCTAGACTGCACAAGCTTTTCCGGGACTACTGGCTCTACTGCGTAGTGATGGGATTCACTGCGGCTGAATCAGGTGAATATTCAATTCATTTGTTTATGTGTCATATAAATTGTGTAAACATAATACAGTTGGCTAACCTCTTCGACTATACTCTCTTTGACAATGTTTCAAATGTGCTCAGGAAAAAATGGTCCGTAGAAATAAGACGATAAGGTGTGCAGAGAGCACGAAGACAAACACTGTATGTTAACCCTTTTAACGCCAAGAACCATTAAAGTGTTCTGTCGTGGTCACAGATACAGTTCAAAATAGACTCGAGAATTTGTGACGTAAGGTTGACATTAGCTGCGGTTTTCAGGGCCCTATCCCACAAAAGTTTACAAGTGTACAATTCCACAAAATTGTTAAATTGTAGATAAAAAAACGTATCACCAAAATTACAAATATGTCAGAGTTACAAGTTGACAATCTACAAATTATTAGCGTTTGTAACAGCGTAACACAAAACGCAGTGGGTATGTCTCGAAAATTTATCTAAACGTTGGTGTCATTGGCGTGTGAGGACGTCGTTTGTATCAAGTCAAAGGCCTTCAAAGGGTTAAAGTAATGCGCTTGACATTGTTTCTGCACACAGACCACTTACCCTAGGGTAAGTGGTCTGTGTTTCTGCAAGAATATCTTGTTTTTTTAATTACTGAACAAAGGTGTAAATAACGTTTTTAAGACAAGCACAAATAAACATTGAAATGTATAACAATTTGAAAACAAAATCGGGTGACCCAGTAGACAAATCGTTATTTCATGCAAAATGTTACAGCCTAGTCTTCTGGGTGACGACTGATAAAGAAAATTTAAAAAGTATAATAATCATCTACCGGGCACAAAATTTGTTGTGTATTACTTATACACATAATATTTTTTGAAATCCAGTTTTACTTTAAACTTAAAAGCCTCTCATTTTCAAGACAGCAAAAAATTAACTATTATGAGATTTAAGTAGGTGAAACTTGTTAATATTATAAACTTCTTATAACACATCTTTTTAAACTCCACCAAGCCACCGAGGACCGTCTAGTGGCGTCCTGGCTACTATTATTGTGTTTTCTAATAAATTCAAGTATTCTCTTATAATTCGTTTTCACATACACGATAGTTTGTTTAAAAATGTTGAACCGATACCTGAGAGTTTTAATATTATAAATACAATGTTTAATTGTAACTTAAAAACAAAAACCATTTGAAATATTGTCATTCTAGCACCTCTTTTTCGTGACTATCTTTAAAATTGTATATCGCTTTACTTTCTCAATCTCGTAACATGCATATTAACATAAACTTCCGCTTGTTTTTGCTTGACCTGTTAAAACATTGCAATATCCTTTGAAAAAAGTATATACTTACAGTTCCTAGTAATTTTTTGTCAAAATCCGTGTTTTGTTTAATATACGAGTTTTAGAAAGTAAACGAATGGACTAATGTATAGGTATCTAAACGTTTTCTCTTCTTCTATGGCCTCCTGTAGCCATGCGAAAGCGTGAGTACACGTGCTTATAGCCAGTTAGATGTGTGACGTTTGTTTTTTTATTAAATAACATGTTTTTTTAATGTGGTGTTATTTGAGGGTTGTGGCACAATTTAAGCCAGTAGGTATAAATGAGAACTATTTTTTTTTGTTATTAGATGTATTGTTGTTTCTACACAAGCAAATACGAGTAAGTCCACCAAAACCAGTTCATAAAAATAAAAAAGCGGAAATGCTGGTGACTCAGAAGACAAACTACTAATTTCTTACTTAAATCGTGGCTCAACCTTGTCCACTGGGTGACAAATAGATACTGAACATTTGGAAAGTATTTAAGTGTGTCTACGAAACTTATAGCATCACATTAAAAAATAATCTGAATAACTGTTTGAGAATAGCAACAGATAACTGAAAGTTTTGTAGTGTGTGTGTTCATTTCAGCGTGTGCTTCCTAGGAAAATAGTGCTGTGTTAGCGTTTTGGTTATAGCTTGGGCCCTGAAAGGGTGTTTTTAAGTGCCGTATAGAACCGACCGATTTGTTGATATCGACACTGAGTTCGAAGATCAAAGCTCAGTTGCTTAAACGTTAATAATAAATCCAACAGTGACACTATATTAAAACACAATTCATGAATACAAGAATTAATTCTTTTTGGTCCCAAAGATGTCATTAGATTTTTTCGTAATTTAAGTTTTAACGTGCGATTTATTCAATCTTATATCGCGTATTGCCCTCTACTATCTCGGCTAGTAAAAAAGTGACAGGGACATAATGGAACATTATTGCTAATGTTCTTTACCGAACTGAAAACACAGTATACTGTGAGATATCCAGTGCATTTTTCATTACTCGTGTAAATAAAATAGTGCTTAACATTAAGCTTAAAGACTTCTTAAAGAGATTTTTTTTGAAATTCTATATTTTTGAAATGTAAGTTTGAAGATGTAGTCAATAATGTAGTTAGCATGTGTTCAAACTTAATACAAATAATTTAATTTTCAATGTATTATTTCCATAATTATAAAACTCTTCGTAGATTCTAAAATCTTAATCGGTTTTTCTGATGAATTGTCGTTTCTATACCGCATAATCAGCAATAAAAACGTTGGACACTGTTAATCTTTGTAGCTCTTTTTTTTTACAATAAGAATTTAACGTATAGGCCAATGTGTTTCATGCTGCATGTACTATTAAATATTGTATATGCAGTTTTTTTATTTTGCTACTCGAGACATTGTCAAAAATATAAATATGTGGTTTTTACTTACTCCTCTAATTGTAAATATATTTTCTTACAAACTGACTACGTTAAATAACATGACTTACGTTTGTTTTTGTAGGATTATCGTAGAATGCTTTTTGAGTGAGAATTCAATGTCTTGGTGTGTAGAAACGATTTTGTGTAAGAATTAGCTGATTTTATCATTAAAGATCATAAAATACTGATATGATACATACACTTTAGTGTAACGATTTTCCCCCCAGTTCTTCATCTGAAATTTGTGTTAAAAACTAATGTGGAACTACGTTATACCTTCCTTAAATACCTTCCACGAGTGACCGAGTTAGAAATATCTATCTTATTTACTCGTGCGCAGAATCAATCTTTTAACACAGCGTTTGACCCATGTTTTAATAAATTAGCTCCGCCCTTCGTAAAATGTATCTTGGTAAACAAAAGTCTCATTGTGTAACATCGCTTTCCCAAAAGTTTCCGCTTTGCGAAATGTCCCTTTCCCAAAAAGCAACCTTTTTTGCATAAAGAACAAACACTGAAATAAGTCGCTTAAGTTACGAGCAGAACTATAATGTTTGCTCAGGTCCGTTTATCTTGAAGGACACTGTGAAAAGTAATTTTATGATAATGGCGATTTTGGGAAGAGAGTTTTTATTAGAGCAACGTTTTGAGGTAGGTACTTTTTGTTAAAGAACAAAAGGACACAAGTAACCCGGATAAAAAATATAACAAACGTTTCCACAGGTCTATGGCCCCAGGAGTGGTACGCGGGAGTGAAAGAGATCGCAGTAAAGTCGCCATATTTAGTTTCGCAAACGTCGCTCCGGTCAGACTTGCGCGAACTTCAGTATACATCAGCTGTCAGAAACGATTCGGTCTCGATGAACGAACTTCAAGAGCTGAAGACTCAGATCCTGAATTTGCTCGATCATCCAACAGATGTCTCTATGATCGTTAATAAGCTCACGTTCGCGCCGTGCATGTATCTTTTGAGTGTGTATTGGTTGGAGACTTTAAGGTTGGTAATATGCGATGTATTTTTTTTTTTAAAATGTCCACCAGAATTATTAAATGTGACCTAAAAAGTATTTAACCTCCTGAGGTTCCTTGCACATAAATCGACCATTGAAACAAAGATCTAATGCAAAGGAAATAAAGTGGAATGTTTTGTTTCTATGATTAAAGGTCAAATTAGTAAGTAGACTTTATTTCATTAATAAAAAAATCATATTCCATTGACAAATTTCGTTGCATGGTGGGCCTTAGGAGGTTAAGTCCATCCGGTGACAAACTTAGGGCGGGTTGGAATTGATTTGTGGTTACTTGTAAATCAACTAACAGTTAAAAATATAAAACCTGGGCTATTATTAAATTCAAATTCAAATTCAAATCATTTATTCTGTAAGTAGGCCCTGTAGGCACTTTTACAAGTCTGAGTCTACCAGCGCTTCCAAAGAGACCACTGTTGAGAAGAAGCGCCGCAAGAAACTCAACAGTAAGCCATTTTTTAAAAATAAAACACTTATTACAATACTAAACTTAAGCTACATAATTTAAATGTCACAGGGATGTACAGGTCCCAAGGATTTAAGTCGATCAATTTTATTGTTTGTTGTTGTTAGTCTGTTCCGTAAGCCAGGAGACAATTCTGATACAGTTTCATAGGAAAATAATTATATTAATTATGTACTAATAATATGCTTAGAAGAGAACCCATAACGTAGTGTTGTAAAAGCCACAAAAGCTGATGCTTGGTGATTTATATCATTTAAAAATCATACTTTCAAAAAGTGACCCAAGAGACGTCACCATGGTACGACAACGTGGTACAACAAAAAGTTGATCGATCCCACTTACGCAATAACCCTCATATAATTACAAAATCGAGATAGGGTCACAAAAACTACGACAAATATGTTTTTTTTAGGGTAACAAATTCGGCCGAGCCGAGCTTGCAGCCTATCGTGGAGTACTTAAGTGACACCGCGCTACAGAAGGACAAGAGCATGATGTGGCAGTGCGTGGCCAGGTAGGCTGGGTGCACTCCTGCTCCTTTGAGAGCTAACTGTCAACTAAACAGGTGTTTAAACTACGAAGCAAGCAGCACGTATTATTATTTTCTGGTTTAGGAATAAGACAATTGGTGAATTACTAGCGTAGACGCAGAGGTCTTGGTCCTCCAGGTTGCCTACCGCACTTGCAGTCTTAGGATTACAGTTTTAAAATTGTAGTGTTGAGAATGCAGTCTATATGGATCTCAAGTGGCTTGTGTTTGACTTCGCAGTGCTATAAAAAAATTTGGCTAGTACTCATTTATCTCACTTAATTTTATTGGCAACGCCTTCACTTTAATGTAATGTTAAACGCGATACGAGTGGGACGTCAAAGTAACAAACTAAAGTGCACAAGGTTTCATGATTTGATAAGATTTTTTGCCTTGCCATATAGAACAGAAAAGAATAGAAATAATTTAATCAAAGTAACACATTTAAAAGAACACATTAAACATGGCGTTGAAATGTGTCCCAACTCAGCTTTGTGCCCACTGAGTGGGGTTATTTTGATATTGGCTACTTACATGTCAGGTGCTGACATAATGTCATAATGGATTTTATTCCCAATACATAAGTCACTTTTAGACACCAGGGGCAGTATACAACTTATCAGGCTATAGTAAATCAGTCTTGATTCTTTCAACCGTCATCTCCGCAGCGTTGGAGACAAGGTATTCCTCAAGTTCCTGGACGTGATGAGCGCGAAGGTCAAGGACGAGGCCCGGGAGCGAGAGCTGGAAGGGCACGCGCAGTTCCTGCTGGTCAGCTTCAACCACATCCACAAGCAGATCCGCCGCGTCGCCGACAAGTGGCTGGCTGGGCTGGTGGACCGGTTCCCGCACCTGCTGTGGAACTGCCGGGTACGTAGGGGGGTCTCTGATCTGTAGTAGTTATCCACAAGCAGATCCGCCGCGTCGCCGACAAGTGGCTCGCGGGGTTCTTTGACCAGTTCCCGCATCTGCTGTGGAACTGCCGGCTACGTTGGGCTCTGACCTGGAGTAGTTCCTGCTGGTCAGCTTCAACCACATCCACAAGCAGATCCGCCGCGTCGCCGACAAATGGCTGGCTGGGCTGGTGGACCGGTTCCCGCACCTGCTGTGGAACTGCCGGGTACGTAGGGGGGTCTCTGATCTGTAGTAGTTATCCACAAGCAGATCCGCCGCGTCGCCGACAAGTGGCTCGCGGGGTTCTTTGACCAGTTCCCGCATCTGCTGTGGAACTGCCGGCTACGTTGGGCTCTAACCTGGAGTAGTTCCTGCTGGTCAGCTTTGACCACATCCACAAGCTGATCCGCCGCGTCGCCGACAAGTGGCTGGCTGGGCTGGTGGACCGGTTCCCGCACCTGCTGTGGAACTGCCGGGTATGTCTGACCTGGCTGCCTTGATATTGTGTTGCCAACTCTAAAAAAAGTTTCGATTCCGGCGAAGTACAATGCTGGTTCGACGATTATTTAGAGATCCTACTGAGTATCCTATGTGTGCTCGTTTGCCTGCTCAACAAACAACAAACAATACTCATTTCAAAGTTGTTTCCAGGTACTCTGGTCAATGCTGGACATTCTCCAAGTGCTCAGCTTCAGTTTGGAGCTGGACGCGAACCAGGAGACGCCTCTGCTTAAGGTTCCGGGGACGGATTTCACCCTGCAATTGCAGGACACTTTGGAGGGCAGGGAGGTAATCATTTTATATAATGCTAGAGTTCCCTTAACTACTTATAAACAACAATCATTATCATCATCTCATAGGAAACACATCCACTACTAGACGTAGGAAGTTGCGCATGCTAACTCATTCAAGTATTTTTATATTAAACTTTTCGTCGCATATCGGAATTTTTTCACGTTCGATTTTTGTATAGTTAATCTGTTAATTGGGTGTAACTTTTTGGTCCCCACTCCTATATCAATGTTTAGCGTTAAAGGTAACATCTGTTGTCTCGATCGCAGTGTATCGTGAAGGACTTCGCGGACCGCTGCCACGGCATCGTGCAGGAGGCCATGAAGTGGGCCCCGCAGTCCACGCGCTCGCATCTGCAGGAATACCTCAACCAGGTAGATTCAAGGCGATTAACAACCAAAAAAAATTCAATTCTCATGCCACGCAGTTGCTTATAAAAATATTTTTTGCCATGGATTCGTATATTTTTTACAATGATTGAAAACTTGACGTGTATGGATGATTTACTTTTGTATGTCAAACTGTTAAACATTAACCCCCTTACTTGTCACTTTCTGTGAGATGCAAATATCACAATTACAGATAAGGACAAAGCATGTCATAAACTATTACAAGCTTACTCTACGTTTCTAAGTAAGGGGGTTAGACTTATGGACGGTACAAATTTGATTGACTACTATCGGTCTTATTGAAAAGGTTAAAAGTAATCGTGCGGTGTGTTTGATATGTCTTTAACTAGTGTCCGACCGAAATTTCGGTTTCGGCCAGTTTCGGCCAAAAAATCAAGTTTCGGCCCGAGTTTCGGTTTCGGCCAAAAATGGCCGAACCCTTCGGCCGCGCCGAAACTTACAACATCGTGCCTTCGGGTCGCGCTCGGCTAACGTCGGGCGCGCTCGGCACGGCTGGCAATATAGTAGGTAGTTAAATTTTCAAACAGAACCTCTGTAACTGTGCTGAAATTTCATTGTGATAAATCTTTGAAAGTAGAAACCTGTAATTATAGGTCGGCGAGATATTAATTTTAGAAAAAAAACAGGCTTACTAACATTTTTCGACTTTTTAAGGACTTTTTTTTGATATAAAACCGAACCTTCGGTTTCGGCAAAATAACATGTTTCGGGCGGTCACTATCTTTAACGTTTTAGTAGCAAGACGTTAAGACACTAAGGTTTCCGGTATTAGTGCCTTGTGTATTTTGCACTCAAATTTAAATTCAAATCGGAATATAATGTTACCTACTGTGCACGAGTCCGACTAGCACTTGACCGGTTTTGTTTGTGTCACTGTGTTTATTTGTACGTTGTAGCGCCTTTTCTCTCGAAGTTTGTCTTAAAGAAATCGCTTAAAGCTAAGACCACTTGTTGTCTGTACCGTTTTTGTTTTTCTTTGTTGATTTCTTGTATCATCATCATCATCAAATGTCATGTCAATGTCTATGTGTCAAGTTGTGTTCAGTAACGCGTATTTGTATTGTGTGGTGGTAGGTGCCGAACTCGACGCTCTGGCACCACGTGGGGCTGGCTCTGGCCACGGGCGCGCTACTGGGCGCGGCGGGGCTGAACCGCGTGTCGGCGCCGCTGCCGCGCGCCGCCCTCGACAAGCGCCCGCCCTGCGTCACGCAGGACTCCGCCGCGCTGCTGGCCGTGGTCTCGCAGCGCAGCCGGTTCGCCGGGGAGGTAAGGGCCCGCACACAACACCACCTAGCGGTTTTCACCGGCGATTACTGCGCGAGGTAGGTTCGCCCCGATGCCTGCAGCATTTAAAAATGAACGATATTTAAACGCGCATCAACAAAAAAAACTGATCAGCACAGTCAAAAAAACTAAATGATTATTAAAACTTTTTGTTGAAACTTGGTGTTGTCTCTTGAGTCACTCTTTGAAATTATGATTTCATAGGATATTCACAAAATATAGTTTCAGTGGCAATTACAAGCCCGTTATTTGGTTGGATTAGTGTCATGACAAATATTTTTTGACATTTTAACCATTTTTCTAAAGACCTATCATAATTGTCTCCTGGCTAACAAAACCAAACAACGATAACAAAAAGTTTATAGGCCCAATTCATAAAAAATACATAATTTTACAACAGCGTAAAAAGATAATATAAGTACAGAAGGCGCTCATCCTAACATGACAGGGTTTAAGAAACGTACGTACCGGAATGCTAATCCTTTATGTAGCTTTTGTATCGTTCGCACGCAACCGTGCCCATACAAAAGTCACACCCTCAAGTGATAGCCAATGTTGTTTTAGCTCTGTGCTTAAGGGTAAGTATGCCAAGACTATCAAAATTCACAATCTTAGCATTTAATGTTTTAATGAAAGGTGTAAATAACGACGTACATACATACATACATACATACATACATACATGTATAATTTTGTAGGTGGCCGGTGGAGTCCACGCCGAGGGCGGCGGCGAGGCGGCGTTGTGGCGCGTGGGCGCCCGCCTGCACGCCGCGCTCAAGGAGGCCTGCGCCAGCGGCAGCGAGACGGCGCACCGGGCCACCCTGTGGCGCGCCACGGCGCTGCTCGTGCACGCCAAGCACCACGGCTCGCACGAGGCCTCCACCAGCGTGGCCAGGGCGCTGCTGCATTCTGTGGGTGAGCCAATCATATTTTATATTAAACGTCATCTGCGCGCAAGCGTTCGTCAAAAGGAAGGTAATTTGCCTTACTACTGTTTAGTTGCGCCGCGGCCGCTGACACGCACGCATCAGAGGCAATTAAACTTTACTACCAGAAAGTAACAAATATATTTCATAAAAAATTTCATCTTGTGTTTTTGGGGCTGCCGAAATTAAGCTAGATCTGTAAAAAAAGAAAGGATGCCTCATTTCATCCGTAGGAATCGTAAATATTCTTTACATTTTGTTTACATCGCCATTTGTTTAATTTGCATCGACATCACTGTCACCTGTCGAACATGAGATACACAATTAGGTATCGCATGAGTGTGATAAAGACCGGCACATTTCTTGGCCGGAATGGCTAGCAATTTGAAACAACTCTCTTTCTAACAATAGCGTTCGCTATGAATTGCCGTCTTTGTCTGTAGAAGTATGGTAATGTAGCACGGGTTTTAAATACGTTTAGTAAGAGCATAACGTATTTAAACACGACGTAACACTTGCAGGGGTAGCGACACCGGGCGATTCTGTGATGTGGAAGGCTTGCCATGTCCAACCAAATCACATTTAGTTTAAATATAGTTTCTGTCGCTTTCTCCCGGCCTCGTTGAGCGTTTTTGCAAATTTATTCATGCCGTAACCTGTCACTAATACACTGGTAAACATCTTCGCCTAAGTGTGCAATATGTGGTTACAGAATCATCAAAAAGTTTTTATAGTGGTTGGAAATTCTGTAGCTCTGCCTACCCCACTCTGGGAATAAAGGCGTGAATTTATGTATGTATGTATGTATTCACGCCGTTACGTTCGATTCCAGCGTGGTCGCAAGTGGACATCTTCACGGAGGATGCCGTGACGACAGCCGTGGAGTGCTGGCAGTGGCTCACCACCGCGCGGCCCGAGCTGGAGCTGCGACTCCTCCAGGAGGTGTTCGCGGCGTGGCAGGCCACCGTCGACCGGCGCATGGGGTTGTTCTCGCGCCAGGTGGATGAGACCAGCCCGCTGGCTGCCTATGAAGGTACAGTGCTGCAGGAGGTGTAGAAAACTAATTGTATTTTAGAAAGAGATCTCTCTCCAGGCGGGTGTCATGCCTGAGGACCGAAGTCCATTGGGATGATTATGGAAGTGGTATATTATGTCAACTGACTCTAGAAACTTCGCTGGTGCGACACTCGTGGCATCCAATTCAAATTCAAATGGTTTATTGCATGTCACATTACAAAATCTACTCCACAAACCAAGTAAAATGTCATGTGCTGCCGTGTGACGTTGATATCGAAGAAGAAATTTCATCTGTTTCTATATGAATTTTATACAACACCTCACTTAAAATGTTTTAGACATTTTTTTTTGTTTTGTGGACCGTTTTTATTTTTTTATTAAAAAGCTATCGACATATCGATAAAAAATATTTCTAACACTAGCTCGATCGCTGTTTTGTTTTGGCCGCGTAAATTCCGGCCTCTGCTAATGATAATAATGTCCTTCCCGTCGCAGGGTCCAAGCTGGAGCCCCGGCCTCCGTTCGTGGCGCCGCACGCCGTGTGGGTGCGCTACTTCTGCGAGCTCGCCGAGACCGCCAAGTACAACAGCCACGAGAAAGTCGAGATGCTGGCCAGCATGCTGCACAGGTACATACTACCCTCATTATAAAAAAGGGCGTATATCTCATAAAATCGCCAATGTATTAGTTACTTTAATTCTTAAGACACAAGGTTCAATTTGCGTTCACCATCAAACTGTGCTTGCGTCCTTTTTATTTAAGAGAGCATCATACCAAGCATTCATGGATTAATTGCACCCGGTAAAACCTAATGCTTTTTGACATGTTATCGTTCGTTTTTAACTTGGCCGCCATTACTGTCAACTAAATAAGAGCTATGCTATAGTAACGTGCTTTTAACGAGTGTTTTATCTGTGCAAAAAAAAAAAAGTAACATGTCAATAATATTCAACATACATACATACCTTTACGACTTCATTCCCATAGGCAGAACTACAGAAATACCTACAGCAAAAAAATTGTTGATAATTCTGTAACCACATTTCGCACAATTAGGCTAAGATGTTTACCAGCGTATTAGTGACAGGTTGCAAGCCCATCGCCTAACAGTACTACACGCCTTTATTCCCTGGGTCGCATCTTACGAATTATATTCATTCGATAATTTACTATTCTTCTACAGATCGTTACCGTTGGCCGTGGGTGATATCCGGGACCACATCAACAGACACGTGGAAGCTGTGGGGGTCAGGTTCAAGTAAGCAAACTATAGGACACGTTTAAACTGATTATTATTTATATCTTTAATATTTCAGTAGCTTCGACTTATTTAAATTTAAATACGTTCAGTTTTAATTTTTAATTGCATTATAAAGTAAGTAAGAAGTAAGTAAGTAAATTATTTATTCCCCATAATAACAAACAGACAAAAAAAAAAGTTACAAAAACAAAACAGACGACATTTAGTGCTAGTGTTAACTCAGCACAAGCTGGCTGTGAAGCCAATGCTGGTCTTCCGTTGGTACTGCTCGGTGAAAACACGGAAGGTGATACAGACAATACAGTATATTAAAAACAAACAATGAAATAAAATAAAAATAAACAAATCTATACTAATATTATTAAGATGAAGAGTTTGTTTGCTTGAACGCGCTAATATCAAGAACTACAATACAATACACTTTATTGTACACCAAACAATAACATTACAGAGATACAGCATTATTAAAAACAACACAGGTAAACAACAACTACTGGCTTGATTTGAAAAAATCTTTCTGTGTTAGATAGCCCATTTATTGAGGAAGGCTGAATCATACTCACATAAACTGAAGCGAAGCTAAGGCGGGTCGCTAGTAGCACGGTCACGAGCGTTAATTTGGGACCCATTTCATGAAAAATATGCTTGAAGTTGTCAATGTCATTAGAGATGGCAAGTAATTTGTAAGTTTTAGGAAACTCAACCTTATTGTTGTAGAATATCAGATTGAACTTGGTCCTAAGGTGGGTACCAAATTAAATCTCGTGGCTGTACATATCTGTATTACATGAAATTAGACTTGACAACACGTTGTGTAGTATGGGGAAATATGGTGGTACCGATATCAAACACAAACTTCATGATTATTATTTTATTATCTCGTAACTCTTATTTATAAATATGCACAAGCGCTGCGCCCGGCCCGCAGGCCTAGGAGCGACTCTCGAAAACTAAACAAAAATAATCAACCGCCGTTCTATAGAACAATTTGCTTTTAAATTTAAAATATTAAAAGCAAATGCGACGTATAACCTAAAAAGGTACAGTGAAATAAGGTCTATTTTCGCATTACAACCTTATTTCACTACAGTAGCTTATCTGTACCAAGCCATTTGTTTGTAAAGTCGTGTTCTTATATTTGGTTTTGACGAGTGAGTCGTTGCCTGAGATCTAAATAATTTCCAGACTGCTGTCGTGCGGGCTGTCCCTCCTGCAAGGCGACATCCTGCCGCGCTCGCTGGCGCGCAACGTGCTGCGCGAGCGCGTGTACAGCGCCTGCCTGGACTACTTCTGCCGCGGGCTGCAGTGCCCCTCCAAGAGCGCGGGCGCGCTGCGCGAGGACATCATCGCGCTCATCAAGCTGTGGCAGCTCATGCATTCGGACAAGAAGTACCTGAAGAGCAGCGATATCGGTGAGTTCCCTGAGGCCTGAAGCCTGAAGCCTGAGTGGGTGAGTTTTTTTTTTTTTTTATGGCATCTAGTAGACAAACGAGCACACAGGCCACCTGATGGTAAGTGGAAACTGTGACCCATAGACATTCGCAATCACAAGACTGCAATGCAATCCTAAGACTGCAAATGCGTTGCCAACCCTGAGGCTAAGATGGAATGCCTCCATGCTAGTCATTTTACCGGCTGTCTTATCCCCAAACCGGAACAAAACAATGCGAACACTGCTGTTTGGCCTGATTTACAATGTCAAGATATTTAAAATAAATTTTTGTTGTTGTTATTCTGTCCCGTGAGCCAGGAGACAACAGCGATAGAGTTTCTCAGTTTTTTTTTATTATATATACTTCTAGCATACTCAGGAAAAAGGCCATAAAAGAACGTGTTTGTAATTGCCAATAAAACTGGTTTTTGGTGGGCTTATATCCTTTGAAATCATAGTTTTAACCCAGCGTCACTATGGCAGCAAGCTACAAAGAAAAGTTGATGAACCCATAAAATAAATAATTGCGTTCTAAGGATTACAGAATCTTTAGAACGCAATTCCAAGGCTTTAACCCAAAACATGCAATCTCAAGATAGTAATCCTAAGACGCCAATCCCAAGATTGCAATCTTCAGAATGCAATCTCAAGATTCCCACTGCTGCAACCCCAAAACTAAAGTACCCCATTAATATCGTCAATCGTAAATCGCTAGACGCATCCCAAGTACAAACGCAAGACAAAAGACTGCAATTCCACAGTCTGCCTCCTCCAGACTACGATCTTAAGACAGCAATCCCAAGATTGTTAACCCGAAACGGCAGTCTCAAGACTAATATCTCAAGATTCAAAATACCAACATTGCAAACTAAAGACTCCAATCCTAACATTTAATACAAACACTAATTTCAAGAATGCGAACCTGTTGCCACCACCAAGACAGCAATCACATTCGAGAGTTTAAATAAGTTTCTAACAAAAAAAAAATTGGGACAAGCTTTTGTTGCCGATTGTACTTTTTTTTGCACAGTCGTCATCTACTCGTCAAGACGATTCTAACAAGCCCTAACACGACGGGTTTATCATGTGTAATTTAGGAGTTCCTATGGCCACCCTGAGTCTCCATCATCAGCTGATCAGCTCGATGGTACTATATTATTGTATTTTCATCAGAACTAAATGCGTATGCTAATTTTCAACTTCATTGGAAACCGGGAAGTGGGTCAAATTGCTCCTTGATATTTTTAATTTTATGTTATTTTGTGTTAAGTGTGTCACTTTCCGTCTCTTCACCAAGCGGTTCCAACGGAAGACCAGTGCTGGCTTCACGGCTAGCGAATGCTGAGTTGGGACCGTTTCGCAACTGTTTCTCTGTGTCTTATTATTTGTATACAAAACCACACAAAACCACATTAAATAAAAAAATAAATAAATATAAGGATTAAGGGGACAATCTCACACCAATTGACCTAGTTCCAAACTAAGCTCTAGGGTTGTACTGTGGGTACTAGACAACGATATAAATACTTATATAGAGAAATATATACTTAAATACATAGAAATCATCATTGACTCAGGAACAAATATTCGCGCTTATCACACAAATATCTACCCTTACCGGGATTCGAACCCAGGACCGCTAGCTCCGTAGGGGCAGGGTCACTACCCACTAGGCCAGCGCGTCGTCAAACATAGGTAAAGGTCGATTCACAAGAGTTGGCACGAATGGATTGAACGAAAGTAATGTCACCTATCATTGTGTGAGTGCCGTCCTTTGAACCGATGTTCGAATTTCAAACCGAAAACCTGTTACTATTTTACACACTAGTATACTTTCATTCAATCATTCAATCCATTCGTGCCAACTCTTGTGAATCGACCTGTAACATAGGTACCTAATGTGGTTTTGTATTTTTGCGAAAAAATACATACATACATACATACCGTCACGCCTTCATCCCAGAGTGGGGTAGGCAGAGCTACAGAATTACCAACAACTTTAACAGCCAGTTGTCAATTCTGTAACCACATTTTGCACAAACAGGCTAAGATGTTTATCATGTGTATATTAGTGACAGGTTGCAAGCCCATCGCCTAAAAATACTACAAGCCTTTAATCCCTTAGTCGTCTTTTACGACTTCCACAGGAAGGTATGGAGTGGTACTATTCTATTCTGCCGGCAACCACACGGCCACAAATAAATAAATGCGAATAAATGTATCATTATCATTAACTTATCTTATCTTAAATTTGACTTGCAAGATTGGACCCTTACATACATAGATTGCAAGTTAAATAAAAGCTTGTAAGATGTATATGGTGTTGTGGTGTTCCAGGCGAGTTCGACACGCTGGGCCCGAGCAGCCAGCAGAGCCTGTACACGTCGGCGTCGCCCGTCGACAACCGCTCGTCCATCAACGGCAGCGACCTCGGCGCGCGCCAGACCACCGGCTGGATCAACACGGTACGCACCATCACTATAACACCTACCAATTGACAACATTTCATTTTGGTGACACCTGCAAATTACTATACGAATCGAAAGGGTTTTACCTCTTGAACACGGCAAAATATTTAATTAGATTTATTTTTCTTTATTTACAAAATTACAAGTAAGTTAACAAAAATATCGAGTTTTACCAGTACTATGCCTGAATAGATATAATACCATTGCCTTTTTTACGAGAAAAGAAGCTGTCATACTTCAAATTAGATGTTGACACTATTTGCGGGTGGTAGGACCTTGTGCAGGGTCCGTCCGGATCGCTACCACCGTCTTATCCATTAACCTACCGCCAAACAGCAGTTCGCATTGTTGTGTTCCGGTTTGGGGATAAGACAGCCGGTGAAATGACTAGCATAGAGGCATTCCATCTTAGTCCTCAGGGTTGGCAACGCATTTGCAGTCTTAGGATTGCTCTGCAGTCTTGTGAATGCGAATGTCTATGGGTCACAGTTTCCACTTACCATCAGGTGGCCTGTGTGCTCGCTTGTCATCTCTATGCCATAAAAAAAAAAAAAAAAAAAAAAAAGATACATAGGGCCACTTGCACGCAGAATTTAACCCTGGATTAAGGCACTAACTCGAGTTAGTAGACATCAGATTCATACGAAAACTGACATTTTAACTCGAGTTAGTGTCTTAACCCAGGTTTAAACTTTTCGTGCAAGTGGCCCTTAGAGAACTATCGGTTGACATGATACTTTTTTATATACAGATTGGACTTACGTAATATGTCCATTGTGTCGTAAAAATGAAGTTACGCGCTTTTAGAATAAGTACATCTTAATAAATTAATATAAAAATAATTATTAATTCTAGAGAAAATTTAAAACTATTAGTGTCTTCCTCCTTCCAAATAGTATCTATAAAACGAATAAAATTAAAGTCTTGAAAATATGAAATCTTGTCAATTACTTTAATTAATTTAATTAATGAAAAACAACATAAAATAATACAAAAACCGTAACACAATAACTGAAAAGGAAAACTAAAATTAAATAAAACCAGCTCTAAATATATAAATTGTACCAAAGATGCTGGGAGCATTTCCTCGCTGGATGGTTAAACTTATACGTTGCACGAGGAAACTGCCAGCTCTTCGGTCTCCCGTGACGTCAATGAGCCTCTTCGAAACTTCTTTTTTTAATTTAACTGAAACGTCTGATACGAATGTCTAATGCCCGGTTCCTATATTCAAGAAACGAATCGTTTTCCTTACGTCTCGTTAAAATTTGACACATTAACGTACGTAGCAAATGTCAAATTTTAACGAGACGATTCGTTTCTTAAATATAGGAACCGGGCATAAACTAGCTCGCAGGTTTGCTAAGTGCTCTAAGGAAGCAAAGGTTACACTTTTTAAAGGTTACTGTACTACTTTCTATACAAGCAGCCTGTGGGTAAATTATTGTCAGAAACAGTACAGCGCGTGCAGTACAGTCAAGGACTTTAATTGTTAAGCCACTATGGAACCCTGTCATAATGACAGCGTCAAACCATTATGAAAGAACTTACGCTAAAATTCATGATCAACGTTATGCGACAGGGTTCCATAGTGGCTTAACAATTAAAGTCCTTGACTGTACAACAACGCGTTTAGTATACTGATGGGGCTGCCCCGGTAGTGCAGCGCATCAGGGATGTTTGTGGACGCGCGAGTAGACTGCTTTTACGCTACTGTGCGCAAGCGCAGCGCCTCCCTGGTGCGCAGGGGGGCCAGCGCCAACAGTCTCCTGAGCGTGTTCGCCGACAGGCTCGACTGTCCGTACGTGAAGCACTGTTGGAAGCTTCACGTGCAGCAATTAAAATAAGTTATTCTTGTGTTCACTAACATTAGTCCGTAAGTAAATCTATCTGTTTGTATTACTAATTCAATGATCCTCGTTGGTCTAAATAAATGATCCTCGTTGGTCTAAATAAATGTTAAGTAAAAGATGTGTCCGTCCAAGTTGAGTACGTTTATTGCACTAAAAAGTAATTATAATAAATGTCTTAGGTAGAATACAGTGACGCATGCATCGGTGCGTCGTCAGCGTAATATAAATGTAGAGCGTGCTCGTACATGCTGCCAAATTTAAAGAAAAGAAAGGAAAACAACAAATAAATTAAGGCGACGTTGCCTTGTTAACATGTTTTGGGGCATGTACAACCACCTCGCTAACACTGTCGAAGTCACGAGGCTGCCGAAACGACGAGTTGTCGACTTCCTTCGTTGAACCGTGATCCTGGCCGATGACTTGGGCTGCGGTGTTCCAAAGTCTTCGTCTTATGTACAGACCGATCCAGATTATGGCAACAAATATGCAAATGCCAATAAAGGACATAAAGGTGTAGTGATGAGTATCATGAGATGATGATATCTCTTTTATGGCTTCTTGTTGTGCCTTTACTGTTTCTATGTTGGTTTTCAGCTTTTTCAGCGCTTCTATATGGTCTTCAGGAGCGAAACTGTAGTTTGTCGCTTGGATGACGTGATTTATTGCTGATTCTTGCATGTATAAGTTATTTTCATTGATAATCATCTCACTGTGATAATTGTTGTGAGAATGAATAGTTATTTTATCTCCTTTGAGCATGCAACTTGAATCCAAAGTGATGATTCCGGCTCGACGTAACGATAGTGACGTCACGCCAGCTGGGCAGAAAGTGCGAACCGCGCACTCTTCACAGCACGCGAACAGCCAGGCGAATGGTCTGTGTAATCGGATCCATTTGTCGGCGCACTCCGATGTTTTTGTTTTGCAACTGGATAAGTTTTTATTGTTAATTAATTGAGCTTCACATATGTTCGCGTCGGCTTTCATGTTATAAATAGGCAGATTCACACTACATAACAGCTGTTTATCTTTTATCTGTAGGCATGTTGCTATGTCTTGATATGATAGACGTATCAAGGCATCTTTCCTGAGATTTACTGCCAGATATTCCGATATTTCCACAATCTGCTGAATTGTATTTGAAGTCATATGCGGGATCGGTATTATTCGATTGAGTTCGTAATGTTCCGTGTTTACCAAAGGTAATTTGAACTCGAATAAAAGGAATTTGTTTGTTAGGTGCACATGTACGCGTGAAAGCTTGTACATTTCTTGTGTACAATGCCTTGTATTAATGCACGGGAGGGACAGTTCGCCCGGAAGCTGGCCCGCGATGATATTGAGCTGTTCTTCAAATTGGTCTGGCTTTAGCAGGTGCATATCAACGCGTCCGTCCTTTACATCTGTTATCAAATCCAGTAGCATTTGTTGTACTCTTCGTAAATTTGCCACGACCATGTTGGCGGCGAGTGCAGTCGCTGTTATGTACATAGCGTTTTGACGGTCGAGCTTGATACGTTTGTCTTGTTCTGAAAGATGTTTGTTGATGGCAGAGAACTGCTGCTTCATCACCTGTTCGTTTCTTTGTAGAAGGTTGTACTCGCCCTCCATTATGGAGGTATGGTTTTTGATTAGTTTCAATAGATGATTTTCGTTAGCACGTACTAATTGAATGTCTTTGTCATATTGCTGCGCGAATCTCTCGTCGAGAACGCCAAATAGTGAGTTTGCAACGTATCCCACGCCATCAATAAGACCTCGTTTCAATCTACTTGAGTGTGTTCCGTGCTCTGTAGATATTATGTTGTTGTAATGGTGCAGCTCCCTCAGTTCATGTTGTAGTTGAGAGGCGATGGTAGTGAATTCCGTTTCTTGGCTGCAGAGGCTTGTAAGATGATTCACGTAGTTTTCGATGCTTGATAAACCTTGCCAGTAAGTGGTCATATTGTAATAGACCACCATCTTCCACTCATCTTGTATTATCTGCATATCGGATAGTTTATCAAAATAAACCAATTTGGCTGGAGTTAGCTCGGATATCTTCTGTTGTGCAGATGCTGGTATGCAAGCTGTGAGCAGTAGTAGCGCCAAACAAATAAAATTGCTGACTGGTTTCTTCTTATGTTGTGCTTGGTTTGATTGAGTTGTTGTTGGTGTGGCCGAGGCCGATGTAATGTTATTTTTATTCTGTTCTTCTCGCTCTATTGGCAGTGGTGACAGTTTGGTAATGGGTCGTTTTAGAATGTTTGATTTTGTTTTCAACGAAACGACGCGGACATGCCCGTCGTTTCCGGGGTGGGTCTCTGTTACTCTTCCAAGGAGCCATTTTGCCGGTGGGATGTTGTCCTCTTTCACTAAAACCATGTCGCCTATCTTCAGATCGTCTTTTACAATATTCCACTTGCTACGGATCTGTAACGTGTGCAGGTATTCTGTCGACCATCTCTTCCAAAAATCCTTGTGTAGTTTCTCAGTTAACTGCCATCTTGTTCTGATACAGGTTGGTTCTCGTTCTGGGGACAGCGGGCCCGCAAGGACCGGACCACCAACTAAGAAGTGTCCCGGGGTGAGGCACTCCAGGTCATCGATGTCTTCTGTTAAGGGTGTGAGGGGTCTAGAGTTCAAACAACCCTCAATCTGAGTTAGGAGCGTAGAATACTCTTCAAATGTTAACTTTTGTTCTCCAATTATTCGTCGGAGGTGGGCCTTCGTGCTTTTCACTGCTCCTTCCCATAGACCACCAGCAGTCGGCCACGCTGGTGCATTGAAATGCCACTCAATGCCTTGGTTTGTTAGGGTGTCCATGAGGGCAGTGTTCACGTAATGTTGAAGAGCCTCGTTTCTTTCTTGCATTAATGCTCTGGCTGCCCCTTTAAAATTCGTTCCGTTGTCACTGTAGAGATGTTCCGGAGTGCCTCGGCGAGCGCAGAATCTTCTGAATGCGGCAAGAAATGTTTCAGAACTAAGGTCCGATACAAGTTCCAAGTGAACCGCCTTGGTCGCTAGACAGACAAATACCGATATGTAGCCCTTGGTCGTCTTGATCCCCCGCCCTTTGTTTGCCTTGACTTCCACTTGCCCGGTGAAGTCTACGCCTGTGTGGGTGAAGGGTCGCGACGGCGTCACTCTGGGTGCGGGAAGATCGGCCATCATTTGGTTGTTTGTTGTTGGTTTGAAGCGATGACACTTAACGCACTTTCTCAACCGACCCTTTACTGCTTTAACTCCTCTCAGTATCCAGTATTTATCTCTGAGATGCGAAAGTGTCAGTCTTGGACCGCCGTGAAGCGTTGTTATATGAGCTTGATTAATTAGCAGCTCCGTTAACTTGTCGTTAGGTGGCAGTATGATGGGATTTTTTTGTAATGTGGTTAACTTCGCATGGTTCAATCTTCCACCGACTCGTAACACGTTGTTTTCGTCCAACTTAGGATTTAATTGTAAAAGTCGGCTTTTAGGTGTTATGTTTGCACGATCTTGTAATTGTGCAATTTCCTTAGCAAAGTATTTGTTTTGCACTGATTGCATAATTGCAGTGTGCGCATTCTTCAATTCAATTGTTGTTAGGTGCGGTAACTTTATTTTATTTTTACCGCTTATATTGCTGATAAAACGTGACACCCATGCAAGCGTCCGTACAACACGTGTCATAGAGCTGTAATTGTTCAGAAGGGTCTCTATAAACGGTAACGTCAATTGTACTGCGTTTGTTTGTTTGTTTCGTTTTCGCTCTTCGATGGGGTCTTCGAATCGTTTTTCTATTTTGTCTGTTAGTCGATCTTCCTTGAGCCATTGAGGGCCCTGCCACCACAGATGATGCGTTATAAGTTGAGCGGGTAATATGCCTCGGCTGGCGCAATCAGCTGGGTTATCTTCAGATCGCACATGCCTCCAACAACTTGCTGACATAACTTGAGTGATCTTGTTCACTCGATTTGCAACGAATGTTTTCCATCGCGTTATGTCTCCTTGTAGCCAGCTCAATACCACAGTTGAATCAGTCCACCCGTATATTTGTACTGTCTGATTATTAAGTGAGTCTATGGTCTTCTTCATTAGTCTTGACAATAGCAGCGCAGAACTGAGCTCTAATCTTGGGAGTGTTATGTGTTTGTGTACAGGAGCCAGCTTAGTTTTTCCTGCGATTTGTTGAATTATTGGCTGGCCATTTTCGTTAGTACTCTTGCAAAATATGACGCATGCATACCCTTTCTCTGATGCATCACCGAATTCGTGCAAAGAAATCTGTTTTGGAACGTTTCCGATCCATCGGGGAATTGTTATAATGTTAAGTGCTTGTAACTCGTTCCTGAAAGCTCTCCAATCAGCTTGTATTTGTTGTGGGAGTGGTTCGTCCCAGGCGAGCGATTGTTTCCACAGTTGTTGAAACATGAGTTTCCCCTTCATTGTAACTGGAGATAACCAGCCCAACGGGTCGTATATTTTTGATAGGTCTGATAGTAATGACCGCTTTGTTATGACGTCATTCTCGTCACTTCTTAACTCCGTAATGTTGAATGTAAATTGATCTGTGCATGGATTCCAGAGTACTCCGAGTGTTTTGTTGTTATGGATGTTTTTAAAGTCTAGCATGTTTTGACTTATTTGATCTTGCGTTAACTCGTCAAGGAGGCTAGGATGGTTGCTAGCCCACTTTCTCAGGTTGAAGCCGCCTGCTTGTAGTAGACTTATCAGTTGTTTCTGAGATGTTTTGGCTTCATCGAGGTCATTGTTTCCACCCAAAAGGTCGTCTACGTATAATTGGTTGTTTAAGATGTTTGCAGCAAGCGGATATTGATCTCCGTCATCTTTGACCAGCTGTTTGATGGTTCGCATAGCCAAGTAAGGTGCAGATTTAGTCCCGTATGTTACAGTACATAACTGAAATTCCTTAATTGGTTCTGCATGGTTTGTTCTCCAGACAATCTTTTGTAAATGTTGATCCTCTTCCTGTATTCGTATTTGTCGATAAAACTTCTCGATATCGGCTGTGTATACGTAGCGATAAGACCTCCAGCGTAAGATCATGGCCTGCAGATCTTGTTGTAGGTTTGGACCAGCTTCCATGAGTTGGTTTAAGCTGTACCCTGATTTAGTTGGACACGAAGCGTTGAATACGGTCCGTAGTTTTGTTGTGGTTGAATCCAGCTTAATAACCCCATGGTGCGGTAAGAAGCAACTAGGTTCTCGGGGTTCCGTACATTGCTTCATGTGCCCGAGCTCCACATATTCGTTCATGAAATCTTTGTAGCTGCTTGATAAGTTTTCGTGTTTAGCTAGACGCTTCTCCAATTGTAATAATTGCGCGACTGCCTGCGGCTTCGAAGTGCCGATGTGTTGTTGAAAGTTGTCTTGCATCGGAATTTTCACCTCGTAGCGCCCATTTTCTAGCCTTCGCGTGGTGTTTTCGTATAGTTTTTCGCAGTATTCGTCGGATGGTGAACTGTTGTGCGATGGTTCTGTTATCTCCTCAATCTCCCAAAATTGAGCGATCTCGTCAATGTTATTTAAGACGGCGTGGCAGTTGAAAGTTTTTACATTGCCGAGTAGTACCCAACCTAGTTTTGTTTGTTGCGCAATAGGGGCATGGATAGAGCTTCTGATAATGCCATCCATAACAATATCTGCGTAGACTCCAGCATCCAGTAATATGTCAATGGGTCTGGAGATGTTGTAATCTGGATCCGCCAGATTTATGTTATTTATATGTGACCATTGTTGCTTGTCAAAAGAGTAATTGGGCAAGTTGTTGATCATTGACGCCATGATGAGAGCCTCAGCTGTAAATGCATGGTCTCCGTACAGAGACTCGCAGTGAATTTGTACAGTCCCATTACTTTGTTTGGCTGACAGACCGATGCCTGAAACCGTGGCATCTTGTCTATGTCTCCTCAGTCCAAGTCGCTGTGCCGCAGATTCTGTTATTAGGTTTGTCTGAGATCCTTGATCCAAAAGACATCTTAAAATGATGAATGAGCCATCTGCTGCTTTCACTTTCATCAGGACCGTAGCCAGAACAACTTCATTGAAGCTGCCCGCCACGTGGTGAGTTGACTTTCGTTGATTTTCCGACGTTGAAGGTTCATTCGGTGTTGCAACTGCAGACGTCATAGGTGTTGAATTCTGTTGTTCGCGCACTAGATCATGCAGCGACGTGTGGTGCGACTTATTGCAAACCTTGCACCGTTTAATTGAATTACATTGTTTTCCATTGTGTGAAAACATGCAATTCTCGCAAATGTTTAGTTGCGAAATTGTTGACCTCTTTACGTTCGGTGTCATATTCTGGAATGTTTTGCAGTAAAGTAGAATATGATTTGTTTTGCATATTGGGCAATTGCGTTCTGTCGTTGTAGGAAACGATTTCGCAATAAAACGTTTAAACTTTCCGCTGGCCTCATTTTGCGATGTTGATGGTAAGTTTCTGGAATACGAGTATTCAGGGTTATTCTTAGTTGTTGGCTGGAGGGTTGATGGTTTTTTCTTCGTTATAGGTTCCAATGCCATGAACTTGCCTTCCAGGAAAAGTATGAATTCATCAAACTGGGGCAGATCCCGAGGTGCTTTCCTTGTTTCCATGTAGGATTTGTAGGTATCCGAATCCAGTTTGTTGGTAAGAATGTGTACTAACAACGGATCCCAACTCGAAGTGTCAAGTCCCAGGTTGTTAATGGCGTTAACGGCTTCCAGACTTGTGTCATGCAATCTTTTCAGTTCGATCGAAGTTTGTTGTTGTATTGCGGGTTGGTTTAAAAATGTTTGCATAAGCCTTGTAAAAAGCAACTGCTTATTGTTATATCGGTGGTTGAGCATTTCCCAACACGTGTCGTAGTTTTCTGCCGAAACTGTTAAATGTTGAACTAGGCGCTCTGCTTCCCCTCTAAGCTTTCCCTTGAGGTGTTGCATTTTCTGAGCTTTCGTTATCATGTTGTTGTTATGGATTGCCTCGCAGTACAAATCCATGAAGGTTCTCCATTGTGTGTAATTTCCGGAGAATGTTGGAATTTCGACCTTCGGAGTGGTTTGGTATTGATGTGCTGAAGCGTTTAGTTTTTTATGAAGTTGCCTCTTGGTCGCTTCGTAACTAGCTTCATGTTGAGCAAACTCCTGTTCATAATCCACGTCAGAGCCAATAAAAATGTTGTCCAGCCTCCAATGGATCTCATCAATCGCCTTCCACCTTGACTGTAACATGTTTAACTTGTCTTCGATCTCCCACTTTTCCGAGATTTCGTCGATGTTTATATTCTTCACCATGCGTGTGAATGCTCTCATGTTAGTACTTTGCTGACTGAAGAGCTCATCTGCCAGTGACGGCATGCTCTTGTCAGCGGTAGCGGCAGCGGTGGCTACAGCTACAGGTTCGGTGCTTTGTAACTGTTGAAGAAATGTTTCATACGTGACCTTGACTGTTTCATACATACTGAGGTCTTCTGGTAAGGCTCCGGCTTGTAGTAGTTTGTTGTAATTAGCACTAAACTCATCCCAAAGGGCCTTAAGGGTTGTCACCCGCGATGTTATGTAGTCAGCTGTTTTGCGACTAGCGGAGTCCTTTTTGAAGTTAGTCCTCATCTTGTCGATTGCTTCCTTGATAATCTTTTGTCTCGCCAAAGTCTCCATTGTTGTTGTTGTTGTTTTGAATCACTCGTAATGTTGAAATATGTTGAATACGTTGTTGTTGTACGGTTCAGACTCGTATGATTGTAATCTCACCACAATATGTGCGCCTTCTGAATTCGACTGGTGAGACCCTCTTCCGGGAGGCCAGCCAAACCGATTCGCTATTGCAATTAAACACAAATCACACAGAATCCAATCCGGTTCGAAGGACCAAAAATGTAGGGTGTAATAGTTTACCACACCCTACATGTACTTATGTTGATTGTTTGATTGTTTGTTAGTAAGACGGAATGTTAAGTAAAAGATGTGTCCGTCCAAGTTGAGTACGTTTATTGCACTAAAAAGTAATTATAATAAATGTCTTAGGTAGAATACAGTGACGCATGCATCGGTGCGTCGTCAGCGTAATATAAATGTAGAGCGTGCTCGTACAATTATTATAAACTATATTAAAGGGAAAAAAATCGTCGGTCTTAGAATTCGACTACATCGCTGGCTCTGAGATCTAAATCGATCGCCTGCTTTTCATCTCTCGGGTCACTCTTTAAAACTAACGTTTTTAAAGAATATGAATTTACCTGACATCAACACACATCGTCATCGTCGATCTGACATCGTTTTCGTGACAATTACAAGATTATTTTATGGATTTTCTTCGAAACATATCAGTATATTTAACCATTTCTCTAAGAAACTCTCATTGTTGTCTTACATTCACACAAGCGTGGCTTACGAGACAACACAACAACAAAAAGTTAATCGAGTCATCAAGCCCGAAATATATCATTGGCGAGTGCAAAACAAACCCGAAACCCGCAGCTTACTTCGAAAGTTTCGTCGAAACTGACTTCAAAATGAAAACAATTGTTCCACTTTGAAGTCGATTGCAAATCCGAGTGCGATAGGCAATAGATCAACCTCAACAACCAACGAAACTTTTTCTGACACGAACTTCTTCGACTTCACTTGTTTTAACTCCTGAAGTCTTTGCACCCTCTATAAATAAAATAATTTTGCGGGTGGTAGGACCTTATGCAGGGTCCGTCCGGATCGCTACCACCATCTTATCCATTAACCTACCGCGAAATAGCAGTGTTCGCATTGTTGTGTTCCGGTTTGGGGATAAGAGAGCCGGTGAAATGACTAGCATAGAGGCATTCCATCTTAGTCCTCAGGGTTGGCAACGCATTTGCAGTCTTAGGATTGCATTGCATTCTTGTGAATGCGAATGTCTATGGGTCACAGTTTCCACTTACCATCAGGTGGTCTGTGTGCTCGTTTGTCTAATCTATGCCATAAAAAAAAAAAAAAAAAAAAGATATCATCCGCCAGGTGCCGATGTCGACGACCACGCTCAGCAGCGGCGCCGGCAGCATCGCGGGCAAGCGGTCCAACCGCAGCGTGAAGCCGCCCGCCAAGGCGCAGGACACCTTCGTGAAAGACTACGTGCGGAAGCGGAACCTCATCCTGGAGCTCATGGTGAGTACGAGACAGGGGGGGGGGAGCATTGAAGTAGGAATAGAGAACGGCTATACTGCATAATTTCAACGAGTTCCAGTATCTCCAAGTTTCTTCCATCTAGCTTTCACACACACATTGAACCGTGTGATAACAATACCATAGGTATGGCCAGGGCACCAATTACAGTTCAGAATGTGTTTTTACGGAGGATTTACTAACAAATAATAAAATACAACATACGACGTATTTTTATTTTAGTTGTATGGAAAAACAAGTCAAGATCGTAGCAAGTGGAAAGAAGTGGTCTCTGCCTACCCCTCTAGGAAACACGCGTGATTTAATGTATGTATGTATGGAAGCGTCAAATTTTGGTATGATTATGGTACAAACCCTGAAGAAAAATAACAAATACTAAAAGATGGTCTAGACTCTAGAGTGACTTGGGCTTGCGCTGATTCTATTCGAAATCGAATTCAAATCAGAATATAATAATACCTACTGTGCGGAACGGAACCCTCGTGAGCAAGTCCAACTCACACTTGACCGGTTGTTATTGTATCCGCAGGCGGTGGAGATCGAGTTCCTCGTGACGTGGCACAACCCGCACGGGCGCGTCGAGCAGGCCGTGCCCGGCGAGGACAACATCGCCACGTGGCGCTCCAAGCCCAACACGGAGCGCACCTGGCGCGACTACGCCAAGCTGGCCTGGGACATCAGCCCGGCGCTGGCCGTCTTCCTGCCCGAGAGGTCAGTCAGTGTTGTAGGCCACGAGGACAACATCGCCACGTGGCGCTCCAAGCCCAACACGGAGCGCACCTGGCGCGACTACGCCAAGCTGGCCTGGGACATCAGCCCGGCGCTGGCCGTCTTCCTGCCCGAGAGGTCAGTCAGTGTTGTAGGCCACGAGGACAACATCGCCACGTGGCGCTCCAAGCCCAACACGGAGCGCACCTGGCGCGACTACGCCAAGCTGGCCTGGGACATCAGCCCGGCGCTGGCCGTCTTCCTGCCCGAGAGGTCAGTCAGTGTTGTAGGCCACGAGGACAACATCGCCACGTGGCGCTCCAAGCCCAACACGGAGCGCACCTGGCGCGACTACGCCAAGCTGGCCTGGGACATCAGCCCGGCGCTGGCCGTCTTCCTGCCCGAGAGGTCAGTCAGTGTTGTAGGCCACGAGGACAACATCGCCACGTGGCGCTCCAAGCCCAACACGGAGCGCACCTGGCGCGACTACGCCAAGCTGGCCTGGGACATCAGCCCGGCGCTGGCCGTCTTCCTGCCCGAGAGGTCAGTCAGTGTTGTAGGCCACGAGGACAACATCGCCACGTGGCGCTCCAAGCCCAACACGGAGCGCACCTGGCGCGACTACGCCAAGCTGGCCTGGGACATCAGCCCGGCGCTGGCCGTCTTCCTGCCCGAGAGGTCAGTCAGTGTTGTAGGCCACGAGGACAACATCGCCACGTGGCGCTCCAAGCCCAACACGGAGCGCACCTGGCGCGACTACGCCAAGCTGGCCTGGGACATCAGCCCGGCGCTGGCCGTCTTCCTGCCCGAGAGGTCAGTCAGTGTTGTAGGCCGCGAGGACAACATCGCCACGTGGCGCTCCAAGCCCAACACGGAGCGCACCTGGCGCGACTACGCCAAGCTGGCCTGGGACATCAGCCCGGCGCTGGCCGTCTTCCTGCCCGAGAGGTCAGTCAGTGTTGTAGGCCACGAGGACAACATCGCCACGTGGCGCTCCAAGCCCAACACGGAGCGCACCTGGCGCGACTACGCCAAGCTGGCCTGGGACATCAGCCCGGCGCTGGCCGTCTTCCTGCCCGAGAAGTCAGTCAGTGTTGTAGGCCACGAGGACAACATCGCCACGTGGCGCTCCAAGCCCAACACGGAGCGCACCTGGCGCGACTACGCCAAGCTGGCCTGGGACATCAGCCCGGCGCTGGCCGTCTTCCTGCCCGAGAGGTCAGTCAGTGTTGTAGGCCACGAGGACAACATCGCCACGTGGCGCTCCAAGCCCAACACGGAGCGCACCTGGCGCGACTACGCCAAGCTGGCCTGGGACATCAGCCCGGCGCTGGCCGTCTTCCTGCCCGAGAAGTCAGTCAGTGTTGTAGGCCACGAGGACAACATCGCCACGTGGCGCTCCAAGCCCAACACGGAGCGCACCTGGCGCGACTACGCCAAGCTGGCCTGGGACATCAGCCCGGCGCTGGCCGTCTTCCTGCCCGAGAAGTCAGTCAGTGTTGTAGGCCACGAGGACAACATCGCCACGTGGCGCTCCAAGCCCAACACGGAGCGCACCTGGCGCGACTACGCCAAGCTGGCCTGGGACATCAGCCCGGCGCTGGCCGTCTTCCTGCCCGAGAAGTCAGTCAGTGTTGTAGGCCACGAGGACAACATCGCCACGTGGCGCTCCAAGCCCAACACGGAGCGCACCTGGCGCGACTACGCCAAGCTGGCCTGGGACATCAGCCCGGCGCTGGCCGTCTTCCTGCCCGAGAGGTCAGTCAGTGTTGTAGGCCACGAGGACAACATCGCCACGTGGCGCTCCAAGCCCAACACGGAGCTGCATAGCACTGGGACACGTTCTATACACGAACATGTTATCGTTTAATTATATTGTCCAGCTCTAGTGAACGACAGATGTGTTTGCAATGATTGCAGGCTGAAGAACGAGGGCATTATAGCGGAGATGCGGCGCAAGGTGCAGGCGCAGCCGACGGCCGTGTGCCACATCCCGCAGGCGCTCAAGTATCTCGTCACCACGGAAACGCTACTCGCTGACGCTCATGAGGTGAGCATTTCAAAGTAAAACACAATTGATATGGCTTACCGATGTAGATGTGCAGATGACATTTTTTCGAAGCGGGTTCCCGCGCGTCAAATGTCATCAGCATGACATTCTGAGAAAGAACATTTTACATGAGGTTTATATAAAATTACATAGAAACAGATGCAATTTCTTTTTCGAAATCCACGTCAGTACACACAGCAGCACTTGACATTTTATTTGGTTTGTGATAGTATTAGGAGTACTAATTTTCTGAAGGTTCTATTATTTTCAATGAGGAGGTAAGTAACCACACTTCATTCAAAGTTATTTTATTACTTGATATGATAAAGTAGGAGATAAGATCTAGATGGAATAACACATGTTAAACAACTGTCGTGAATGATTATAAAATAATGTAAATACATCGGCATATTTTTTTATACAAAATACTCGATACCGATACTAAAAGTGATTCTAGCACTAGCTAGATTGCGACAAATCCGGGCTCTGGTTGCCATAAAAGCATCGAACACAACTCACTTGTACGAAGTGATGTGACCGCGACGTAAGACCGATGGACCCAAAGAACGAAGTACTAAGCTTGACCCATCAAATTCCTAGTCATTAAAACACGACTAAATCACAACTTATCTCCACAGCTAGTGCACATGGTGACGTGGGCCCGCGTGTCTCCAGTAGAGGCGCTGGCGTACTTCAGCCGGCAGTACCCGCCGCACCCGCTGTCCGCGCAGTGCGCCGTGGCCGCGCTCGCCGAGTACCCTTCCTCTGCCGTGCTGATCTACATCCCGCAGCTGGTGCAGGCCCTGAGGCACGACACGGTCAGTACGCGTAGACAGAGCCGAGAGTCTACGGTCACGAGCGTTCATTTGGGACCACAGACCACACCCTATAGACTCCGCATACAAAGGCGCCCCCGTAAGCCATGCTTATGCTCACAGAACACTAATTGGTTGCCATGGTTCTATTGGCGCGCACCACGACGCGCACACTTGATTATTCGTTGACTTTGAACTAGCCAATCACGGTGCACGCCCCGCCCCCCGCGCCCCGCCATTTTGGCTTAATGAGATACTAGACAAACTGTTCCGAAGCGGAGTCTATAGGGTAAGTGGTCTGTGTTAGGGACTCATTTCAAGAAAAATATGCTTCAAGTCGTCAATGTCATTAGAGATGCCAAACAGCAGTGTTCGCATTGTTGTGTTCCGGTTTGGGGATAAGACAACCGGTGAAATTACTAGCATAGAAGCATTCCATCTTAGTCCTCAGGGTTGGTAACGCATTTGAAGTCTTAGGATTGCATTGCATTCTTGTGAATGCGAATGTCTATGGGTCACAGTTTCCACTTACCATCAGGTGGCCTGTGTGCTCCTTTGTCTTCTGTATGAAACTAAAAAAAAAAAAAAAAAGATGTCAAGTCCTTTGTAACTTTTAGGAAACTCAACCCTATTGTTGTAGAATGTCAGATTGACTTTGGACCTAAGGCGGGTACCAAATTAAATCTCGTGACTGTACCTCCATCTAGTGACATGTATGTGCTTCGACTAGAGCAGAGTCTACAGTGTGTTCAGTAGCCACGTCCGACTGACTTACTGACACCGCTCACCCAAAATGGCTAAACCTAGGGCCTGAATATTCGACAAGTCCAAACAAGGATTTTTCAAAAATGAATTCCCATCGGAAAGAAATAGTGTATCTTAGCAGAGAACTTTTTTTATGCGTACTAAGTTGTGGGTGTCCTTAATCTACAGTTCTACACTAATAAAACACTAGTACAACACTCGTGTGATCTTATTATGAAACTCGCTTCTCGGCTCGTTTCATAAAACCACACTCGTTGTATTATAATGCCTCTCATTATGCACCGGTCACATAAATATACTATTATACTCCAGATGGGCTACGTGTCCGAGCTGATCAAGTCGCTGTCGAAGAACTCGCAGGTGGTGGCGCACCAGCTCATCTGGAACATGCACACCAACATGTTCACGGACGAGGAGATGCAGCACAAAGACGGTGGGTGACCAGCTGTCTTTTTTTTTTTAATAGGTTCGCAAACTGGACTTTACAGCATTGTGACTTATAAATAGAGGTAAACAAACAGGTTTGGCTGCATGGCCTTCTAGGTGCGAACACAACATGCACACGAGTAATCGCCCTCAATACTAAACTTAGAGATAACAAAATAAATGAAGAAATTATAACAAATAGTCATTATGTATAATATAAGTGATGAAAACCTAGCTATAAAGACCATCCTGATTTAACAGCTACGTTGAAAAAAAACCCTTGTCCGTATCATTCCATGCGTTTGGCAGCTCTGTCGTCTTAAGCAAAAACGCAGTAACTAAGGTAAACCTACTGTAGTATATCAACTTTATTGTTTAGGACATAGAATTGAATTTGGTTTGGTGATTGAATTTAAAATACTGCTTATTGGCTAAGGAAGGCAGAGCTATGGACAGAAGCACAGATTATCAAACATACGTTAAGCTTATACTACCCCACTTCTTTGTTGTTTTTGAGTGGGACTTTGAATCTACCAGCACGGCAACAAAGTTCAATTACGTTTGTTCTTTAATGCCATTTGCAGTTTATTAAGATGGAAAAATAAACTTTATTCTCATGGCAATACAACTAAAATTATATTGCCTTAACTATGTACATCCTATTGCACACTTGGCCTTACGAGGATACATAAATACATCTTTAAATCTTCAGCAATCCTATACGACACCCTGGAGAGCCTGACGAAGAACATAGTGGACACGCTGTCCGGGCCGGCCAAGGCGTTCTACGAGCGCGAGTTCGACTTCTTCAGCCAGATCACGAACATCAGCGGAATCATCCGACCGTTCCCGAAGGGCGCCGAGCGGAAACGAGCCTGTCTCGAGGCCCTGAAGAACATCAAGGTTCGTTACAGGAATCATTAAAATCGATGCAGTGATTTTTAAGTTAGTCGTAAACATAAACAAGATGTTAAGGAATCTAGGAAGTTTTCTCGCGAGCAAAGTATGTTGTAGTTGCGCGCCGCTAGATGGCGCTACGAGTATTCGAATTTATACCACATGTGAATAAGACAATAAGGAGGAATTTTTAATTGGAGATGGAAATTAATATGAAACTCAGTCATTATTGAAGTTAAGAATCGAATTCTTATTTATTTTTTTGTCTTTAGACATTTATTTATTTATGTGAACAGGTACAACCAGGCTGCTACTTGCCGTCGAATCCCGACTCGATGGTGCTCGACATCGACTACAAGAGCGGTGAGTTTCAACTCGAATGTTTCGGACAAGAAAAAATATTTTTGAGACAATTTTTTTGATTCCGACTATACTGTTTTTGTACAGTCAGCATATAAACCCGACCATACTAGGCCCACTATAATTTATCCCTTCCCCCAAATGATGTGTACGGTCGGCCAAGAAAGTGGTCTACCAGTTTTGACATATATTTCTGTGAGATCTAATTATCGCTAAGGTTGACACTTGTCGCTGTCATAATATTATTGCAAAGGAAAATCAAACTTGTATCTTGACGTGCAAATGAACTTAATCGTAGGGTGGTAGACCATATTAAGACTGCGCCGAGCAAACGACGAGCGTCCAGTGGCGCCCTCAGTACTGTTATTGGGTTTTCTAATTAACTAAAGAATTTCCTTGGATCCAAACAAAATGTGTTTGTAGCGCAAGTATAAACACAATTTATGGGATACGTAACAAACTTTAATAACAATTACCCTTTGAGTAGTCAGCTTAACGGGAAAAGGTGGCCACTGTTTTTCGTTAAGTTAATAACTCGAAGGTGAATTGTTATTATACCCTATAAGTTGTGTTTTCATTTGTAGTACAAACACATTTTGTCCAATTTCAAGAAAATACTTTAGTTAATTAGAAAACCCAATAAAAGTAATGAGGGCGCCACTGTACATCCGGCGTACGCTCGGCGTAGTCTTAATCGCCGACTGTACCTACCTCGTGGTTCTCCAGGCACGCCGATGCAGAGCGCGGCAAAAGCGCCGTACCTGGCGCGCTTCCGCGTGCGCCGCTACGGCATCGCCGAGATGGAGAGCACCGCGCTCGCCATGGCCGCGGGCGAGGACCCGCCGGCGGTACGTTGTATCTCGCTCACTACAGTACAACATAATTACAATACAATACAATACAAATACTCTTTCTCTTTCTTTATCTTTGCGGGTGGTAGGACCTTGTGCAGGGTCCGTCCGGATCGCTACCACCATCTTATCCATTAACCTACCGCCAAATAACAGTGTTCGCATTGTTGTGTTCCGGTTTAAGGATAAGACAGCCGGTGAAATGACTAGCATAGAGGTATTCCATCTTAGTCCTCAGGGTTGGCAACGCATTTTGCAGTCTCAAGATTGCATTGCATTCTTGTGAATGCGAATGTCTATGGGTCACAGTTACCACTTACCATCAGGTGGACTGTGTGCTCGTTTGTCTACTCTATGCCATAAAAAAAAAAAACTTTATTGAACACCAAAAGAAAACAAAACACGGAACAGTACATTTTAACTATAAGTATACAACAGGCGGTCTTACCGCTAAATAGCGATCTCTTCCAGACAACCTTGGACAGAGAAATAATAAAAACAAAAATACATGGCAGGCGGTGTAAACTAAATTGTACAGAACTCAAACTAAACTACAAGAAACACTTCTGTTATTGTAAAAACGACTTACACAAATATAAATTAAGTACATATAAATATACACATAAACAAAGTAAATTATAATTGATATGGCGTGTCGTGAATCTTCGTTCGCCCAGACACGAACAACGATTCCGATGATTTCCGAAAGCACGATTAAAACCCACGATTGGACTATGTAATAGTTATAAGGTGCAAATTAAATTGCATATTTTTTTTCCATCTTACTCACGCACTTTTGACGGCTGACTGAATGACACGCGCGCGTCAACATGGCGTCACTAATAACCAATAATAGCACAGAATACAACCGCGCAACGCGTGAATCATGCTGATAGGTTCTCGCGCTTCGAAACATTGTCTTCTGCGCAGGTACATCGGTAAGCCTTATCAGTTGTGTTTTACTGTACTAACTTTTACCCCTCCGTGGAGCTCAGGTCAACAGTTCTCTCCAGGCTTGTTTATTCTGGGCCGGGTTGAAGAACTTCCATTTCAAGCTTAGAATGGATTGTTTTGTAAATATATTTTCTTTAAAAAAAAAAAAAAAAAAAATCTATGGATTAGGACAATTTTGTCTTGTGAATTATAATAACTTTGAAAAGTAAAACGGCTTCAGAAGAAAAATGAATTCGTAACTTATGAAAATTTGCACAAATTAAACAGCTGGCAACAGACCTTTATAACGTTATAAATAATATCGTTATCATAACGTTATATTTCGTTAGTGCTCAAAATTCCGTTTAAATATATCGATATTTTTTCATAACGTTATTCTACACCGTAATGAAATCCTAATAACGTTATACTTAAATAACGTTATAATAACGTTATGAAACTTATGAACTACGCGCTGTTGCCGCTCCTCAGGTAGGTATTTTGCGTAACTGGCCGACTGGCGCGTGCACCGGCGCTGGATTCATGCATTGCGCGACGTTGCCAGATATAAGATATAACCATTTTCTTGTCGTCTTATCTGCCTACCGTCCAGGGGTGTTATTCTCTCAAAAAATAGTTTGTAAGTAGGTATGAATATTTGGCGTCGTCGCCACGTTGGGTATTTTATAAGGGCTAAGTAGTTGGGGTATTTTATATTATTTAGTTTACTTAGCGGTCCCCCGACGTGTCGACGCTTGAATCAAAATATTAATACCTACTTATAATTAAACTTAAAATACGGCCAATATTCCTTATTTTTTACTTTTTAGAGGTTTTCCTCGAGAGAGGGCGCCACTGTGCTACCGTATAGATCAGATCCGTGTAAACAAATATATTTAAAAAAGTAAAAGACTATTTTCTAACAAATAAAAAGTGCCAGCTAACAGTTCTAGTGATAAAGCACGTCAGTTATTGTGGGCAGTACCAGGATATATCGATAGACAGAAATATAAGTGTAATACACTTGCGTTCCAAATTACTAATAATTGTGCTCTAGTTCTGGTGAAATTGTGATCTTTGTGTGTAAAAGGGAAATATATCAAATAATAGTCTTGTAAATTGTGCAAACAGTGACCAGTAAGCATAATTTAAAAAACTAAGTGCAAAAAGTTAGGTTACTTTTATGTTCCGTAACTGTCTTATCATCTCAATTGATTTTGTAGAGGGTAACGCCATCTAGGGATAAACCATCAAACCAACTACGAAAACGCTTGGATAGATCTTGAAACAAACGCCATCTAGAGAGCTAACGACGAAGACACGTAGGATTTTCAAGTACGTCAACAGATGATCCACCGTGATCGCCAGTCAAGCATTATCAGTGAATCAACATAGAGGGCACCACCAATAGCACATAAACTTCGATCTAGAGACAAGATGACACTCTTGTGCGGAGGATGTAAAAAGGAAATAACACATAGAAGATTTTTAGAATGCTCGAATGTCGCGTGCCAGGGTACCTATGATTTAGACTGCGCTAACGTATCGGAAAAAAGGTTCTACAATATTATGTCTGAGGACAGTAAAAAAACATGGAAATGTCCGCTATGCCGTTCCAGTGAGCCAAAAGTGGGCAATAGCAACACACCCGCGCGATCCCATTCTCAGTCGGACTACTCGACCAAACCCATTGCTATAGAGGATATTCAGGACTCAAATGTTAGTGTGAGAAGAAAACCGCCACCCTCCCGCGAAAACACTGGCTCGCTCAGCGGCGAGGACTCATTGATCTCTCTCCAGGGCCACACACTTATGCACGAAAGTCCAAATACGCAAAACATACCAACATTTACGTTGGCTCCTGCCAATGATAGTGAACCATTAACACTTAACAACTTTAAGTCTATCTTGGATGAAAATAATAAATACCTATTATCAGTTATGCAAGTTACCATCCAGAACCAACTGGGAAATATAATATCAGAAATAAAAACAAACTACAAACAAAATCACGAAATCATTTGCGCAGAACAAGAGAGATTACAACAAGACCTAAGTATACTCAATTCAAAGATTGAACAACTCTCCCAAAACTGCAGTAAACTGCAAGTTGAGAATGCACAGTTAAGGAGTGATATTCAAAGACTTAATAATAGGGTCGAACCTAAGGCCAATTCGGATACAGAGGATAAAATTGTGGTCCTGCACGGGATTCCCGTAAACTATTGGGAGACTGAAACAGACGTAACGAACAGAATTATAAAGATTTTTTATGACCTCTTGAACATCAACATAGCGGGATATATAGAAGAAATAACGTTTATTGGGAGAAGGGGGCAATTAAGGCCGATTAAAATGGAGCTTATAAGCAAAAGAATAAAACATTACCTACTTCAAAACTCTACATTTCTTAAAGACGCGGGTTTCAGTGTCACAAAATATTTAAGTCCAGAGGACTTAAAAAACAAAAGAGTACTAAAAAGCGCCCTTCAAACTGCAAGGAAAAACGGCCACCACGCAATAATAAAAGACAACAAGCTAATTGTGGACGGGAAAGAGGCTGTCTCCATTTCGCAACCTCCAATAAACAATGATCGAAGAAACAACGTCGGCGCAAGACTTTCACCAACCACCATAAGAAAATCCCATCAGATCAGATACGAGGATACAAACACCGTGGAGAAACCCCCACTACATATTGAGTGCCCACCGAAAGTAACACCTTGCTTTCCTTCTTCTACTCAAACCTTAAACCAATCTAACAGAAAAGGTAATAGATCAATGGAGCATGAAGTCCCGGGGAACTCTACTTTTCGTACCTAGTCTTAATGTTCTATTTCAAAATATCCAAAGCATCTGGAATAAAGTTCATCTCTTAGAAGCATTAATGGACCAAATACCTAATGTAGACGTACTATGCATTTCTGAGTCATGGCTACACGAAGGTAGGATGAATTTATTACAGATTGCAAACTATAGTGTAAGTTCTTCATTCTGTCGTGACCTGCATGATGGAGGTGGTGTATTAATTTTAGTTAAAAATACTATAGAATATCGTGAGAGGTTAGATGTTACATTCTTATCATTGGAAATGATTTTAGAAATAAGTGCAATTGAGCTACCAAAATTTAATCTTCTAATTATAAATATATATTGGCCAAATAGCAGAAGAGAAATTGAAGAGTTTTACTCCCGCCTAGATAAACTTCTAAAATTAATTTCTCTAAAAGATAAAAACAAAAACATTGTCATAGGTGGCGATATTAACGTAGACTTCTTCTCAAATAATCACTCAAAAACTAGGCTTTCTAACTTAATGTCATCTTATAACTTTCATCAAAGGGTTATGGAACCCACACGAGTCACCCAAAGTAGTTGCACATGCATTGATTTAATTTTCACTAATTTCAAAACTATCAATTCCCAGTTAAAAGTGCATGATTTTGGCTTGTCGGACCATAGAGGGGTTTTACTTTCCATACCTTCCGACTCATCTAAATTACGTTATTTAATAACCCATAAGAGAGTTTACAGTACATCATGTGTAGGAAAATTCATTGACGAACTAAAAAAAGTAGAATGGGACCACGTATTAGTAACCAATAAAACTGTAAATGAAAACTATAACACATTTGATAATATTTTAAAAGAAACCTTAAATAAATGTATACCTAAAAAGAAGATTAAAATCAAATTAGAATCTAAAATAACTTATTTAACTCCAGGTCTAAAAATATCTTGTCGAAATAAAAGATTGCTAAAACTACTAGTGTCACAATCAAAAAACACAATTTTACGATCTTATTATAGACAATACTGTAAAGCACTTAAAAAAGCATTTACAATATCAAAAAAACTAAGCAATAAACATACATTCCACAAAGCACGCAACAAAACTAAATCCATGTGGCAAATAATAAATCGAGAAACAAATAAAAAATCATCAAAAAATTACAAAAACATCGAAATAAAAACAGCAGATAAAATAATTCTTCGTAATCCCAAAGAAGTAGCGGACACTTTCAATAATTTCTTCTCTTCCATTGGTAATTCCCACCCCGACCATTCAAACAAAGCGCCCTTAATTAACTCACTAGAAAATTCTTTTTTCCTCAGCCCGGTTTCACCTAATGAAATACTTGCTATGCTGAAAAATCTAAAAAATAAGAATTCTTTCGGCATAGACGAAATCCCCCCTTCTTTAATAAAAAGTTGTGCCGAGATCCTAACCACTCCGTACACCTTCTTAATAAGTCGATCATTTTTAGAAGGCGTATTTCCAGATGCACTAAAAATTGCACTAATAAAACCAATTCACAAAAAAGGTGACACACACGACCTAAACAATTACCGACCTATTGCGCTCTTACCTACTTCAGCAAAGATTTTTGAAACTGCGATGATGACTCGCCTTCGCTCGTTCCACGAGAAATTCAATATCTTACATGACAACCAATATGGCTTTCGAAAAAACCGCTCTACTACCCTAGCAACCTATAAATATGTTCAACGAATCATTAATATAATACATAATAAAAAATACGCTGTGGGCCTCTTGCTGGACATGAGTAAGGCATACGATAGGGTTTCATATGGAATTTTGCTGAATAAACTTTATAATACGGGGATCCGGGGATTGGCGCACAAATGGCTTAAGTCATATCTCACCAATCGCTCGCAGTACGTGGAAATCGGAAATATAGACTTTGAAACAGGGAAAATGCAAAACTTTAGATCTAATAGAGTCTTGACAACCGGCTCTATCCCTCAAGGTAGCGTCTTGGGTTGTTTTTTGTTTCTTGTATATGTAAATGACCTCCCTAGCATATTAGATGACCATTGCAGTGTGCTCTTTGCGGACGATATTTCGGTAGTATTCCCCTGCTCCAACAATGCTGAAGTCGAAAATGGTCTAAATGCAACGTTGCATACAATCGTGAATTGGCTGGAATCTCATAATCTGAAGCTTAACTTAAATAAAACTAAGGTAATCCAATTTAAACCCTACCAAAAATCCCCACTAATTATATCATATAGCTACGATAATGTTAAACTTGAATCCGTTACTTCTGCCACTTTGCTAGGTATAGTTCTGGATACCGGTCTGAACTGGAAACCCCACATCCAAAAGGTAGCAAAAAAACTGTCTTCTTTTGTCTACGCTCTCCAGCACCTTAAACGCGTAACAGATTTTCAGTCAGCACTAGCAGCGTATTACGCATACGCCTATTCTGCAATGTCGTACGGTCTTGTTTTGTGGGGACACTGTTCTGAAGTGGATAGGATTTTTGTTTTACAAAAGAAGTGTATACGAATATTGGCAAAAATAACTCAACTGGAAACATGTCGACCACATTTTATCAAACATCAAATACTAACTCTCACTTCTATGTACATCTTGGAATCGTGCAAGTTTGTTAGGAGCCATGAAGACCTGTTTACACAAATGGTAAATGTCAAAAGGAATGACCGAAACTTAAATAGACTTTACTTGCCCTTTTCTAAATTAAAAATCGTGACATCTAGCCCTCACTATATGATGATTAAAATATATAACCATATACCAAATTCTATAAAAAACTTAGTTAAATTTACGATATTTAGCAAAGAACTAAAGAAATTCTTAATAAGCAAATGCTTTTACAATGTTAGCGAATTTTTCAATGAAATGTAGTACCTTCAAATACGAGTACCTATGTAATAATTTTAATTGTCAAATAATTTTATAAATTCAGAAATATATGTAATTTAATTTAATGTAATTAATTATATAATATGTATAGTCGTCCTCTCGCATTTTTGCTGTGCCCTTCCAGGGCGTCACATGTATACCTCTGTATTTTGTTCCATCTGTTGTTTTGTGTAATGTGACATGCAATAAATATTTTGACTTTGACTTTGACTTTGACTTTGATCCTTCACAGACTATTTTGAGTGAGGGGTTTTTAGTGTTTTTTTTTTTTTCACGCTTTTTAAACTTTTTTTAAATTAACAATATGACTTTAGCTAGCAACGTCTCTTTAAAAACATAAAATGAATAATAGGGGGCTAATAAGTAATAAATAAAAAGAGGGGTGTTAGTTTATAACGGGCATCATAGCTCCCAAATGGATGAACCGATTTGGATGCGGTTCTTTTTATTTGAAAGCAAGTTTTCTAACGGTGGTTTAAAGCAAAATCTCAAAAAGGGCTGAACCAATTTTGATAAAACATGGCTAAGAACCACCGACAAGAAACCTGCATTAATATAAAACAAAACCGCATCCAAATCGGTTTATCCGTTTAAGAACTACAGTGCCACAGACACACACACACACACGCACGCACGCACGCACGCACGCACGCACGCACGCGCGCATTTTTTGCGTCGGGGGTTAAAAACAACGGACGGTCGGACGAACGAGTGAATGTCCAAGCGGCGAGTTTAAGTAGTCCCGTCAGTGCGAACTACCCAGGGGTGTTATTTCCTCAGAATGTGATTCTCTGAACAACGACGGACGGGCGGACGAACGAGCGAAATCGCAGCGGCGAGTTTAGGTAGTCCCGTCAGAGGGACAAAAAAAAACATATTATAGCGCGTGCATTTTCAATTAAGCTGCCTTATACGTTCGATCCATCGGCAGAAACCATGCTGCTAAATTGAAAATGCACGCGCTAAAATGTGTTTTGTTCGCTCTGACGGGACTACCTAAACTCGCCGCTGCGATTTCGCTCGTTCGTCCGACCGTTTTTAACCACCGAATGACTACCCAGGGGTGTTATTCCCTCAGAAACAACACGGACGGGCGGACGAACGAGCGAAATCACAGCGGCGAGTTTAGGTAGTCCCGTCAGAGTGAAAAAAACACATTTTAGCGCGTGCATTTTCAATTAAGCTGCCTTATTTATACGTTCGATCCATCGGCAGAAACCATGCTGCTAAATTGAAAATGCAGGCGCTAAGATATGTTTTGCTCGCACTGACGGGACTACTTAAACTCGCCGCTTGGACATTCACTCGTCCGTCCGTCCGACCGTCGTTGTTCAGAGAATCACTACCCAGTACAGTTAAAACATCGGTACGAAGCAGGCAACGGCAACGGCAAGGCAAAACAATCTCATGCGCCATAAACCGCAGCCGCACCAAGGTCGGGAGTGAGTGAAATTGAGTGTAAGAAAGAGATGGTCTATAACGTTATTGTAGCGCTAACCGAAGTATCGTTATACGTATAGCGTTTTGTTTGATAACGTTATAATGAATACCGCTACATTTATGACGTCAAATAACGTTATAGTATAACGTTATTGGAGTAAAATAACGTTATGAACCATAACGCTACACGAAAATAACGGTTATTAAAGGTCTGGCTGGCAATGATAGATCACGTGATACGAAAAGTCACGTGATCTACCAGTAACGCGATTGGTTACAAAACAAAACGAATAGAAACGCTAGTTAGTGTAGAATAATGCATTGGCAACGGCCTTTGGTCAATAGTTCTCTCCAGGCTGGTTTACTGGGCCACGTTGAAGAACTTTCATTCCACGCCCAGTGGCTTCTCATCTCACCGTGCATGGACCTCTCCCAGGTTTGGTTGGGCTGGTCTGGTTTCCTTGACCCTCTTTTTTTTATGGCATAGAGAAGACAAACGAGCACACATGCCACCTGAAGGTAAGTGGAAACTGTGACCCATAGACATTCGCATTCACAAGACTGCAGAGCAATCCTAAGACTGCAAATGCGTTGCCAACCCTGAGGACTAAGATGCCTCTATGCTAGTGATTTCACCGTCTTATCCCCAAACCGGAACACAACATTCTGCAGGTTCCACATTTACAGCCACTCGTCTAAGTGTGTGTCCAATCTAACGCCATATTAAAGTTTTGAACGATGATCACAGGAGGAAGGCAAGGACCGCTTCACGTCGATGGTGGCGGAGACGTGGCAGGCGGCCATCTTCAAGGTGGGCGACGACGTGCGCCAGGACATGCTGGCGCTGCAGGTCATCGCGCTCTTCCGCAACGTGTTCCAGCAGGTCGGGCTCGACCTCTACCTGTTCCCCTACAAGGTGGTCGCCACCGCGCCCGGGGTGAGTTTATCTTATTCATAGATAGTACTTGTTTCAAATTATAATTCAGAACTACAAAAAAAAAGGACAATATTAGAGAAAAATTAGAAACTTTGCAATGTAGTGTGAAGTCAAATAGTATTTAGCTCAGCATTATGTATCATTTCCAAATGCTCATTATTGAGAGATATACTAGATTCTACCATTCTTACATTAAGCCAAGCTAACCTAACACGTTTGCTATGGCTTTGAAAAACAAATTGTAACTAGTAAATAAATTAAGTACTTTTCCTAGCGTAGCGTTTATCCTAATGTAATCGACGGATTTTCGCTCTACCTTGAAAATTAATGATCTATCATCAGCAAATGGCATAATATCACAAAGTTTATCTACCGTGGGTGGTAAGTCATGTCTATGAACCAAAAATAAGAGAGGACCCAATATAGAGCCATGGGGCACACCTAATTGAAGTAACAGTTTACCTACCGTGGGTATGTCGTGGGCCGTCAGCTTAAAGTCGTGCCACTGACACAACGCACAGATCCAAGATTAAAACTTTACATACATACATAAACTCACGCCTTTATTCCCAGATTGGGGTAGGCAAAGCTACAGAATTTCCAACAACTATAAAAACTTTTTGATAATTCTGTAACCACATTTTGCACACTTAGGCGAAGATGTTAACAGTGTATTAGTGACAGGTTGCAAACCCATCGCCTAACAGTACTACACGCCTTTATTACCTTAGTCGGCTTTTACGACATCCACGGAAAGATACGGAATGGCACTATTCTAATCCGGCAACCACACGGGGATTAAAACTTTGATTCTTATCAATAACGTATAATTTGCATAGCATAGCAAACATTTTCGGCGTGTGAGTGACATATTTTCAAAAGTTTAACATTGCTTGTTTTATCGTTGGCAGTGCGGCGTGATCGAGTGCGTACCAAACGCGAAGTCGCGCGACCAGCTCGGCCGGCAGACCGACATCGGCATGTACGAGTACTTCATCAAGAAGTACGGCGACGAGAGCACGCGCGAGTTTCAGGTACGTAACTTTACAAGCTTCGGTTTATGTAAGCTACCCGTAACACCCGTACATGGTATTTAAGGCGGGTACCGAAATACCTGAGGTCTTGATGATGATGATGATGATGATGATGATGATGATGATGATGATGATGATGATGATGATGATGATGATGATGATGATGATGATGATGATGATGATGATGATGATGATGATGATGATGATGATGAGTGGGGACGCGGCCGAGGCAGACGGGCGGTCGAGTGGCTCTCCAGTCATTCCGCCCTGTTCCCCTTGGTCAGGCCTCAGGTTATTGGCCCGGCGGCGCTCCCATCCAGCACTGATCCCATCTTCTTGTTTTCCTACAGAACAAAAGTGCGTCCTGTAGGTTAATGCTTTTGAGTGTCTCTGCTGATAATGAGTCCTCCCCGAATGTGCGATGTCTCAGTGACGAGTACATTACACACTCGGTTAGGACGTGTTGGCTAGTTTCCTCTTTACCACAGTGTGGGCATCGAGGATCCTGTTTGACTCCTATTACCGTCAGATGTCTGTTGAGTGGACAGTGTCCAGTCAATATCCCCGTCAGTATACTTAGATTGTACTTACCAAGATTTAGTAGACACCTGAGGTCATACTCTGCGGCGCCCCGCTGTCTAGGGTGACTAAGGCCAGTATTAATAAACTAATCTCAACTCTAATGCTCGTCTCGAGATGCGTCAAAAATTACAGTTTTCTATGGTTTGACGTTTACTTTGACGTATGTTGTGACGGGCCTCTCAGCCAAGATGAGTATTAATACGGCCCTAAATTTACATATTTGAGCCATTGGGTAACCGAGGACCTAAAAGATAATCTAGACATAGAAAGGGAATGAAGATCGCTGGCTGGAAGGGAACATGTTTGCCCGCAGATGTACACGCTGTACGCCTCCCGTAAAAATAACGCTTTTTAAAAGTGACTGTCAAGCGTTTTACACGTGCAGTCTGGGGGTCTAGTTTACGCAGCGGACATACAGCGACCAGGGTCATGCGCTGTCTGACGCTGGTGGTACTGGCGAGGTAGCGAAAAGCAAAAATATATATCGTTCATTGAATACAAAACGGACACAATCCAAAATGAGTCAGTGTTGCATTTTAAAATTAGAAGCTGTTGGAATACGATTTTTAATGGCAGAGCTAATTATTTAGGAATGTGTCCATTTTGTATTCAATGAGCGATATCTTAATTACTACTCCCTTTTTTACCTATCGCGAAACGGCAACGTTCACATTGTGTTTCAATGTGGGGATAAAACAATCAGTCACATTCTAGCATAGACACTTTTCATCGTAGTCCTCAGGGTTGGCAATGCATTTGCGGTCTTACGATTGCAATCTATAAATTGTAGCTTTGATAATGAAAATGTCTATAGGTCACTAATATATTCGTGATTCTTTGAGCCATGCGCCCTTGTTTGCTAGCTTTATTGTCTTGAATAGGTGCCCTGGTGGTCTTTGTGCTTCTTTAAGGTGAGCTAGTTCTTTTGTCATAAATCGTTGTTTGTCCAGGCGGCGCGGAGATGCTTCGTGACGTCGATGGCGGCGTACAGCGTGATCGGGTACCTGCTGCAGATCAAGGACCGGCACAACGGCAACATCATGCTGGACGTGGACGGGCACATCATACACATAGGTACGGCACGGGAACACCTTCAAATTCCGAATATTCGTTTGTCCGAATTTTCATGGCGTCAAAGAATACAAATACAGATACCCAATCTCAAAGAGCAAAAGCGTGCCGTCCTAATGTAGGCAATTCTGTAGGCAATTTTATTCCCGTAGTTAGACCAGTAGATGCCGTAACTGAGCACCAATGCTATGACGCTGGCAGCCTACCTAATAGTTTTAGTAACATATTAGATATCACCATATGGCATTGACATCAAGAAAATTATTGACTTTAAAAATCATGCTTAAAAAAAAAAAAAAACTAAATATTAATATATAGCCGCTATAAACCTACGTATCACATTATGGTAGCGTTTTAGAAATTCAGGTGATCTGCCCTGATTAATGGTTGATTCCATGGCGCCATCTACTGACAGTACCCAATAAGACGTAGCAAGCTTGAAAGCTCACGGGTATTGTATGAGATTGATGGAGTAAATATAAATTTTATTTCATTTATTAAACTTATAAAATATACCCTTATTTTATGTGGATAAGGATGTTTTTGATATAAATATCATTCAATCTTCACGATTACTGATTCAAATGTTTCGGTCGATACCTGTGACGCCATCTATGAGTTTATTAAAGTAACAATTATACGTTGTTCGAGCTGGGAGGCCATGGTTACGCTGTGTCTATTTGAGATGAAATGCATAATTTAGTTGTCATACGTAGGTTAGGTTAGGATTGATTTATATTATAAGGTATTTCGAAAGGATTAACTCACTATCCAAATCTGTTTCGTATAAGTCTTGTTCGATTTTACTTTTAAAGCGCTTTATTTTGAGTGAAAGAAATATCACTTTAACTTAAGAAAAGCCATTCGATTGGCTTTTTAAGCATTATTTACACGGGTTACCCTTATATTTGGTTATGCAATAAGAGAGGGATATCAATTTACTGCTGACGATCTGAGCTTTAGCTCTATAGGGGTCCCTTATGTGAATGGTTGGTTTAACAAATAACTAAGGCTATATGGGCTTTACTTCGAGAGGTAAGTCTTTTAAGACTGCACCGAGCAAACGTCGAGCGCCCAGTGGCGCCCTCATGAATATTATTGTTTTCTAATTAATTAAATAATTTCCTTGCAATCAGACAATACCTTTTTGTAGCGCAAGTAATAACACAATTTATGGAATACTTAACAAACTTTAATAACAATTACCCTTTGAGTAGTCAGCTTAACGGGAAATGGTGGCCACTTTTTTCCGTTAAGTTGATAACTCGAAGGTGAATTGTTATTAAACTATGTGATATACCCTATAAGTTGTGTTTTTATTTGTAGTACAAAAACCTACCGACCAATTTCAAGAAAATACTTTAGTTTATTACAAAACACAATAATAGTAATGACGGCGCCACTGTACATCCGGCGTACGCTCGGCGCAGTCTTAAAGGCTTTTATCGGGGAATGGGTGGTCGGGTCCCTGAACATGATGCTCTGTGCAGATTTCGGGTTCATGTTCGAGTCGTCTCCTGGCGGCAACCTGGGCTTCGAGCCGGACATCAAGCTGACCGACGAGATGGTGATGGTGATGGGCGGCAAGATGGAGGCGCCCGCCTTCCGCTGGTTCTGCGAGCTCTGCGTGCAGGCCTTCCTCGCCGTGCGGTGAGCCTCACCTTAACTATATTGAATTAGATAGCAAGTGGTTTACCTGTACACTTACCCCCTTATTAATAAACGTTGAGTAACGGTTGCATAGCTATACAATGTTTTATCCTTATCTGTCATTGTGACATTTGAATTAGACAGATAAGGATAAAACGTTGTATAGCTATACCACCGTTACACAACGTTTATTAGTAAGGGGGTCGTAGACTAGAAGGGTTTCTTCGAGCACGAATATTTGAATCCTACGCCACGTTTTCGAATCGCCTTTACTATTCGAAAGCAATACTATATTTCGTCGATATCAATGGGTATTTATTTTTAAAATCACGTTTTGTTTTCTATGAGGAAGTTACACAAGCAACAAGAGTAAAAAAAAACACTTTTATTTCTGTTACCGAAGTCAAGATCGTCTATTAGTTTTATATCGTTTTTCAAACCTTATCATCACCATGGAATAAAATTCATAATAAATAGGTAGTAGTTACAAATTTCAATTAGTATCTCGGTACTAGGTTACTCGGTAAAACCATATCGTCTCTGCCATGTTATGGTATTGTTTTTTAACTCTGCCGCCATTAGTGTCAAGTAAATAAGGCAGTATGGCTTTACATAGTAGAATAGAAGCCGTGGACTTTTCTTATTTATTTAGCGCGTTTTAAGTTCATAAACGTCGTAAATAAACGACTTAAAGTCGTTCGTAAACGTTGAAAGTTCATAAATGACAACTTCCTTTAAGCCAAAATATGAAATGTCGTCATTGCTTTGAAAAAACCTCGTATCTCACATTTCGTGACGTCCGATCTTAAACTTAAACTTGAGGAGAATTTGTTTCAAACTAATTCATCTCGAAATATCAGTTACGAGTTTTTTCTAAAGTAACGGTTCGTTTCTGTTTTCCTCCCAGGCCGTACCAAGAAGCCATCATCTCCATGGTGTCCCTCATGCTGGACACGGGGCTCCCCTGCTTCCGCGGGCAGACCATCCGTCTCCTTCGCTCCCGCTTCGCGCCCAACTCGACGGAGAAGGAGGCCGCAGGGTTCATGCTCTCCGTCATCAGGAATTCCTTCCTCAACTTCCGGACCAGGACGTATGACATGATCCAGTACTATCAGAACCAGATACCTTATTAACCTCATAAAAACCACCATATTATAATTAGGGAGTTTTACAAGGCAATAATAGTACATTACTTAACAAGGGCTGTAAAAGAAAGAAAGCCCGAAATCGCAGGTATTTGAGACCCGAGCCGTAGGCGAGGGTTGTAAATATGCGATAGAGGGCTTTCTTTTTTACTGCCCGTGATGAGTACACAATTTTACGTCTTCACCTGGCCACAATGCGAGTTTTACCGTGCGCGCAGCGTGCGATAAAACTCACATTATGGCCAGGTGTTACGTAAAGTTCAATTACATTCGTTCGTTGATGCTATTTTCAGTTTATGAACATAGGAAAACTATCTATATTTTCATCGACATACAGTTCAAATTAAATTGCCTTGATTTTGTACATCCTGTTACACACTGGGCCTAAAGAGGTTTCGCGGCCAGTAGCTCACAACTTCTCTCATATGTTAATACAATTTCTCTGGGCCCCAATTTGCTACTTAAAAATAAAAAATATAGGTCTATATTGTCTACCATAATTAGCGCAAGTCATAACGTATTTTTTTAAGAAAGTGTTGTTTTTTCAGGATTTTTAACATCAAACTTAACCTAACCTAGCCTTGTCTACATGTTAGATATTTAAAATATACTGAAAAGTTTACGGTTCCAATTATATAGAAGTTATGACTATCAATAATTATTTAACCTTATTTTCTTTGGGTTTAAAGTTATAAAGAAGATTGAAAGAGATTAAAGAAATCTTTGAATTCCTTTTTAATTTCAGTATTACTTGAGTAATTTTGGATTTTTTCTTTGTTACTTAAAAATCGGTAGGATGGCATTGACGGTGAAATTTTACTTTTAATATAAACTAAACTTATGTATTCTATTTTTATTTATGTAGTAAAAACTATCATTTGTTTAAAACTATGAAAAATGAAAATGAAAATGAAAATGTTTATTCAGAAAAAACTTAACTTAAGGAATAACAACGGTTTTGGGTCCTGCGCTAGGATTCCCTGTGTTGCAGGGCCCAATTTTAATCAGTTTCAACAGGCACAGTTCCTTTGCGGATATTGCAGATCAATTCCTATATGACTTGATAATTAATACTATCTTAACTTAATGAATATTAAGTACACTGAACTACTTACTCACACTAAAATTAGTGGCCATGTTATTATTAACATACACACGCTGTATAAATTTATAATATAAAATATATAAGGATGAAGATACAACATAATAGGCTACTTAATAATAATAATAAAAATAATATAGAGATGTACAGTACAAGATGACGTACACCCGTCCGTGTAGTTAAATACATAAGTGTAATTGAGACGTTTGCAGGTACGCATATTTTTAGGGGGTAATGTAAATCATTAATTTGACGATAAAACATCAAGAGAAGGGTACTTTCAACGCGTTACGACTAATAGACTCTCGGTCTCGTGGTAATCGAGCTGGGCTAACCATTCCGTCAACCTGCGCTTGTAAGGTGGCTTGAGAACATCTTTAAACCTGTCGCAGAGTTTTTTGGCAATAAAGGGAGCAATAAATGGACTAAACCTCTGCGCAAATCTAGTAGCACACATAGGAATTTTCCACCTTTTACGTCGCCTAGTATCAGCGTCAAATATTTTATTAGTTTCCCTAAAGTAGTTTTGCATAATTTTTCTAAAGAAAAGCTGACGAACCGTGAGTACCTTTGATTCCCTAAACAACGTCTTTGTGCAGAATCTAGACTTTTTATATTCAGATCAACCACAAACTGACACAATATTAATTAAATGTGAATATCAGTCTACGGCATTCGCATTAGATCAAAACTGTCTATTTTGTTAATTACTTAACAAAATTGATAGTTTTTAATCTATAATGTGTGTTTATGTTTTACTACATCAAGGTAAATTATTCTGCCCTCCCTAGAACTTCATTCGTTTAATTTTTCATTTGATTAATGTTGTTATTTTTACAAGTTGGAATATATTTTTTCAATCCAAATTTTTAGAATAAAGCTGTGACTTTGTTGTCTGTTTTGCCTATTTATTTTTGTATAACCATTACAAAATTTAATTAAGTTAGGAGGGTAGTTTTAAGATATTAGAGTCATGGCGTGCAACACAACCGTTGGTTCGATGTTGTACTGTTTAGGAATAACTCTTATCATGTGATAAGGTACTCCAGTGTTATTATTCTTAGAAATGTACAATTACGAAAATTACTTAAATGTTCATCACATACATGAACACAAGTAAATTTTACCTTTTCAAAGTGTTATAAACACAGCTTGAAAACCTTACCTATAGTCTATACTTTTAGGTATTTAAAAAAGTGTAAACAATCCAAACCACGTGACATTGTTAAACAGCCAATCAAAACTGTTTTATTGCACTTTGACGTATCAGTTCTGCTTCTATTGTCTGACGAACTATATCACGTGGTAGCTTTGTTTACATTTTTAAATACCTAAAAGTATAGACTAGTTGCAAAAACTAAAATATAATGTATTCTTTAAATAGGTGAACAACCAATTTTATTCTGTAGCTCTGCCTACCCCACTCTGGGAATGAAGGTAGGACTGCATGTATGTATGTAAGTGAAGAACTTATCGTAATTAATTATAAAGTCACGTATCTTTTTTTTTTTACTTACCTTTCACATACCTTTTTTTATATGTATAACATTTTTGTTTGCAATAATTCTGCGCCTGATTATAGGCTGTCTAAACAGATTATGTACTTACTTAAATAATTATGTGCCGGGAGTTTCTTAATTATACCAAAAAGATAAATCTTATTATTTTTCTTACGAGCTTATAAACTATTAATATTAAATTAGGGTCCTCCTAAATGTTATTTGTTAATCCTCATGTAGCAAAGACCCTAAAGTGAAAATACTTCAATAAGTAGCGAAATTATTTATTTTCTTTATTAGTCGAAATGGTATATCGATTACTAGTAAATGTTGTAGACAAATCGTGTTTTAGCACCTTCATTCCTTCATCTAATTAATATTCCTTTTCATTTGAAGAATGGAAGCAAAAATAAGAAAGGTTTGGACTGGTCATCGCAAAACAATCGCATCACGGTAATAGAACAAGATTAATAGTCTTTTTTCTTTAATAACATTTATAACGATAACCCAAAAATTCTCCATGTGTTTATAAAGGTATTTTCATTTACTATTTTTTTTAAATATTATCTTCTTAACTGTTTGATACGAATGTCACATACTTTACACAATTATTTCACGGACATTGTCCTCATAAGAGAGCTCGGGTTAGTTCTCAATCCACATATTACCCGTTTAGAATTTCACCAAATTTTAAATGTTGAACTGAAACTGTTTCAGGTATCCCACTTTGAAAAAATTATGACAAGAATATTACATGCAACTAAAAAAAAGTTAAATTACGATAATATCCGCTTTACGGTGGGTTTAAACCAAGCGAACGAACAAGAATTTTATGGCGTTATCTCTTACGTTTTCTTTGTTAAAATAAAGACAAAACATGTTCTAGAGCATTCGCTCGTTTGGTCTAAACCCACCGTTAGATAGTCATAATCTTAGGTCTTACGACTTTATTGAATCTTGTTATATTTCCATATCTGAAAGTCAAGTCTCCTTGAAGAAATACAGTTCGTCAAGCTGTTCTAATTTGGCAATCATTCAGATGAGGGTGTTCAGTCAATCCTACCAGGAGTTCAGAACCTGTAAGGGGTCTGCTCCGAACTGGCTGGCCTTACGGTCAAACAGATGTCAATTGAAATAATTGTAATATCTGTTTTGGCGATGATCTGTCCGAGCTATGATCATAAAGATTTACTGACGGACAGGGAGTCTAACAAAGCGATTTAAAAAAAAATACAAACTATAGCATTGACGTAAGCTGAACGTGTATCATGTTCGCCTTTACCGCGGGGGATAAAGCATCCGTCACCCTCGCACTTACATACTGGTCAGAAAGTGACGGATTGTATCCTGTTGATATTACAGGCCCGCTGATGACAGTCGCTTCAACTTCATACATTTCGAGTAAATAAAAAACAGAAACGTTTCTTTTCCAGGAAATTAAACCATGCTTTTTTCTAACGATTTCTCTTCCCTATTGTTTGTTACCTCTTTTTCATTTTCGTAGTCAAGGTGCTAGAATATTTAATGATCTTGTTACTGTACCTACCTTTATTTAATTTTAGTTGATTGTAAATTTTGCGTCACTTAATATTAATCAGTTCTGTATCAATTGAAATTAAATAAATGTGTGGGGGCTGTGCTATTGTTTTTAAATACAAAATAATTTAATGTGGTTAAATGTTATGTATAGATCCTAACACGATGTTATTAATGTATTTTTGTGGACATTCCTATAATCACAATTATCTTGTTGGAATAAAGTGTGGTAAAGGTGATAAAATATGTGGTTTTGATTCTTACTTCCGTACTAATTAAAAAAATAGAAAATGTCATTTTTGCTTCAATCTACGGTAAGACGCCTAGAAGTCGAGGGAAATACAGGGTGAAATCAAAGTCGTGAATCAAATGATCACCTCTGTGTTAACTAAGGGTTGAAATCTGATTGAATTTACGCGAAATGTGCCACTTTTCACCGAGAAAGACACAGGGTACTTTTAATAGTGCCCTGGGTCCTAATGGCGACCGCGAACCGGAAAGCGGTCAAGGTGGCCTATGCTCAGTTATAAACATGTTTCGGCTGAAATAATGGTAATGGTTATACAAACTAGAATACAGAGCCTTATTAGAGTTCATAATTTATTTACAAAACTAGTTCATTTTTCGTTATATCGTTGCTTAAATACAAAAGGGACACAAATCAAAATGGGTTTATGTTGCATTTAAATTCGGAATGCTATATACTTTGAGTTTTAAATCAAACTATGTATGTTTTTGTTTTGTGGCGCTTTTGTATTTAAGCAGCGATATAACTAATCATACACCATACTAAAACTTTCAAGGAATGACAAGTAATATTCAACCTTCTTCATACATTTCTTGACTTTAGTCCCGTCCAAAACAGGCAAGTATTCAATTCCATGTTCTGGAAACTTCTTAGAAAATATCTTTTCTTTATTTTTGTTATCATTCGCTTGTTTTCTTTTTGTCGTAGACTTGGCTTCGTGCAGTATTCTATGGAGATCGGAGAGGGCTGACTTGCAGTAGTGAAGTTCACTGTCTTTACTTGGTCCTTGTATTATTAAGAAGGTGTCATGTTTCATGATGTCCAGACTCGGCTTGTCGGTGTCAATGAGTTCACTCTGAAAACATTTTTATTTTTTTATTACGCCACATAGTAAGTGGGATCTGATGGACTTGAAATCTTAAGACTACAATCTCAAGACTGCAATCCTAAAGCTCTAGTTTCCTAGGATAGCGGTGCCGTCATATAGCGGCCGTAATACAGCGGTGAATGACGTCACAAAGAACGTTGTCTATGTAAACAAAATGGCGCGGTTTCCTAGACACATATTGACACATATTTCCGTGCCGTTATATTGCGGCCACTATAAGAAACCAGAGCTTAAGGGCCGTATTAGTAAAATCATCTTGGCTGAGGCCCGTCACAAGATACGTCAAACCATAGAACACTGTCATCGTTGACGCATTTTGAGATGAGCATTAGAGTTGAGATTGGTTTTATATGGGCCTAAGTCTACACATGCGTTGCCAACCCTGAGGACTAAGATGGAATGCCTCTATGCTAGTCATTACAAGTTGTCTTATCTCCACTCCGGAACAACAATGCAAATGCTGCTTCCTGTCAAATACTTCTATTTGACTAAACAGTTTGTGCATTTAGAGTTAGGGCCTAACAGATAGAGTCTTTTCTATAGACATACTGTTAATCCTGGATTTACTTATACTTTCCAAGAATATAAAGATAATTTTTATGCTTGTGAAGTGGTAAGCATAAAACAGCATGTTAATAAAAAACACTAATATGTATGTTTGTTCACTCACATGCATGGTTACTTGTATGCAATAGAATGTAGTATTTTGGTTTTGGTTAATTTTAAATAGTCTAGGCATAAAAAACTAAGTGGAGACCATTTTGGTCTTGGTGCAATTAGAATATAATCATCTAGAATTAGTTGATTTAATTGAGCACATTGTATTATTTTAAGTGCTTTCAGTGCCAAATAAATTTTATTTCATTTCATGTCAATAGAAAATGACTTTGTAAAAATGCTTTATATAAATTCACCTGTAAACATTTCTGTGCCACGGACTCCACAGCTATAGCCGGATCATCAAAGTTCACATTTGAGTCCAAGTTAGAGCACACGTTGAGGAAATATGCGGTCCACTCCAGGGGCTCCACGTCTCCGTTGAAGTACCTCATCACAAACGCGTATGCTGCCAACACATTGGTGATGTTGTGTTTTATCACCGGAGAAGGCTTAACAGTCTAAAAAAATAAATTATTATGAAGTTCCATAATAAAAACTTTGTTGCCAAGAAAAAAAAAATTCACTCATGTTAAAAAATATATAATTTGATATAGGGGTTAAATTGCATTAAACTCTCATAAAAAAAATTAAAAACAGAATAGGTGAACAAAAGATGGAAGCGACCTTATTGTCATATGACAAACAGATGGTAAAATTATAGCTCAGATATTTAAGTTCTAAATATTGAATGAGCACATACAAAATAGTAATTATAACAACTTACAGTCAAAGAATCCATTTTCAATACTTTTTTAAGCTTAGGACATTTTTCCAAATCTTTTGCTGCTTCCTTACTTTGCTCCTCGCTAACTTCTTGTACCATCTTCTCCTCCTTTTTGTAAGTCCACCACGGTTCCCATTGCGGCATTATTGAGCTCACATCTCCACGATTCAAAATAGCTTCAAACTCATTCCTTTCATCTTCAGTCAGCGCCCCCCACAAGGCATCTGCGTCATTCAAATTCAAACCCTCAACTCTATTGTGAAGATCTTCTAGCTCCTCATCATCCGAGTCCATTGTTTCAAGCGTTTCCTCTATCTCTTCAGTATTTATATCTTGCTCATGCATCCGTTTGAGTATATCAATCATTTTACGCTTGGATTCGTCATCGACGTGATTAGAAGCCAGTTCTGACGCGACACAGTCGCGGTAAAAGTTTTCGGAGCAATCTTGGTGTTTTTCTGATCTGTAGCACTCCAGGGAACAGTATAACACTTCGCAGCGGGGGCAGCAGTACTTACTCGCGGTATTGTGGCACCTAAAATGTTTAAATGGCTTTAGATAGGTACATAAATAAGTCTGATTGATTGTTTTGTAAAATACTTACAAGCCACATAGCTTTGCGTCTTTATTATTAGGTTCTTCCGACATCGTAGTTTCTTTATTGTACTGAACTTGGGCGCAAACGGGGATTTAGCGCCGGTAATATTTACAATACTCTACACAAAGTACAGAAATAAAATGTGCGAAAGATGTTTAACCGTCAATGTCAAACCAAAGTGTCAAACAAGACTATTAGAGGGACGGTTAAAAAAGTGGCAGTGGATTGTACTTGACTTGTAGTGCGGCGTCGAACAAATGGTGCATCGAGTTAAGCTCAAATCAACACAGATCTAGAGTTTCCTGCGGCTTATCAACTTTATTACTAAATACCTGAGTTAATAAATATAAATAAACGTCAGGGTACTATATCAAAATTCTCCGCGATATATACCAGATCTCAAATATCACCGCTACCGAGTAGTACATGGTGGACATGGACATGGTGCCATGGTGGTACCGAGATCAGAGATGTCAATGTCACTAAACCGCCTAACTGCTGTGCCGGCATCTAAAAAATGTAAACAATGAATTTTGTTTGCTATTATTAACTCTAGAACTCTTCTGTTTCCTTGAAAATGGCTGAGCCAGAGCTCGTGGAAGATTTCTTCGGCGTTTATTTACTATATAACATTAACCCTAAATATAAGGGCCGCACGTACATCGGGTACACGAGAGACCCCAACAGACGGATCATGCAGCACAACCGAGGAACGTGGGCTGGTGGAGCCCACAGAACTAGCAATAAGGGCCCCTGGTTAGTATAGAGCGGTAAATATTTCCACAAATATTAAGACATCGATATTATGTAGATATTATACATCGGACATGTTTTTACAGCTATCACACCCTGTTACTATACCTACTACGCTGTTGGTCCTCCCTGCGCTACCATTAAAGAGCTATATCTTTTGAACTCTAGTAGAAAATTCGTTGTTTTGTTTCAACTAAGGTATGTTAGTTAAAACAAAAACAACTGGCAACAAGGAATAAAAAAAAAAAAATTTACATTAAATGTAAAAGGCAAGAAAGGTTTTTTTGTTAATTATAAAAACTATAATGACAGGGTAGGTATAATTGTTGTTGTTGCAACTGTCAAGTGTTTATAGTGTTCGTAAAAAGGGATATTCTCACCTGTTACTGCCAATTTCTTACCACTGGTTACAGCTGGGATTACTGATTACACTGGTCCCCGCTGTTAAATACTTGGAAAATAACCCAGCGGTTACCACTATGTAGTTTTTTTGCAGGGATATGCCTAACTACTGGGTTTTTTTTCTCACTTGCTACTGGAAACAGATGGTAAAAATAATTTCCAGTAGTAACCATCTGTTTCTTTTTAATTTTAATAGATTATCAACATAAAAACATGAATAAAGGGAATTTTTTTTTCACCATCTCGACAGGTCATTTAGTTGACTTTTTTTTTTTTTTTTATAAAAGGGAGGCAAACGAGCATGCGGCTTACCTGATCATATCATATCATCATATCATATTTATTTATTTCTCAACAGTCATACAGTATAAAATTACCCTAGCACAAGACAAAAAAATACGCAAACATACTGAGATCGTCAAATTAAATTATCTTATAATGTAATAATAATAATACTACCTAAATACAATAACAATTCAGCAATAAAATATAATCGTAAAGTAAATCTGATGTGGTTTTAATCTTGATGTCACTACTTATATGTATCTATTCTAATATTCATTTCCTAGGTACTCTTTGACATTGTACAGTGTGTTTCTAAGGAGCAGTTCTCTAACTTGCTGGTGGAATGCACTTATATTAGCCACAGCTTTGATCGTTTGCGGCAGTTTATTGTATACTTTCTGCGCCATTACTCTAGGTCTTTTCTTGGCTAAGTTCAGTCTACATTGAATAGGTCTGAGGTTATCTTGATATCTACTCGGACGCTTACTGTCATCGGGATCGGAATTAATCACCACCGCCCATGAACACCGGCAACTCAAGTTGAGTTGTCGGTCCGTTGCCGGCCTTTAAGGAAAATAAGAGCTCCTTTCTTGAAGGACCCCATGTCATAACTGGCAGGAAATATCGCCGGAGAGAGTTCATTCCACAGTTTCACCGTACGAGGTAAAAAGTGCCTAGAGAAACGCACGGTGGAAGAACGCCATTCATCAAGGTGATGTTGATGGAACCTGGCCCTACGACGGGTGGTAAGGTGGTGGAATACGGCGGCAGGCAACAATGCGAATAGTTCTTCAGAACACTCCCCGTTATAAAGCCTATACAGCACACAAAGTGAGCTGATGTCCCTCCTGATAGCAAGTGGATCTAATCGGACAGAGATCACTGGGTCGTTGACAATTCGAGCCGCTCTACCGCACTACCTGGAACATGATCATACACATTTTGATAACTAATGATACACATTTGTAATGTTTTGGGAGGTGTACTGAATGTCCTGTCGAGACATTGAGAAAGATTTTCCCCATGTTTATGTTTTTTTAATTGGGATTCAGATTAAGAAGAGGAGGTGGTCACTACTAGGAATGAATTTTCCCATCTGTTACCAATGGTAAACTGGGAATAAAATTCCCCAGGAATATCCCTATGAAGGAATGACAACGTATCTAAAATAAAAGAGGCTGATTTATTATTAACTTGTTTATGTGCAATATGAAATGAAATGAAAAAAAAATGAAAAATAATTTATTTGGCACATAAAAAAATAACAGTTTGCAATTATAAAAAAAGTCTTAACCTAAATACATTTTTTTTTAAGGCCAAAATGGTCTCAGCTCAGCTTTATGCCTCTGAATGTGATAAACACATTCAGAGACACTGGTTTTCAGTGAGACCAGGGAGAGAATGGCAATCAAAGGTGTCAAAAATAAAAAAATAAAATATATAGAGTTTATATACATACCAAAGGCCAATCTCTGATAATAGAGAGGTGTAAAGAAACTTTTTCATGAATATACATACATACATACATTAAATCACGCCTGTTTCCCAGAGGGGTAGGCAGAGACCACTTCATTCCACTTGCTACGATCTTGACAAATTTCTTTCGCTTCTTCCACATTCATACATCGAGTCATGCACGCACGTCGGTTTCAGGTACTTAAGATTCGGCCCTTTTCCAGTATTTCTCCGATTTGACTCGAAAAAGTACGCCTAGGGCGGCCCTTTCCGACCCGTCCACTCACTTTCGATCTGTATATCTCTTTCGTGAATCTTCATTCATCCATTCTTTCCAAATGACCGAACCATCGAAGCATGCCCTTTTCAATCTTAGTCAATACAGTCATCTTCTTTTATTCCACATTTCTCTCTGAATTTTTCATTCATAAATATATATATAATAATTCATCATGGTGTTATACTAACATCTGTTCCTGTTTTTAGGAAAATGGTGCTCATTGTGCACGGATTCCCAAACAACATATCTGCTTTACGAGTAAGTATCTTGTATTTCTTATTTTTTCTCAGTTACGAACAGACAATTTTAAGGGACTAACCTTTCTAAAAATTCAAGTTTAGAGATGCTCTGAATGTTTCATTCCAAGAGTTTCAGTCGAGTTGGAGAAATGGAGAGTGAATAAATTCTTATTTAGTATTTCAAAGTGATCTTATTTCCAGTTTGAGTGGGCATGGCAGAACCCGAACAAGACGACGAGGCTGCAGCACCTGTGTCTGAAACGGGTGCCGAGGAAGGAGACGGAGTTCCGCTTCCAGCTGCGTTTGATGGGCGAGATGCTGCGTGTAGGGCCGTGGTGCCGGCTGCCACTGCTTGTCCGGTGGCTAGAGAAGGATTTCTTTGAGGACTTTCCAGTAAGTTCTCTGCTGTTGTATGAGATTTACATTTTTTTGTTAATTAATAATAATAGTAATAATAATAAAGCCTCTTTATTTCGGAATATTAAGTGCAATTTTTTTTTTATATTGGTATTTAAATTTGTATTATTCTTTGTCCGAGTGCTCTATAGCAAAGGCCTCCTCCCTAATAATTACTGACTGATTTTGTTAATTACTGACTAATAAATAAAAAAAACAAATTTGTAAATGTTCTGATTCGATTTATTTTACTTGATGTCTTCACTTCATCACTGTATTTTGTCAATATAAAGTTATTTAGTGATATTCGCTTGGCTTATTAGAGAAATAAGTCCATAGATTATTACACGCAAAGACAATTTTTTTGTTCGGTTAAATAGGTTCGCTCCACGGCTACTGTCAAGTCGTAAAATAAAGTATGGTTACCTATATCCTAGGAAACTATAAAATAAATCGTGACGGAATGTATTTTTTGTGCTATTCTTAGATATGAAATGAACTAAGTGTACCAAGGTTGAAGTTCTTTCTTTATGACATGTTGGTTCATAGCATTTTTATTAAATCAAATAATACTTAAATACTTCACTGAATTTGTACCCTGTGGAACCTGTAATTAGCTTTAGTCGGTATCTATTTAAAGTAAAGTTATTGTTTTGTTTTATAGCTGTTCTACTACCCCAAAAATGCAATTCCTCACCAAACACCCTTTATAGTCAATTCTAAATATACAATGAAAACTAAGACAAGCTTATCGAAATTGGTGTCCTTTTTTTAGCCCGAAAGAATACCTCCAAGCCACATGAAAATCTGCCACGGCCCTGTAAAGAGCAGAAACCTGAAGAAAACCAAGAGTAACTCCCACCAGACACACACAGAATGCTTTATCTGCTCCAACTACATCATCTCTCCTGACTCAAAACTGACATGTCTGAACCCTAACTGCGATCTGATATCCCATGTCATTTGTTTAGCCCAGTTATTTTTAGAGCCGAGTGAGTTCGTCCCGTTAGAAGGACAATGTCCTTTTTGCGGGATGAAGTTGAAATGGGGCGATTTGATCAGGAAGATGAGGGGTTGCGCTCAAGGTGATGAGCTGAGCCAAGATGCGGATAGTGATGATGATGAAGCGTTGTCCCAGGATAGAGGTTTTGTTGATAATAATTCTGTGTGGCTACAAGAGTGTGATGATTTATGACGAATAATTCATTTTGTGAAGATGTTTGTTTTCTGTAAAGTAGGAATAAAATTTGGTTTGTTAAGCTTAGATCGAAATTGTTGATATTGTTATTTTGGTATATAGTGTTTTAAATTCAAATAAAAATTCAAATTCAAAACATTTATTTGACAAAAAACAACAGACATGTTAAAAAAAAAAGTAGAAGGAAGATGGTTTGACGACCGCGCTGGCCTTGTGGGTAGTGACCCTGCCTACGAAGCTAGCGGTCCTGGGTTCGAATCCCGGTAAGGGCAGATATTTGTGTGATGAGCGCGAATATTTGTTCCTGAGTCATGGAGGTTTTCTAATGTATTTAAGTATATATTTCTCCACATAAGTATTTATATCGTTGTCTAGTACCCATAGTACGAGTACAAGCCTAGAGCTTAGTTTGGGACTAGGTCAATTGGTGTGAGATGGTTCCCTTATATTTATTCATTTATTATTTATTTATAGATTAGGAAATTAAGTCAAGAAAAAGTCCAGAACTTGTCTGCATCACCCCCAGTACGTTTTTAGATTTTGGATTTACTCCATTTCAACGACGTGTAAAAGGTCCATTTCATAAATAAATGATTTTATACGATATGACTAGTCTGTTTTTATTACCTGTTCAAAAAAAGGGGTAAACCTGTATCGTGGGATATCCCTGTGTAATAATTCCCCTGTAGACGTTTTTATTATTATCATAATTTATATATACAGTGCTATCATTTCCGGGTTATTCCCACCTGTTACCACCAATTTGTTACCACTCTGGTAACAGCTGGGATTTTGTTTCTCATCTTTTACCAGTGGTATGTAACTAATGGAAATAAAAATTCCCAACTGTTACCACTAACTACTGCGATTTATTTTTCCCAGTAGTTATCACACTTATCTATCACCAAATATTTTAGTGGTAACAAATGGGGAAAATATTCCCAGTAGTTGCCACCGAGTATATAGTGGAAAAAGGTGAGGAACAAATCCCAACTGTTACCAGTGGTAACAAATTGGTGGTAACAGGTGGGAATAACCCATTTTCCTAATAGCTAACGGCAATCTTCGTTGATTAATGACAAGCGTGACAAGTATAGGTACTGCCAGTTGCGAGTGCAAGCGTGATCGCGATAGCCAGCCGAAACCTATGAAGAAGTTGGGAATATGCCGTTCAAGGACCCTGGAAGTAGCTCTACATTTTAGTGCCTTGTCGCATTAACGTATTAAAGTGGGGACGGTTTGAAGTTAGTATAATAATCGCTGCGACAAGGTACTAAAATGTGTTGCTACTTCCAAGTCAGATTTTTCAGATTTTTGCGGGTGGTAGGACTTTGTGCAGGGTCCGTCCAGATCGCTACCACCATCTTATCCATTAACCTACCGCCAAACAGCAGTAATCGCAATGTTGTGTTCCGGTTTGGGGGTAAGACAGCCGGTGAAATGACTAGCATAGAGGCATTCCATCTTAGTCCTCAGGGTTGGCAACGCATTTGCAGTCTTAGGATTGCATTGCAGTCTTGTGAATGCGAATGTCTATGGGTCACAGACCACTTACCATCAGGTGGCCTGTGTGCTCGTTTGCCTTCTCAATGCCATAAAAAAAAAAAAGATTACATTGGCTGCATACAACTGCATCAGTTACATTGTGATTTAAATACAAACCTTGTTAGTTTGTATGTACTAACAAGGCCAATGCCACAACAAGACATGTACAGATGTAGTGAATAATCCTTTCCCATCGTTCTTTGTCGGTTAGTTCGTATTTATCTAGCTTTCTCAATTAGCTTCAGTACCCATCAATATGCCAACTGAGAAAGCAAGATAAATACGAAGTTATCCGACCAAAAACGATGGGAAAGGATATTAGCGACGTCACAGAAAATCTTATTCAAAGTGTAGTGTTCTTGTTCGCTAAAGATTTTTATGAGTATCACGGTCGCCGCATCGAAGGAATGCAGCTTTCGCTGATATTTACAAATGTAAGGGGAAATTACAGTTTTTTGGTTACTCGCTTGATAGCCCGGGACGCTCAAGCTCTGGTAGAATACCAGATCAAAGCTGTTCCAGGTTAGATTACGATAAGAAAGAAAAATAAAGTTAAAAAGACATGTACCTATTCTATAGGTACGATAAGTCCATACTTTATAGATGTCATTGACACCACTTCGTTAAAAAATCTGGAAGCCACTTTTGCTACACCGTGCTAACTGTTTGTAGATACATCATAACACATAATCAAACAAAGCAAAACCCATAGATATCGTAACAACCACCTAAAATCACCAAGTCCTTGTACGCGTACGGGTTTTGTTAATTTGAGTGGCTTTTCTCTTTTGCACGGCTGCGTAAATTCTTCCGCGTCTCGCTGCGTGTGCCAAATTCCAAACGAGTACAGTCAACGCCATAAGTATTACCAACAACACAAGGAATACCTATACGCAGACTTGTACCGTTTTATTGCTGTACAAGTTTGTATAATCCTTAACCTGGTAAAAGAGTAGCCCCCTATCCATAAACGCAGAATAAACGTATTTTAGTTAAAGTATTCTTTCGCCTTTTCTATCAAATTCAAATGTCAAAATCTACTCGTATACTAATATTATAAAGCTGAAGAGTGTGTTTGTTTGTTTGCTTGAATGCGCTAATCTCAGAAACTACTGGTCAGATTTGAAAAATTATTTCAGTGTTAGATAGCCCATTTATCGAGGAAGGCTACAGGCTTTAGGGTCGCTAGTGATAGATAAGGACAGAGCATATTCCAAGCACACTTTTGCTATTGCGCGTTTATGAATAATTGGGCAGCTGTTTATCGCTATTGCCTGGGGAACTGAGCATTTTTCCAGGATAATATTACCCTGTTCTCCCGGGTTCAGATTACCTCAATTTTTTTTGTTAAACTCGGTTCATCAGTTTAGTTATGGAAGCGTAACCAACAAACAGAGTTGTTTTCGCATTTAATAGCATGGATGCTTAATTGTTTATATCTCTTTAAGGGCATATCTGTTTGCTTGTTTATATATTGTAACTTTGAGCAATAGATAATCAAGTAATTTGGGTGTTTATTCAGCGCAGAGATTCGTATCAACCGGAATCGTCGCTTTGATTAGTAAGTTTTTATTACACACAGAATTGATTTGATCAGGTTTACGGCGTATAATGATAAGAGGCTACTGAACCGGTTCCTATTAGGTAGATAGAGTTGCCAGACAGTGTTAGTTTGTTGTTTTGAAGACATTACGTTACGACAGCTCTTATGCCTTGGGAATGCTGTCGTACTCGTAACGTAGGTAATCTGTTCAGTGTAGTCTTTAGCCTACTTATTGGAGGCCCTGTGAAGTTAGACGAGTAGCTAAAGCTGAGTACCGGCTTTAGTCCCATCTCGTAGCCAGGATTGGTAGCCAGCTTCGAAATAGGAAAAACAATATCAATTGGAAGCTGACTACGACACAGGAATTTGTATTTAAATTTATCGCGGAGCTCTGAATGAGGCTTCTTATACTTCGTTGTTATAGTACTTATACTAGACCGGCCAAAGGAAAGGCGACCCAGAATCCGTAGCCATCAAAAACGTACGTTTAAAAGGGCTAAATAAATCCACTTGTCCACACCCTCGAAATTATGTGGACGTTTCACACTCTTTAATTTGAGTTGACTGTGTTAGTTTTTATTAATGTAGTTGAGTTAAATTAAAGAGTGTGATACCTATGTCCACATAATTTCGAGGGTGTGGACAACTGGGTTTTTTTTTCCCAGTTGTCCACAGTGTGGACAAAAGAGGTGTGGACATCTGGGAATAGCCCGTTTAAAATAACCATGTGGTCGTGTAGACGTACACAGAAATATCCCTATACATACACGCAGTAGGTAGGGCCACTGCAAAAGGATCGTGGGCAAATATCATTAAAAAGGAATTAGTTAAAACGTAATTTCTTTATGTTGATGATATAGTCCATAGAAACATTGGAAAATATAGTATTGTGACGGATAATTATAGAACTGGATTTAGGGTATTTGATTATAATACTATATCATCAACATAACCTAAGCAACTTAACGGAAAAGCGTTACACAGAGGTCGATTGTTGTGTAATGTATCTTAAAAATTGTTCATTCTGTACAACAAAACAACTCTCTGATTCTAAGAAAATTATTTACTTTATTATTTATTTAGCTAAAGTTTATATGGACTATAATAATATTATCTTGTTATCGTGTGCCCATATTTTTATCCTCCGGTAAGCTAGATATTTGCGGCTATAGTAAGAAATTACGTTTTAACTAATTACATTTTAAATGTAAAGGATTCAATTCTGTTGATGCCACACCCAATTTCCATACAAAAGTGCCCATGATCCTTTCAAAATAATGCAGCAAGATTTTTGATGCTGTAGCTGTAGATATTTTTGTTGTGTATTATCGATATACGCTGCTACCTATAGTTTTGTCCTTGACTGTACTAAGCTCGACAAGTATTTAAGTGGGTTGGTGGTTCCGGTTCGAGTAGATATCCAGTTGATAGTTATAGATAATTTATTTCTCAATACTTTACATAGTAAATTGTACATGCCAAATAAAACATCGAGATCGTAAGTAAACTAAACGATAAATAAAATACATAAACAATAACAATTCGTAAAAACAAGAGCACGATTTCAATTGCTACTGAATATGTTGACATTGTTGTACCTACCAACATGTTGTAAGTTTGACAAACACAATTTTACTTCAAATACAACAAAATACAGTTTAATTAATGTAGGATTTCACCAAAAACATGGCGACTACTTATTACGTTCTTGCCACGGAAAACTGAGTCACGTCACGCCGTTTTGTGACAACATTATAAAGATTTATTATACAGGTGTTCCACGATTATAGGTACTAGTTTTTAATAAATCGACGATTGGCAAATAAATTTAAATAGACTAGCTACTCAAAACACATTTAAAGTCTCAAAACTTCTAGTTGTCAAGTTGTTGGTTAAATTCGGCAATCATCATAGTTAGGTAGGTACAGTTTTAATAATTAAAACAATCAATAATATTTTGTGTTTTCAAATAGACAATATATTTAGAATTTGAGTTAATTAAATAAAGTTCACGTGTTAAAAGTGTTATCATCGAGATAGTTACGGTCGCGGCACTATTCCAGCCTTGTTTGTAAATTTTTAAAACCCTTCTTTAAAATATGCGGATATTTTGTTTGGATTTCTTGACGAACCCTTTAACTCTGATGTGGTTGACGGATTATTCGAGTACATATTATATGTACCTATACACCATGCCCGCTTACGCATACGCTTCAAGTAACTGCATAAAAACAAGGCTGCTAGATTTAAATCAGGGCTCCTTGGAGGCCAGCAATATCACCTCGCCTCGATATAATTTTTTGAGGAAACATTTCGCGCAGATCTTGCATGGTCACGGTAAAAAATGCTCGGATGCAAATCGCTCGATGCTCTCATGTGTAAGGCACCATTTCGATTAAAAAATAAAGAAAACAATTTTGACAATGACACCTTTCTCGTTCATCTTGGTTTTTCTTTTCACGAAAGAGGTCGAGACGAAAAGATAATTTATCACTGGCCCACCATGTAGGTACTATACACCGTTCCCGGGACGTACCGGAGTATATAATGTGGTATAACATGTAGCCCAATAACGCATAATTTCCGAGATTTTTATTATTTAAAAAACAATTTCATAGTTAATTTAATTTAAACTATGTCACCTTAAATTAAAGCATTATTTACTAAGAAAGATTCATGGTGTAAGTAGCAATATCATCAACGTACAACATAAATTAATTAACTCTATTTCTTAGTAAATAATGCTTTAATTTTAGGTGACAGAGTTCAAATTATTATGGTTATTTTTAACTATGGAATTGTTTTTTAAACAATAAAAATCTCGGAAATAATGCGATATTGCACTACATGTTATACCACATTATATACTCCAAATATGGTCTAGAATTAATGGTTAAAATCCTTCGGGTACGTCCCGGGCACCGGCATATTATATTCAGTCAACAACTGTAAAACTGACTTGACTGAAGCGCATGGAGCTAAACTCACGTTCTTCTGTTTATAGTTTGGTCGTTCTAAGGATTTGACAACTGTCATCTGAGTACAAAATATGAGTTTTAGGTTATATTTTGTACTAAGATGACAGCTATCAAATCGGCCCTCTTAGAACGGCCAAACTGTACTCCACAAGATTAAATACTCTTTAACCGAACAATAAATTTGTCCTCGCGCGTGATATCCATGGACTTGTTTCTCTAATAAGTCCATGGTGATTATCTAAATCGACATCGGCAAAGTAAAGCTTGTAACAAGAAAAAATATAAAAACGAAATAGCGAGTTTCATATCATAAGGCACTATAGGTACCTACTAAAAGTTCTATTTAATCATAACAATACATTAAAATATAAAAATAACTTAAATAGCATACAAGATACACGGGGAAAAATGTGATAAGTCGCCAATTTGAGGTAGTTAAGAGGCAGAAAAAATAATTATAACAAAAAGGACGCTTTGAAAACCCAACGTGTTTTGAAATATTGACTTCAACTACATAGGAAGTCACATAATTAGAGACGCTTGCGTTTTTCCCAACTACCTACTGAAAACGAACAGAAAACAGTTTTCCAGATACTTACATAAGACTTCACTTTTGACAACCAATCAAAAAGATCTTGAACAATTATATTGTTAGATACACTTATCGTTAACTAATAAACTAATGTTTAAAATTATGTACAATGTGTCTCTGCTATTAAAGCAACTTTCATTTTATGATGTTTTGAAAAAATAACTACCTATACACTAACAACTAGGTCAGCGCGTCGTCAATCTATGGCGACGATACGCAAATTAAATTTGCCTTATATAATAAATATATGCTCTTCTTACTTTAGTATATATCAAACTATATATCCTATCCCTGGCAGTGTAGGTCACCAAATTTCGAATTTAAGACTGCACCGATCAAACGTCGAGCGTCCAGTGGCGCCCTCACTACTTTTATTGTGTTTTCTACTTAAGTAGGTAAAGAATTTCCTTGCAATCAGACGATACGTTTTTGTAGCGTAGGTAAAAACACAATTTATGGGATACGTGACACACTTAAATAACAGTTACCCTTTGAGTAGTCAGCTTAACGGGAAAAGGTGGTCACTTTTTTCCGTTACGTTGATATGATAACTCGAAGGTGAATTGTTATCAGACTATGTGATGTGATATACCCTAAAAGTTGTTTTTTCATTTGTAGTACAAAAACCTACCGACAAATTTCAAGAAAATACTTTAATTTAATAGAAAACACAATCATAGTAAGGAGGGCGCCACTGTACATCCGGCGTACGCTCGGCGCAGTCTTAATTGGATTCAAACAAAGGAATGTACAAAATACTAATCCGACAAACATATCCAAAGATAAGATTATTCCTAAACAACATATCAGTATCTTCAAAGTTACACAATCAATTTGAAATTTAATAGTTGCAAAATGTTGCAATGTGTCTTCGATAGTTTATTTTACAAGCATACATAGAGAAAACAGCACGCGTAACAAGTTCGACGGCGATATAATATAAAAAGTAATAAAAATACTTCTTACAATACTTGAAACTAACAGAAATTCACTTTTGGTTTTCGACATACGTTTTATAAGTATAGTCAGCACCAGAAGTAGCTAAGCTAAAATGACCTACACATGACTTTATTATTAAGAAATTAAGAACGTGCGTAGGTCATTTTGAACACGCGGCCCGCTTAGCTACTTCTGCTTTTAACTGTACACATTTTATGTACACAACCGGTATTTTTACTCCACGAAGGACATTAGACGTACCAATGCACAGTCGACAAAAATATCTAAACGGCTCTATATTAATAACAATAAGGTCATTATATGTATATAATTGACGCGGTGGCTGTGCAGATATTAATACTTTCGACTGTCATATACGTAAAATTCAGTGGGGCACGACTAGACAAGATTTCGAACTTTAAACAAAAACCAATCGGAGTCGGACCCGCGCACTGAGGGTTCCTTAGTTATACAGTTGATATAAATAATGTAGGTAGTAAGACGTGGACCAGACCAGTAGAAACTTTTTTTAAACTAAAATCTAAATATCCACGCAGTTTTTTTTATGTAGTACCTAGCTTGTTTGGTCACGGCTTACCAACTACATATTTTCATATATTTTCCTTTAAATACAAATACGTAGCTATATGATACACAAAATTCCATATTCCTAACTAGGTGGTTTCGTTTTTGAGAACAGACCCGAAAAAAGATCTAAAACTAACAACTGTGATGACATTTAGATATTTTAAAGTAAATAATTAGGTACTATTTGTCAAAAGTCAACCAACTTTTAGGTCTATAATTTAATCTGTTAACTAGCTAGAGACCAGAAACATACATACATACCCTTTCGGCACGAAACCGATTAGAGGAAAGTAATATACCTACTTAAATATTCATCAAAGGAATGTAACGAAATAATAGCACTAAATATTGAATCTAAATTCACACAAACCTTCCTGGGTGTCAATGAAGGAAAAGACAACTAGTCTGCTTTCAACTTTCAACCATAACTGTAACTCATAACTCCATACCAATTGACTTGTCATTTTTAGTAAACAATTTTATAACCTCAAAATTCATCATTTTTGGCTAAAACGACCGTTCTCTGCTGAATAAAGTAACTTGGTAAGTTTTTTTTATGACAAAATTTGTTATTTTAGGCAAAAAGGGAGCATTTTGAGGTTATAAAAACGTTAACTAAATAAGACAAGTCTATTAGTAAGGAGTTTAATTGCATTACAAGATAGGTACATAGGTATATGTACACTGCAAAAGAAAGGTATGTAAGTGACATACCTACATTGCAAGTAAAAAGCTTGTAAAATAAAAATCGTTTCGGCTCGCGTCAGCCCAGCCTATTTTATGTACTTAAGGTTATCAGTTATATAACAAGTTTACGATTTCTAATTTTAGTTAACTTTACGTATCCGTTGTCGACCGTTTGCTTTTTTTCCAGGTGTCGAATGTTTCCACTGTTAATAGGTATGTACGCGCGTTTAACGGTTTAAGGCACTACTGGTCGAGTCACGACAGATACGTCTGCCGGCAATTAATACGTTAAACATGACGAGCGGAACCGGAACAATCAAAGGGACCTTTCGCGCGAGGAATTATTTCTATTCGACTGTTACGGACTTGGCCAAATTACGCGGGCAATCAACGTTGCAGTTCCGCAGAACGGCGATATGGTACGCCAGGAGCTGCATGGGGATCACTGTCAGGATGCCCTGCAAACAGTCCACCGTCTTAGGGATCTGCAGGCAGCGCGACGCCAGCGCCATGGTCTCCTCGTCTCCCTGCTCGCAGACCACGATGGGCCGGCCCTGGCGCGCCGTCACCTGCTGCAGCGCGTTCATACACTTGGTGTGCACAGGGTCCCGCATCACTATCATCACGACAGGCATCGAGTCGTCGATCAACGCCAGCGGGCCATGCTTCAACTCCCCAGCCATTATCCCTTCGCTATGCATATACGTCAGCTCCTTTACCTTGAGAGCTCCCTCAAGACATGTCGCAAAATTGTACCCGCGCCCCATTATCAACAACGAGCGCTGCCGATACAAATCCTGAGCCAAAGCTTTCACTTCCGCGTCCAACGCCAACACCTCCCTGATCTTACCCTCTAGCTCGTGTAGTCCAGCGATAATATCAGCACGCCGTTTCTGCAGCGATATGCGATCTTCACTTATAACCAAAGCAAACATGACCAGCGACACAAACTGCGAGGTGTAAGCTTTTGTAGACGCTACTCCAATTTCCGGGCCTGCATTAACATGAACACCGCAGTGAGACTCACGACAGATAGAACTGCCCACAGTGTTGGTGATACCGATAATAAGAGCCCCGTGGCGCTTGCAATAACGCAGAGCCATTAGAGTATCTGCTGTTTCTCCTGATTGTGAAATAAAGAAACAAACATCATCACGGAAGACAGGAGTGTTCCTGTCGTAGAAATCAGATGCCAGTTCAACCATAACCGGCAGTTCAGTTAATTCCTCTAACAGTTGCCGTGTCGCTACAGTACTGTGGTAACTAGTTCCGCATGCAATCAACATTAATCTGCGACAGCGTTTAATTTCTGGGATGTAATCCTTGATGCCCCCTAATGTAACAGTACCGTTAGCAAAGTTGAGTCTCCCTCGCATTGTATTTACTATGGATTCTGGCTGCTCAAAAATTTCTTTCTGCATGAAATAATCATAGTTACCTTTCATTATCTGTTGCAATTCCAATTTCAAAGTCATTATTTCTCTCTGATGGGGATCACAACTGCTGCCCGACAGGCGATGAATGCTGAGCACTCCATCTTTGATATGTGCAACGTCATCATCTTCAAAGTACAGTACTCTATTGGTGTGTTCAATAACTGCAGAAGCATCAGATGCAAAGAAATATTCAACATTCTGCTCTTGTTGGGGTAGAAAATGAGCATGGCTCCCAACTCGTGGCACTGTGTGGACAACACCTCTAGTGGCCTTGTTGTTGGTGTACATAATAGGAATATGGTCGCTGGACAATGTGTGCCGCATCTTGATGCCCACAAGCAACGGGCTGCCTCGTCGGGTGGCCACACACTCATTTGGAAAATGACGAGATTTAAAACACAGAGCAAATGCCCCCTCCAATTGCTGAGTTACCTGCTCAATGAGTTCCTGAAAGTTGTATTCCTTGTGCTGGCTGTAGATGTGATGAGCCAACTTAGCAATAGCTTCTGTGTCAGTCTGGGACTCGAAGACATACCCCTTGTTCTCGAGGAATGTTTTAACTGCCTTGTAGTTGGTGATGATGCCATTGTGGATGACAACGAAGGCGTTGTCCTCTCCGGAGCGCTGCGGGTGTGCGTTGACCGGGCCGGGCTCCCCGTGCGTGGCCCAGCGCGTGTGCGCGATACCGCAGTGCGACTCCAAGCACTTCTCCACGCACAACTCAGAGCTGCGCTCCTGCAGCAACTCTTCCAATGCGGCTACCTTGCCGCTGTTCTTTATAACAACAATATCCTTCAAATCCACGGCGTCGATCGCGATGCCCGCACTGTCATAGCCGCGATATTCTTGTCGCTTTAAACCATTAACTAACAATTCTAATATTTCTTGTCTAGTCTTTGGAGTTAAGTGATTAATATAAGCGAAAATTCCGCACATCGTTGCACTGATTAACTCTTGTGAGGCCGCGACTGAATGAAACGACGACTCGCGAGCGACTGCGTTCAACAAAACAAGAATATGATATAGAAGGCCTACGATACGTGTTTGCTCCTACCAAGTATGTTCAAATGATACTTTCACTCGCGGCGAAGCACACGTCATCGTGTTTAGTTATCACTAGTGATGCGCGACTGGGTATTATACGATACGGTTAATTACCGGCATACAACTTCTGTTCGACAATCACTATATTTATCACAAATAAACAAAAAACATCCTGCTTGCCGGTAAACATTTGCGGCTAACTTTTCCGCCCATACACAGTAGTTATAGGTACAGAGAAAAGTTAGTTGTCACTGTCACTGTCAACTGTCAAGCGTAAATCATAAATGTTTTTTTTAGGAAAACGCAATTAAGTCTAAACCATGCAGCCTGTCTTATAATATAACAATAAGTTTAGATTTATATTATTTCATGGCACAAGTCAGGTCACTTCTGTTCTGTTAGCTTTTTTTTCTTATTTTTTATGGCCAAATGTATAAAAAAAATATTATATTCATAGCGCATAATTTTGTTATGCACTATTTCATATTTCATAATTATGTACAGATGTAGTTAATAATCCTTTCCCATCGTTTTTTGACGGATAAGTTCGTATTTATCTAGCTTTCTCAATAAGCTTCAGTAGGTACCCATCAATAAGCCAACTGAGAAAGTAAGATAAATACGAAGTTATCCGACCAGAAACGATGAGAAAGGATTATTCACGACATCTGTGTACCAAGATTATTTACTTGTTTTTCTTTCCGTCAATACGTAGAAATTATTCAGCGGAAAAAGACTAGTAGGTAACTAGGTACGTTGTAACTATACAAATTCGGACGAGTTCAGAAAAGAAAAGCCTTACTTTCAAAACAGAAGATCGATGTTATTAGGTACAGTCAAGGACTTTAATTGTTAAGCCACTATGGAACCCTGTCATAATGACAGCGTCAAACCATATGAAAGAAATTACGCTAAAATTAATGATCAACGTTATGCGACAGGGTTCCATAGTAGCTTAACAATTAAAGTCCTTGACTGTACGTTATCTCCATCTCTCGTTCCGATTGAGTTTCGAATGATGAGTAAAAGGGATGGGGTATCCGAAGTTTTTAATTTAGTACTTCGTAGTAACTATCCTGTGTGGTCACCACGAACCACAACATTCGAAAATTCGAACGCGGAGACACGAGACTAGCGATGGGTTGAAGTAGTGGGACCACGGGTCATGTCGTCGATGTACTAGCAGCGGCTGTCAATTCCAATCAATCGTCGTCTGCAGCGGCTGCAGCATGGAGGCGGAAGCTGAAGCTGCATCCGGTGCGGAGTAACCTTTCTGTATGTAGTAGGTACCAATATAAAATTCTCCTCAATCTTACCTTTCCCCTTCCCGCCAAACAACAGTTCGCATTGTGGTTTTCGGTGTGGGGATAGGACAACCGGTAGCGTAGAGGGTATTCCATCTTAGTCCTCGGGCTGGCAACGTTTTTGTAGTCTTAGTAGCAATCTTTAGATCGTAGCCTTGAGAATGCAGTCTATGGGTCACTGATGCCACTTACCATCGGTGGCCTGTGTACTTGTTTTTTTGCCTTTGCCATAAAAGAACAGTGGAGCTGGTTAATCTTGCGTATGCGGTAGGCACAAAAGGGGATGTCCCAGAAGTTCCATAATTCTAGTTCCATATGGAAAAATCGGTACATAATGTAAATGTCAAATAAATGATCCCAATAGTTCCATATGGAACTACATACTAGGCTTTACACCTGGTTTTGTTTTTATTTTAGTTTTAAATCAGGTAAGTATCTTCGGAGCATACGCCGTTATCAGTGTTGCAAAATCATTGAAAACGCTAGGGTTGGCACTGCACATATTACTTATGGGTTTTTGTTTTACTGAAATTTGAGTGATAGCAATATTTGTGCCCGAGATGTTGTAACACGCCGTGCTTACTTCGGCCGGGTTTTACTATTGTAAAACGCATTTTTTACCGAGGGACACGATCACTTGTATAAGAAACAACGTAAAACCTGAAGTGTCATATACTTGACAATGTTAACTGTGGGATTATTATGACATAGCTATGCAGTTTAGTTTACGCTGAGAGAAAAAGATAGAGCGAGCTATATAACTGCTATAGCTCTGTCCTTTACGCTCGCCGTAAAATGAACTGTATAGTTACATTAGCTACGTCATAATAACCCCCCAGAAGTATGTAGGTACCTAATCAACGTGAAGAAGTGGCCAATTATGTAAAGTAAATATATATATTATAAACAAAGGTCGTACTTTGCAGAGGTAGACATTTAATATGAATATGTACCAGTAGTTCCATATGGTACTTCTGGGACATTTCCTTCAAAATGAATATCCCGGTAGATCCACATGGAACTAGAAAATATGGAACTTCTGGGATATCCCCGCACAAAATTTGTTGACGGCTCAGTGCGGCTACGCGGTCACGTGACCAGTCACGTGACATCAAACCAACAAAAATAGCGGCCATACTGAATATTTTTATGTAAGGAGCAATTTTTGGTAAATTTGATTACTTTATTGACTAACCTACAATAAACTTTAACCCTTAGGAAACTTCACAGTAAGGTTCAAATTAATTTCGGGAGGCACGCAAAGCATTTGGTGCAGATCTGCTATCTAGCAGTTTGCGATGGAACAGATCTGCTACTAAGCATACGAAAGGTTCAGGGAACGGTAGGAAAGAAACAGAATTCCTTGAAAAAAAGTTTTATTTTACAATCAGTAACTAAAAAACGATTGGCGAATAAGCTATGTCTAAAGCGAACAGAAACATTCGCGAGTTTCGATATTCAGAATCCGTCAATACTTCCCGCCAAGCGAAATAACGTAGTTAGTACTCGGCGTGAGCGACGAAAACCATTCGATTGTTTTAGACAAGGCAAAACATATTGAGCAGGAAGCCTTAGCAAACAATTAGAAACAAAAATATTGGAACCTTCATTAGGAGTTTTAATTAGACAATACAAAAACGTCAAAAACATATTTGAGAATCATAATGATATTTTTACTCTAGAGGAGTTGATTTGTTCGAGGCAAATGTGTTTAACTGCTTAATAGTGATATGTGATACAATATCCAATGATATCAAATTATGAATCAATCATCCTATCAAGTCAGTTCAAACACAAATAATCGATCATGATTGATTATTGAGTAATTATGCTGGCTGCCACAGGTGCTGTAATGAATATTTTCAATCTTTATATAACCCTGATAACATTGAAAATATTCCTTACATCCCAAGAGAATCAATATGTACGTACATGTAGGAGCAGCACATAATTAGGTACAACCAAAATTGCGAAACGAAAAAAACAAAATAAAAATACCTCTTCATCCACATCATGCAAATGCTTCAATGACTGACTACACTTAATTAATACTCTACAACGTTTGAATGTTGTTGAAATCACAGATTATCCATAAAGTATAATTATGGCCTTAATATAACACTATCCTTAATAATTATTAGTTCACTGTCAAATAATCCTTCTCCCCGTCAAATGCTAGATCCACTTAACAATCTTGAGTTTTTGATATCTTTTACAACAACTTTTGGCTCTATATTGATATATTCACTCAGTTTTTTCAGTGTAAACGGCAATATGGTGTTGCAGAACGGCATTAGGGTGGTCACATTAGAGAGTTGATTCCAAGAAGTGGGTTTCGAGCCGTAGTGGCTGTACTCCTCCTCCTCACTCTCAGAGTCAGATTCCGCGAAAAATGGCAACTTCGTCGTAGATTTCTTGGCAATCGCTTGGTAAGTTGGTAATTTAGTTGTAGATTTCCTCGCGCATCTTTTAGGTGACGACGTTATGGCCTCATCCGCTTTTCTTTTAGCGCCGGGTATATAGGAGCTGGTGGCGTATTTGAGTTTTAACGAGCTATGAACTGTGTTGTGGTGGGACTTCATGTCTACCAGATGGGAGAACCGCTGGTTGCAGTAGGCACACACCAACAAGTTCCTAGAGTCGTACAGCAACTTGTAGTAAGCGTAGTTGATCGGGAAGTCCGGGTGAGCGCGCGTCTTGTGCTCCTGCATGGCCACCACGTCGGGGAACAGCAGGAGACAATCGCAGCATTTCACCACGACTTCTCCTTTTTTTGCAAACTTAGGAACTTCATCATCATGGACATGAGTCTTAGATTCAACGTCGGTAAATACTTTCTCGCAAATCAGGCAGACTAGGGCGTTATCGCCCATTTTTTTGACCGGAACGATCTTTTTGTTATGTTTAGAGAGATCCAATATCGTGGGCGGGCCGCTCGGTCTCCGAGTCTTGGCGGCGTAACTAGGTCGGCGGGGGTGCAGCGTCGCGAGGTGCACGAGCACCGTGGGCTTGTTCCCGGTGAACTTGCAATACGGGCACGAGAACGGTTTGAGATCGTAATGGCGCAAAATATGTGCCACCTATTATCTTCGGGTACTTAGTTTTGAACTCGCAGAAGGGGCATTTGGTTTTGCGGCCGCTAGCGTTCTTCGGGGGCTCGTCTATGGCGAGAGTTTCGTCGTCGCTGTCCGCTGCGGCGGACGAGGGTCTCTTCCGTCCGAAGGAGTCTCCT